>OZ007501.1:98620483-99171445 GCA_963931805.1 Microdon myrmicae | reverse complement strand
GTTCGCTTTTTTACCGTAGCGAAACGAAAAACACGATAGTGGAACAATAATCCAACGATGAGGGATTAATTCTATTTTACTAAATAATTAAACTTCCCAACGATGAGAGGTAAGAATATATTTGGACGCCCCAACGATGAGAGACTAGACCCAATCTATATAAAATAAAAGAAAGAAGAAGACAAAAATCTGAAAAAGAGAACACTAAAACAGTGGAAAATTTTTTGGGGTAAGCTATCTCTACTTTTCTTCCCAACGTTGATTTCGTCCTCTTTCCTGTAATTGGAAAATGAAATGGAGAAAAGAGAACCAATATATTTATTTATGTTATTTTTTATTATTACGGATTTTATCTCTCCTAGCCGCTAGTTCCGCTAGTCGGCGTAAGGACGTTAGAGCCTCGGGGCTCTTCCACCACTGGATTTATAACCCCGACGGCTACTTTTCTTCCCAACGTTGATTTCGTCCTCTTTCCTGTAATTGGAAAATGAAATGGAGAAAAGAGAACCAATATATTTATTTATGTTATTTTTTTTGTTATTACGGATTTTATCTCTCCTAGCCGCTAGTTCCGCTAGTCGGCGTAGGGACGTTAGAGCCTCGGGGGCTCTTCCACCACTGGATTTATAACCCCGACGGCTTCGATATAAATTCCAGCTGGTGGTAACCGGCTGCGCCAATTTGTTATGTTGTTTGTATAACAAATATATTTAAATGTAAATAAAATTTTGTTTTTATATATATTTAATATAGTTTAATTTTAAAACATAAAGTAAGGAAGGACTTACTTGGGTTTGTACCGTTGAGTTGGACCGTTGAGCGGTCGTTGGTGAAGTTGTCAGTGGCTCGTTGCGGGGGGCGTTGGATTGTTGCTCCCCTGATCACCTTTTTGTTGGTATATTGTTGTATGTTATTTCAGTTGTGTCCTTTTATTTAGTTGTGCAATAATAACATTTATTGGTAGACCCAATAACCAGAGATTGTATTTTAAGAACATTAAAAACGAACTTTTCTATCAGAGAAACGAATCTAGCAATACTTCTTCCGTCGTAGTTTAACGTCGAATTGTCATTTTTTTTTTATTTCCGTTGCCGTATTAATTTTTTATTAATTTTTTTTTTATTAATTTCTTCGCCAAGTAGAATTTGCATAAAGCAGTTTATGCAAATTAACTACTTGGCGGGTTATTCTCCTTTTACAGGGTAAAGAGGGGAATCGAAGGGGGATTAGTGGATTCTGGGGGGACCTGGACTCAATGTCGGTCCGTAACAGCGTTTCCTTTTTGTTTTTTTGGATTTCGTCGTCATTATAGGTTGGAAAGTTAGTAAAACCGGTGCCCGTGTCTTGGCAAAATACTAACTACACCACAGGTACACTACAAAAAACGTTGAGTTTAGAGTATAGTCGGGCTACCACCCCATTTATTGGCTTAATTCAAGCAACATAATTACCTACATCTAAAGTATATATGAGTTAAAAACTAGAGAGCTTAAAAACTATTTTAACTAGGCTTAACATAAGGTGAAATCAGTTGGAAAGGTTATGGCTACTGTGTTTTGGGGTGCACGTGATATTATCTCTATTGACTATTTGGAAAACGGACAGACGAAAACTGGACAGTATTACGCATTTTCTAAAGACTTATTGACCTACTATTACTATTACTATTTATTGGCCTGTAGGACCCCGAAAGTTCATGACCTCACCGACTCAATTCCGCCATTGTTCCCTGTCCCGTGAGCTCTCCTTCCACGTTCGACCATCCGATCCGATCTCCTCAAGGTCCAACCTAACAACCCGTTGGCTCACCGTCAAGAATTCTATGCACAGTCCTATTGTTGCCCATTCGCGCACGTGTCCCGCCCATCTTAATCTTCGTGACTTGATTACTTTCACTACTGTAGGTTTGCGGTATTGCTCTTCCAATTCGTGTTTGTGGAGTTTCCTCCATTGTCCTGCCTCCTCGTCGTATTTGCCACCAAAGATACCCCTTAGGACTTTATTCTCGATTACACGGAATTTGTTTTCTTCCCGAGAGCCCATGTTTCGCATCCGTATAGAACAATCGGCATGATTATGGTTCTATAGACACGGAGCTTTATATTACATGATAGCAGTTTGGATTTCAGCAGTTTACGGACTGCATGCCAGCTAGCATTGCCGGAGTCTAGCCCTTTCTTAACTTCCTTCGATATTTCGTTACTGGCCGTCAGTATTGTTCCCAGGTATTTAAATTCTTTCACATTTTTAAATATCCTGCCCCTGATGTTTGTGTGTTCTCTGATGTCCACCTGCTCTCGCCATAATCATGTATTTTGTTTTGTCTTCATTTATTTCTAGGCCCACCTCTTCTGCCGCTTGCATGATGATTTCACAGTTTTTACTTAGTTTCTAGATTATCGCCCAAAACGGCGATGTCATCCGCATATGCGGGCACTTGTGTGACCCCGTTCGGGGGTGATCTGGCCATGTTGTCGTCTTGTACCTTTCTGATGACATACTCGAGGACAAGGTTAAAGAGACATGGTGAGAGGCCATCCCCCTGTTTTAGTCCGTACCGGGTTTCAAATGGTTCTGAGAGGTGGTTTTCTATTCTAACTCGTCCTTTGTTTTCGTTCATGCAGATTTGAATGAGCGCGGCATATTTTCTCGGGATTCCCAGCTCAACTACAATATGGTAGAGTATTTCCCTTGCGACTGAGTCGTAGGCTTTTTTGAAGTCAGCGTATAGTTGGTGAACCGTCTCTCCGTATTCCCACTTCTTTTCCAGTAGTTGCCTTGTTGTGAACATTTGGTCGCTCGTTGATCGGTTCCTACGGAATCCGCATTGGTAGTCTCCCAATATTTCTTCTGCGTACGGTGTGATTCTCGCCAGTATGACATTTGTTAGTATTTTGTATGTGGTTGGGAGCAATGATCATCATCATCATCATCGGCACTACAACCAGGAACCGGTCTTGGCCTTATTTAGCAAGTCCTGGGGCTTGTTAAATTTTCCATAATGATTTATTTTTTCTGGGCAAGGTCATTAGTCTTGCGCCAGGGGCTCCCCGACGGGGAATCGAACCCCGGTCTCCCGGGTGACAGGCGGATATACTAACCACTATACTATCGAGGAGCCCTGGGAGCAATGATATTCCTCTGTAATTTTCGCAGTCAGATCTGTCACCTTTTTTGAAAATGGGGACGACTATTGAGGTTTTCCATTCTTCCGGAATGACTTCCTTATCCCATATTGTTATAATCAGTTGGAGGATCTTTTGAGCGGTTGCTCTCCTCCATGCTACACAAGCTCAGCCGGTAGGCAGTCGACTCCGGGAGCCTTGTTGTTTTTCAATCGACTTATTGCGTCTACAACTTCGTTGAAAGAGGGCTCTGGGATCTGAGGCTCGGCTGTGTGCACGTCTGGTGCGTTTATTTGTGGTTGATGGGTGCGCACATTGAGCAGGTTTTCAAAGTACTGCTTCCATCTTGTCACGATGTTGTTTGTTTCTGTCACCAGACAGCCGTTTGTGTCTCGGATTATTTTGGCTCTTCCTCGGTAGCCATTTCTAATTGAATTTAAGCCGGCATACACGCATACCTCTGATGTTCTTTGCTCTAGAATTTTCTAGGATTTTTTCGATCCGAGTCTTCTCCCATTCGCGTTTTTTACGTTTGAAAAGTTGTCTCTTTCCGAATTATCGCGTATCTTTCTGCGTTGACTTCATCATATCTTTCTAAGTGGATCACTCTGAGGCGTTTACGTTGTTCAATCTTCGCCCTGCACTCATCGTCAAACCAAGGTTTGGACTTAATTGTTTTCTTAAATCCTAATACCTCTTGGGCTGTTTGTTTGATTGTGTCTCTGATCGATGTCCATTTAGTGCCCAGATTATTAGTTTCCTCTTCCTCACTACTCCTATTCTCTAGGATGCTAAATCTATTCGTTAGTTCCTCTTGATATTCAGCCCTTTTGCATAGGTCTTTTAGTTTATCAATGTCGAACTTTTTGGTTGTCTCCCGTGATTGCCCATGTGGGTTTGCTGCGATCCGACTCCTAATTTTGCCCATCAATACAATATGATCAGAGTCACAATCTGCTCCTCTATATGATCTTAGGTCAAGGATATTCGAGTGGTGTCTCTTTTCTATGAGGAAGTGGTCTATTTGGTTACGTGTTACGCCGTCGGGTGATATCCATGTGGGTTTATGGATTTGCTTGTGCTTGAACATCGTGCTTTTCGCTACCAGATCTTTTGACGCTGCGAACGTAATAATTCTAATTCCTTTATCATTTGAAACGTCGTGTAGGTTGTCTTTACTTATAGTTGGTTGGAAGATGTCTTCCTTTCCAATTTTCACATTGAGGTCTCCGAGGAGGATTTTAACATCGAATGATGAGATCCCATCGAATACTTCCTCTAGGGTCTCGTAGAACTTGTCCGTTTCTTCCTCCGTAGATTCTGTTGGGGCGTATAGGTTTATAAATACATAATTGTTCATGGTCCCAGTATTTTTAGCACCGACATTCGGTCATTAATATATTGCACATCTTTTACATGGGGCGTAATCTTCTTGCTGATGATGAAGCCAGTCCCGAGGTTATGTGTATCGGTACCTCCATACGCCAGTGTAAGCCCGTTGGTTGAAATTAGTTGATGTGCGAGTCGGACTTCCTGAAGCGCGATGATGTCCATTTTATATTGTTTTCTACGAACGTTTGTATCGCGCCTGGTTTATATAACGTTCGAACATTCCACGTCCCGACGCGTATTTCCCATTTTTTTCAGTTTTTCCCTATGTTTTCTTTTTGCCGAGTCGGTGTTTTATTGATGATTTGTTCCCTTATGGTAGTGTCGGCTCATCACACCTACGTCTACCGGGTTTTTCGTGAGATTGTGCTTTGTATATTGATTATTCATTTTTGTGTCCACGAGTCTTGGGGTTTCAAATAGTCCGCCAAATCAGAGCCCCTCTCTGATATGGTAAGGTCTGCTTACTGTTCTGATTCAACCCGGTGTCAGAGGGGCGCCGTTATAATACAGCCGGTATACCCCTGGCTGCAAACCATCCAATTGGCACGGTGACGCCTGTTAAGGTTATATTTTTATGGATTTTGTTGTTCTTACCTCGGTGGTTTAGCTTCCGGGTCTTTTGGCTCTTCCCAAGATGAAAAGAGGAGATTTTGGGGATTTGGATGGGAGTAGTGATTTAGGATCACTACACGCGTAACACTCTGGATTAGGGGTGGTAGATCTTTGTGTGCTACTCCTCGCTAGCCTGTCTGACATGGGTGGCCCTACTGGAAGCGTATGCTTCCGTCAGCATAGCCTGAGTGGTTCATTGTACTTTAAGCCCCCGCACCAAGTCAAAGTTTCTACAAGCGGGGGAAAATCACAGGATAATACAAATGGAAAGTAATTATTTTCTATGTAGAAAAACCCCTAAACGTCAGAACATAGTGCGAACACCTTTTTCATATATTACAAAAAAAGACATTCATCGAACATTGCTCTTTATTTTTCTAACATCATTAAAATATTATGATTTGGCAATGCGCCACATAGAACACAATACAGTTTACTTGCTCCCGGTAAGAAGTTTATAAAAAGTCTCGAGTGTTGGAGGAGGTGGTGTCGGTGGCAAGGAAAAATCGTCAGGATTCAATGGAAGAAGAGGCGGATATACGGGGTACGCAAATGGTAACGAACTTTGATGTAGGACTACAGAAAAACCACTGAAACCGCCCGAACCGATTGGTGGCGCAGGTGAACCGGAGGCATCAACAGGTACAGGTCCTAAGACAGGGTAAGGATATACTGAGAATCCATTGAAAGGCATTGCAGAGCTATCATTTTTCGGCATATCATCAATGAGCTTGCTTAGGTATTTAACTGTACTAAGAATTTTAAGAATTGCTATTGTCTTTTGCACACTTTCAAAAGGATCCTCCGTCTTCTTTGTTGATCCAACGGATTCAGCAGAATTATCTGCATCTGATACAACATCCGGTTCCTTGATCTGATTTATAGATATTAACTGATTCAGTAAAGTGAATTCGTCCTCTGGCAAAGTTCGTGGAAATGGGATGCTTGGGTGGCACAGAGAATAACTGCTGGCTGCCGTAATCTCTTCTGGTGGTTTAGTTTGAATTTGTGTTTTATAGACTTCGAAAGATGGTTCTTCCTTTAATACTGGAATATTGAGTGACGGTACGATCTGTGTTATGGGTGTACTGAATTCGATAGGGACATTATTGTCTGTTGAATGATTTTAGTCATTTAGAGGGCGCTTGATAATTAATGTAGTCTTACCCGGAGGCAAAAGATTTTCTGTTGCTGTAATCCAACTTACTATTTTATCGTGTTGTGTCGAATCAAATTGACGACGGTTTGGAAGTTGATACAACTGTGGAATTTGTCCTAGAAACTGTGTAACGTGAGGTAGAAGGGCACTATTATCTGCAATGAATCCACAACTAGTAGAAAAATATTACTTATTGCTTATTCTACATCATATTATCACCTGTTGCCACGGTATTCTCTGTATCCGTGATCTTGTTTGTTGGCGAAACGTAGTCATAAGGAGCAACCTGACTTATTGGACTGACAAGTCCTTTTTCTGTAAACCTCTGCTGCTGCTCAGATGATCCTCTCGGTATGAACGGATTTATTGGCGTCAGCTCCTCGCCCAGATAATATTTATTCCCTAATAAAAGATCTATCATAGAAGTACTTTCTTCCGACAAGGCACCAGTATTCACAGCAGTATTTTGGTTCACAACTTCAACGTTTTTTGCATTCTTCAATTTCACGATGTTGGTTACACCAAATTCTGGGCCCACGGGAAACGAGTTCTTGATAGTTCTTTCCAATTCAATCATTTTACGAATTAGAGCAATTTGCTGACTGTCCAATGCGTCCGGAATAGTAGGGAATTTAAGCTCATTTTGTGGGAATATAGGAGGATCATCTGTTACGGGACTGCTCAAATCACTCGTCGCTATCCCAAAACCAAGTAAAGTTATCCCAATTAACTAGAAAATATCAGGAAATAAAATTTTATGAAGAATTAAAATATTTTTTTCTTACTAGAAGTCTCAGCATATTGGATTCGTATCCATATAAACACTGAGTTTCTTTTGCCTCTAGACAAGTGTTTTATAGTTATTCTCTGATAATCCTCTAAAGCCGGTTAGTGAAAAGTTTTCGTTTTATTTGATTATAAAACGAACATTGTGTTACAGGTTCAACATTGGGAAAGGTTGTTGATCGGTGCTTATCTATTAGACTTGGTTCAGTACCTGTTTAGAACGTGTGCATTTGAACACTTTTTGTCTTGATTGAAGATATTGTAGATGCAGTTCATTGAACTAATTATTTTTAAATAAACAACTATTCATATTTATGGTAATTGTGGGACTATCAGTTTTTATTTTTATACACTATGCTCCTCCAAAGGATATTGTCTGATGCCTCTAAATGTCACAGGCGGAAGATGAGGTTGCATATTATAAAAAAAAGTAACGATGCACTTTGGTCTTAGAGTATATGTAGGTTGTAATTATACGTTGTGATCTTCTGACTAACTATTGGGGATAACCTCTTTTATACTCTTTATCAACTCATCTGATTTAAAAAGTTCGCTATTAAGCCGTTCATTCAGCTTGGTTTTTAATTTAAAATTGTTATTTTTTTTATTTTATATCCACATTTATTCAACAATTCAATTACATATTTCACTTAAGACTAAATGTTAACATCTATTTTACAAATAACATTCTTACGTTAACTTACTGGCTCTTCGCAAGCACTCTAAATTATACATTATCATATTTCATATGCCTTTCGGTGTACAATGACTGTTTTTATAACATGTTACAATAATTGATGTTTTCTTTTTTAAATTTATTTTATTTTTTCGACATCCTGTATTATTTATAACTTTTTTTTTTTTTAATTATATATATAGGGGGTTGACAAGCAAAATAAAAAATTAAAAAATGAAACAAAACGGACAAACATAAACAAGGAATACAAATAAAAATAAAAAAAATAAAAAATTAAAATGAAATTAAAAACAAAATTAGAAGATAAAATAAAAATAATTGGGAATTGGGGATAGGGGGGAGGAAAGCGGTGCGCCTGAGAGACATACTATGTTTGGGGACGTGTAGTCCTTTCTTCATCAATGATCCTCGACCAATTGGGATGGGATCGATCTTTTATTGATTTATCTCTTTCACCGAACACCGTACTAAAACGTAGGCGATCTGGAAAATTAGAGATATCGTTATCGTGGAGAATTCGTTTATCCCTGACACCACGGAAGGCGTGGTAAATAATAGGGACTCCACGTTTGTCTTGGATAAGTCCTTTTTTATCCAAGAAAGGGAACGCTTCTGGGGGAATGAACCCATTCTGGAGAGTACTCTCCATATACATATCATTGGGATAGAATGCTCCCGAAATGAGATCGTTTTCGCTGCACATTCCCCTTGTTGTGTGACCACGAATAGTCTTGATAATGAAGTTATCTATCCTGTTTAGTCCTGATTTGTCATACAGGACTTTATTCGGATAGTATTTCTTATACTGCGACTCTGGGGTTCTATATATTCCTAGGCAGGAACGCAAACACTGCCCCTCGAACACCCGAAACTTCTCCATATAAAATGGGGATATGTTGTACCATACCGGGCAGCCATACACCAATATTGGTCGGATGAATGCTGAGTATGAAATTATTTTCAGCTTGGGGTCCAGCAGACTACTACGGAAGAGTCTTCGCGTCATTGCATATGCGTTTTTAGCTGCTGTAAGAGCAGCTGCTGCATGCTTATCAAAGTGTAATAGTCCGGCGCCGTGCTTCCTCGGTTGAGGGAAGAGCGGGGACCTTTTATTACTCCTTTTCTTCTTTTGCTGGTCCTGTACGCGCAACAATCTTATTAGAACTTTTCCACTCTGCTGATAGAAGGCAGTCACATCCGCAAATAGTTAAACCAATTAGGTCACTCGCTCTGGTTCCTAAGAATTCTCCACGTATTATGATCCGCGTTCCAGGCGGACCTTCCTTTGGTGAAAGTCCAGTTACAACTGGATGAGGCGCCATTAACAAGAAAAACCCTTTATTAAATTCAACGGCTCTTAGATGATATTAAAACTCATCTATTATCAATATATTTAATATATTTATATCAACTTAGGGGTTCTTAACTCAACTTTCCAAACTCACAACTCAACTTACAATCTCAAACTAACTGAACTTTACAATTAGAATTTCTCTCTACTTATGGAACATTGTGTTCTAATTTACTGTAAATTATAATATGAACAAAACAAATTTTCTCAAAGTATTCCTTTAGTTTCTTTGACTTTTAAATTGAATAAAATTTGAACGAAAATCAAAGTGCTCTGTTTTAAAATAAAAAGGGACAAATAAAAAGGGGCAAGTTATGAATAGAGGCATGTTATTAAATCTGCTGTAACTGGCAATATTGTGAATGTTTATGAATGGTATGTATTAAGTGAGAATGTAATATATGTTAAGGGAAGTTTTTAAGGATGTGTAAGGAGATTCAATGTTAAATTTAATAAAGGGTAGTATTCTGGAATACAACAAAAGTAAAGATTTTGATCAAGCCAGATTCCAAGGTATCTGACTACAGCTTTTACTTGTAGAGGAAGGTTATTACTTCGTGCAATAGAAAATGTTTTCCAATTCCGTTTTGTGTCCCTTGATGCACTGGACAGCGGCGTCCTGAAAAGGATAGTCTCTGTTTTTTGGAAATTTATTTTTAACTTCCAGTCGTCGCAAAAACGTTTGATTTTGTTGAAATCATTTTGCAGAAGTCTGTTGATGACATCAAATTTTTTTCTCCAGATCTATACACCACAATGTCGTCGGCATACGCAATTGCATGGTTGAGAGAACGCACTAGATCACTAGTGTAAATGTTAAATAAAATGGGAGATTTCACTGCTCCCTGTTGTAAGCCGTTTTTGATATGCAAAGTCCTGTTAGAGATTATATCTCCACATTTCACTACAAATTGTTTACCCATTATCATATCGTAGATAATCTATAATAAATATTCGGGCATACGTAAGTTTGATAACTTATATACCGGCCCTTCTAACCAAACGGTGTCGAAAGCCTTTTCAAAGTCAACCAAACAGGCCCCGGTGCATTGTCTCTTCGCCTTGTTCCACTGTATGTCGGAAACAAGTTTTGTCGCAGCATGAACTGTGTCATGTGATCGAAAACCAAATTGGTTGTTCGGGATAATACAATTTTCCTCACACCAGTTAGTCAATTCTTTATTTATAATTTTCTCGAATACGTTGCTGATGTTCGGAAGCAAACTAATCCAGCGAAGATTGGCTGGATTGCTCCTGTCCTTGCCCTTTTTGGGGATGGGATGGACTGTGCGGAGGAAGTATTATGCCTGGCACGGACACTCCGTTCACTTCCTCCTCCATCATAATTACACTGTCACCCATCGAATACCGCTACAAAACGTTCACCAGGCAAGTAGGAATGACGGTGAGTCTACGACGCGGAGCGGACACAGCACAGGAATGTAAAACAAGCGAAACTCCACAACAGGAAAAGGAAATAAAACACGGAAGGTTTCACTGAATTGAATTAAGTTTATTGCTCATGTTCAGCAGTATTTTGAACTTATTAATAATTGTCAATTGGCCGAACTCGTAATTACGCGACTTTACTGCACTGTACAAAATGTATTGGGAAACGTCTCGTTTATAAAAGGCACAACACTATGACAATGACCCCGAGGAAACCCACTGTACTGGCGCCGGTACGGTGGATGGCGAGTGACCCGACCGCTTGGAAGATTCAATTGCGACTCCGGGGATGGTTGTTATACGAATAACCGATATCCTCTCCAATAAGGATATCGTTTTTACCTACCACCAGAGAAACGTAAAGTCTCTCTTGGTAGTATAGGAAACCAGATCTTCTAATAAACGTCATGGTGGTATGTGTGCGATCGTCAGATCGATGTTATTTATACGTGCTCGACAACAGTGGAATAACGAAACAGGCAGGCGGCAAAGACAAAGGCGATTCATGATCTATGTCTATGCTGTGCGACGTCGCTATGATAGGCGTTAGGAAAAGGAAAAAGGTGCTAAAATGGGATGCGATACTTTATACAATGGAAATTGTATATCGTATCCTGGGTCGGCGGCAGAAACGGTTCCCTTGCATGACTTTGTATGTGTCGGGTCATTCGTTTTGTGGCGACGAACAAAATTGAAGATTGTTTGTCTATTGATGGTGAATCGCCGGTCGGCTTGCTGTAGCTGTAAAAACAAGCCGCCCGACGTTGCATTTCAATTGATAACAATGGGTGCCGAATGTTGTGTATTTATGGTGCATATGCACATTGAGGAACTATTTTTAGAAATTTTATCTAGCACGTTGAAAGCATCGAATGTCCTTGTAAAAGGAAATGTTTCAGATATGGAAAATTTAAATCTGCCTGGGATTCCTGAATAGATAGAAAGAAATTCTTACAGGAAATTATATGCGAAGCGATGCATGAAGGTAAGTTTTCTTTCACAGGGACTTTTTGGATTTAGATTTGCTCTATATAATGCGTGAAGCATTTAAGATGCTAATGCGATTACATTAGCGAAAGCTTATGCAGACTGGGTTGTATGGATGGGGGTTTTTTCAGGAAGGTGAACCGTGGGATTTGGCGGAACCGCCACAGGACTACTGCAGATTTCCATTGGGTTGGATTATATGCATTGTTTAGAGCGTTATTGAACAAAATAGTATAAACCTTCACTACTTCCAGTGGTAAATGCTTTAGAACAATGTTTGGAATACTGTCTATTCCAGAAGATTTTTTGTTCTTACTGGATCTAAGAATGTCCGTCAGTTCATCCTTGTGTACAAATATACTAGTGTTTAGATTTCTAAGAGGGGAATCCGCCCTATTATTTTCACTAAAGATAGTGTAACTTCGACTTAAGAGACGGCAATTGTTAAATTCATTGCGTAGCGAAATATGTTTTTGGAGAGCCCCATTTTCCAGGTCAAGATTAGAATGACCCGATTCGTTCAATCTATACACTGCTTGGAAACAAGCGCCAATTGAGTTCACCTTTTTTGCGGATCCTCGACTATTATGAACTTTTCGTTAGAGTTGATGTGTTTCGGGGTAAGTCCTGCGTTCAGCAGAGTTTGACGATTCTCAGGAGTCCGCGGAACTCGCAGACATGGGATGTCATTATAATCTTTCCTTCGAAAGACTTTATTTATTTGAGGGAACACATTCGGTCCACTAGCTTTAATGGCTTGAATTCTCTTGTTCCAGTCTTCATTAATTACTGATCTATAGTTGTCACGGATCAGTTTTTGAAGATTTTTAATTAGTGACTTAATTGTTTTTATTTCCTGGCTATTTTTATCGCTGAATTGTCTGTAGAGCAGTTTTAACTTAGAGAGCAGAATACTCTTTTGCCTATACAGCTCGTCGATCGTTGCGTTTCTGTATTGGTTTGTATGGCTCTCGGAGTGAGACACTTTTGGAACGATTCATTGTATTAGTAACAATGTTGTTGATCGTCGAAAGATAATGATCCATTTCGTCATTATGAAGATTTTTGTCAGTTGGTGGATCAATGCCATTGGAGCGTAATTCTTTTCTTATTATCCGATCAAAGCACGACCAGTGTGCTTTTCTGGAATTAAAAGAATGTATCTGTTTATACTGTTCAAGTAGCAAAAGTTCGTTTAGGACATGTATTACGGCGTCAACTCCATAATGATCGCTATTGTACTCGATTGTACGAAGACAATTTCGAGTAGTTAGATCCGTATCTAATAATTGTATCCGCTCGTTCAGCAACAGTACATCCAAGAAGGAATTTCCTCTTGGATATGACAGTGTACTTGCGGCGTACAATTCTAGTTTATGTTCGATAGCGTTTGTTTGCCACCAGTCGAACAACACATTGCCTCTTGTGTTTGTGATAAGGTTACCCCAAGTACTGTGCTTGGAATTGACATATCCCGTCATAAAGAAATAATTATTTTCCGAGTCTAACCTGAGACTTCGAAAAAGGGTATCAAGTTCATAAACTGTATACACTGTGGAACGTCGGGAGCATAAGCAGAGAACGCATACAGATGCCTTTGACTTTTCAAAGGAATATCTATATCGCAGGCTTCTAGTACCTGGAACTTGTATACATCTCTACTGTAGACGACTCTGTGTTGTAGACCATTTTTAACTTAGACAGCGACCCCACCCCCCTGAGTGGAATTTGGGCGAACTCGTCTAATTACTTGTTAATTTGGGTAGCCCAATTTGTGCCTTTGATTTAGCTTAATTTCGCTAGCCAAGAGCACATCTGGGCGTTCAGCTTCCAGCAGATTGCTGAGATTATCCCTTCTTTCCATGCGGATTAGTGAATTGACGTTCACAGCAATAATTTTTAGGGATAATTCAGTCGCAGTGAACGTTATGATTATAGTGTGGGTTCATCTGGAAACAGGGTCGAATAGATAATGTCCGTTCAGAGCAACTTGTTCCGTCGGTTTTTTTTTCGATCATTCCGAATTTTTTATGAAACGCAGCAAACTGTCCTTGTATGGACAGTAATATTGCTGTTATATCAGTTTGTGCCTCTGGAGCAGGCGTTTTAATGATATTGAGTGATTGTTCTAAGATTGGTGGAGTTTTTACTCCACCTGTCATATGAGCGTATGACACACTTGGTGCCACGAAGTTGTTGTAAGACCGAGTTTTCATCCTTTTCTCTTCTTCAACTTGCTTCTTTTTGGCTTCCAACTTTGATTTTAGTTGTTGGTACTTAGGGCAACCTCTAAAATTAGCAGGATGACGTGAGTTGTTACAGAGGACATAGGATAGTTTAATTCTATCCGGGAGCTGTTCTTTGCCCAATGAACGTTCTCCAATGATATGTTTGTTTAGGCATTTGACGCATCTGAAATGCATATTGCAATTCGCTGCCACATGGCCGAAGCGTTGACAGCGCATACACTGCAATACGCGGTCACACTTTTTTATTCTCTCCCAACTTATTGTTTGATGACTAATGTATTTAATATATCTAAGTCCATCAATTTTACTATTGGAGCTTAGCGACACAATGAAGAAAGGCAACTTACGGTTGCGATTTCTAGAGTTAGCTGTAGAAAATGGTTTCACTCCTGTAAAATTCAAGGTATCGTTTTCGAAGCTTTTTAGTTCTTCGAGTTTCGGGAGTATAGGAAAGATCAACTCCTTTGGGAAGCATGGAGACAGTTTTCTCCGATTTAGGGATGTACGTGTAGTACTCGTTTTTGGATTTCCCCAATGCCGATTTAATTTTGTAATACCCTTCTAAATCATCGCATGTTAAACTTATCTTAAAATTATTTATCCGTTTTGTTTTAAAAGTTTTTCATGTCAACTCACCCAATTTTATGACATCCTTTGTCTCCATGTAGCTAATGTAGATAGGAGGTACTTTCTCCCTTTTTTTGACTGGCACCTGCTGTTGATGTGATTTCTTCTGCTTCGTTTCCTTATCTTCTCGTGTTTTCTTTGCCTTCGGTGGTTGCTGTTGTCTTTGTTCTTGCTGTTGTTGTTCTACCATTTCGTTTTTCGTTCGTTCTGGCTCAGGTTGTTTTTTGGTTTAACAACTTGCTCCATTTGTCTATCCAGTTCCTCTTTTTTACGGCTAATCTCCTGGATGAGTCTGTTGAGGACCTCGATCTGATTGCTAGCGTCTGCATTTGTTTCGCTGACATCTAGTTCTTGGAATTGGTTTCCAGCCCCTGAGTACTGAGCACCATGGGTGTTGTCTTCGTCGTCGCTGTTGACAATCAACGTGTCTGTGTCCTTGTTTTCATTTGTTCTAAGGCGTTTAGCCTTTAGATTTACGTCTGAATTTTGCCTGCTTCGAGGCGCCACTTTGGCATCCATTTGTTTTACGTCCAAGTTGTGGATAGTTACGGCGGTTCTGTTGGCTTCGTTGTGTGTATCGTTGCCAGTCGACATGTAGATTTATTTATTTATTTATTTATTATCAACTAGGAATGTAAAATTACTTATCAATAACTTAACATAATGAGCCTAGCAGCGGGGACTATTGGCTCTGTATTTTTAATTAACAATTTAATCTTAATGCTATTTACAAAATTATTTACAATTTTTATGTTGTCGGTAGTGGTATCTGCTAGAATTGTATAAATATCTGTATTGCGAAATAGTTTATCTTTCAAAGACTTTAGGTGAGGACAGTCTTCCAAAATGTGAGTGATTGTGAGTGTTGTGTTGCATTTTGGGCAGATTGGGGCTGTAGCTCGGTGGAGCATGTGGAGGTGGGTGTAGCAGCTGTATGGCCTAATCGCAGCCTCACAAAGTTTGTGATTTTGAATTTGTTCAAGTTGGTTGGGTAAGAAGGGTGAGTTTTGAATGGGTTTACCATTTCATAGGGATGGTGGTGAGTATCCAAGTTTGTTTGGTTTATTTGTTTTTGTTGATTGCTGATAATTGACAGTAGATCGGCTCACAACGAATTTTCTGTCAGAAAGATAAGAGGCTAAGAGCTTTGTTGTGTGAGAGTTTAGATTAAATATGGAGTGCAGTTTGTACAGAAGCCCTGAGATCCAGACGCAATCACACGCCTTAGAAATATCGAGAGATATACACACAGTAGGGCTTTGGATTAGGAGACCAGTTGTGACATCGTATGTAAGTTTTAGTAGAGCATGAGATGTGGATTGTCGCTTACGGAATCTGAACTGAGAGTTAGGGATGAGAGCGTTCTCATTGGCAAATGAGAGAAGATTTTGGTAGATCTTGCGTTCAAGTATCTTACTTAGTGTATTTAATAGGGATATTGGACGATAATTGCAAGGGTTATTACTACTGTGGGGTAGAGAAGTATGTAGCACCGGCGCATGGTGCTGATTCCCTTCTTCCCCATCACGAAACGAAAGTTCAGCCGCAGCAATTGTGTCCACCAGAAAAGCAATCGCTCCAAGGATAACGCGCACGCACTGAGAGAGAAACACAAGCGAAACTCCAAAACCAACGTCGACAAAAATAACACTGAAAGAAAAGAAACACTGATTTAGTTTATGGCTGGTGATCACCGCCTTTTTATTTCACGTACAAGAAAACATTAATATTTAATTTAACGCTCAGACGTTCATTGAATACACGATTACGCACATAAAAGGGGACCAGGTAAGATGAGCGACAATTTTTAACTCTCGACTACACTCGACTGTTATTAACGCACCCCCGTGTGCGTTCTACCGGAAAGAATAAAAAGACCCGCACTGATCGGTGGTTGGAATAAGACTCCGTGATTCAATCCTCGTTTGGGGTGAGTTTGGTGGTGTGATAAAAAGGAAATTAAATTTCCTTTGACCAGTGACCAATGGCAGCCGATCTCGGGGACGTGGTGGTGTAGGTGTGTGTTTGTACACATCACCGTGTTCATCGATGCGTTTAGTCAAGGATAAACAGAACCTGAAACGAGGAAAAAAAGAACAAAGGGGAAACGACCTAAAGCATCTTTCGGTAATAAGGGTCAGTTGTCTAAATAGCAGCCACTCATTAGATGCTAAAAGGGATTGCGATATTTCATACAATAGAGATCGTATATCGTCTCTCTGCCGACTGGGAGAACCGGATTCTTTTGTTCGCATATGTTTATGCAATTGAATCCGATCCGACGGCAAAACGTGGCGTCGGTGATCGTTTGAAGATTCAAACAAAGAAATATTTCCGCGAGAAGTGCTTGCAATTGAATCAATAGTTGCAAGTCTTCGGAAAGTAATTTAGATGGATACACAATGACGGTTGTGTATACCACATGTGTCAATTATGCATGGCATCTTTGGCGACGGCTGGATCGAATTAAGTGTGAATATCTACACTAATTGGAAATTCGGTTTTTGGGTCGCTAATGCAGAGATGCATTGGTAATGTATGAATAGCCTTGTAGATGCAATTCTTTTTAGGGATTTTATGTAATGCTTGTGTGCATCAACGTCCTTGGAAAAGGAAATATTTTCAGGTGCCAATGCAATTGCATTAGCGGGAGACAATGGGAATTGAGTTGCGGATATGGGGGGTTTTGGCGTGACCGCCGCACTACCACCGGGCTTCTTAGTAGAAATTACTACCGCAGTTTTCCAGTTCTCTGGGAAGTGCGATGCATTAATTATATGATTAAGAAGAATGAGGATGGGAAGTAGATTCGGTGGGCGTAGCCTTTTAAATAGAAGGCGTGGGATTCCATCTAATCCAGTTGACTTTTTGTTATTTCCTGACCCTACGATCTCGGATAATTCGTCTGCAGTTAGAAAATTTGTACTGTCTAAGGGGTGTGAAGCTATGTTTGTGTTGTTAAATTCACCGATGAAAGGAGTAAAAGATGGGAATAATCTGTTAGAGATGTATTCGTTTACTGTGTTCTCGAAGCCAGGAGTTGAGAGAGAATTATTTTGCTGATGAATCTTTGCAAAGTGTTCTGCGAGGTAATTTGCTATGTCCGTATCGGACTGGGCAATATTATTGCTGATTGGGTTAATGAGATGGTCAATTCGGGGTTTATATTTACGACCAGTTAATTGGTTGATGTTCTTGAAAAGATCACGATTTGGTTTGATGTTACTAAGTGTGGAGATGTAGTTCTCATCTGCGAACTTTTTCAACTGCTCATTTATCAGAGTGGATAGGAGTTGGATCTGGCTTTTAATAAAGGGGCAGTATCCTGTATGAAGTTTTCGGCGGAGCTGCTTTTTAAGGCGCATTAATTTGGTTAGGATGCTGGGCAAAGGCTTTCCTAAATAGTTATTAGGAATGGTTCCCGGGGTGTTGTTGCTGAGAGCCTCCTTAAGAATTTGCTCTATTCTTAAAGATGCTTGATCGATTTCAGTAGGGAGTAAGTTAGATGCTTCGGGGATATACAAGTCAGAGAAACTTATCGCTATGTCCCTATTGACTTTTCTTCAATTTGTTTTGGTGAAGTTTGGGACAGGGTTTGACGAGTAGAGTGGGTCGAGAGAGGGAATTTGGATCCTGGTGTGAACGGAACCATGATCAGAAGGAAATATAAAGGAGACTATAGGTGGACCCGCTGAATAAATGAATAAACATCAGACGCCAAAGACGTGATCTGCGTTTACTACCGCACCCAAGACCTACCGGTCTTGTATGATTTCTTTCCCACCATCCCCCTATACAAGTAGTTAGAGAACACCTGGACTAATACTGTCCACACTATCCTTGGATACCCTCCTTTTTTCTTTTCTTTTCAGATATCCCGAGACCGAGCCCAACATCCTCACGGATGTGGGTGATTCTGGTTATCGCAAGATGACCAGAAGCCACAGACAAGATGAAGGACACATCTGTCCTTGTCTCGCTAAAGTCGGCCCTCTCGCCAAGCCATTTTTTTTTTCGACCCGCTGAATAAACATATTCGGACTTGAGGAAGAAGTCGATTGTTGACTTGGCTGAGCTAGAGACACGAGTTGGCTGTAATGGGGAGTTCCTCGAATACAAAATTCATCGCCCTTTTATACAAAATCTTATCGGGATTTTGTATCGCGGATGCATCGAAATGTACTTCGACTGGAGTCGAGTACTGGAGAAAAGGAATGGGATATCTATTTTTAGAATATACACATCTAGCTACAATCCAGATGGAGATAAGGATTTTAGAATTCTGTGTATAGGAACGAAATGGATATCTTTTGATGTGTGTTTGTTTGCATATGGAGATATACATTGTGGTGTTTAGTTTTTTGGAAGGATTTGATATTTGAACATTGGATTGTTAGTTTGGGGATATGGATGCATGATATAGTAAGTGGGTGGAAATGTATGTGGGAGGAAAATGGTAGGGCTTCTTGGAGCACTACAGTACTTTATTTAGAAGATGTGTTGTGAGGTAAATTGTGGAAGTATGGTGAATATTCTTTTGGAAGGACGGTTGAAGATAATGTTTGATGTGTGTTTCTTGAATAGAAATTATACATGGTTTAATTTCTTTGATTAACAATTGGAGCGCATGATAGTTATTAAAATAACCAGTCATGCTCCATTGTATAATTTTTAGATTGTTGTCGACGGTGGACAGTGGCTTGTTACCAGTCCAATTTGATGTACCAGCAGAAGACCCACTTCCACCTGGTGGTAAAGTATCGTCGCGGTTCCACCGCCGGCGAGGCCCCTTCCAACAAGGTTTTAGTGATCACCGCCAATAAGAGCGCGGGTTAAGTGGAGGGCAATTTATTTTGTTAAGAGTTGTCATGTTCGTCTATAATTGCATTTTGTTTTTCAGTCAGTGAACGGAGTTTCTTAGGACTTTGTACTGTTGATGATGTTGGAGTGATTGGTTTTTATGGTTGTTGAAATTTGTTTTTTTTCGTGTGGAATATGGTTTGTTACCGTTTAGAGTGTTTTGGTGTTGTGTTTGGTTGATAACGAGTTATTTTGGGTTTATTCTCTTCAGAGGCTGTAATGGAGACTTGCGGAGACTTTTTACCTTCAAGAGAGATATGTTCCCCTGTGAGTATTTTCTTTTGGGTGTTTTTATTTTGTATTTCCACGAAATTTGCTGGGTTGTGTTTTTTTTTCTTGTAATATTAAACAAATTTTAGTTATTTAGGGAATATTGTGAGTGGGGAAAACATGAGAAGATAGTTTGAGGATGTGTGTTTCCAGAGTTGAGTGCTTGAGTTTCTCTGCATAGAGATCAGAAGCGAAAGAAGATGGTATCGGGTTTCGTTCTTTATTGATCCGTCTAGCTTCTGCTAATGCGCATTTGTGGTTTGTTTTTATTTCAATAATTTCTTTACTTTGCACATATCTAGGGCATGTTTAAGATGAAGAGGGGTGGCACCCGGAACAGTTTGCGCAGAAAGTACGGGTGCAGTCTTTATGTTTATAAAGTGAAAGGTGCAAATTTCACATGAGGGTGGGTTTTTGCACCATTTAATTTTATGGCTAAGAAGTTGGCACTGGCGCAGCGCATCGGGTTGGGGGCATATACCAAAATTTTTGTTTTGTACCAATCAATTTCTGTTGAGCTAGGAAAAAAAAGAAAGAAAAATGGAGGCAGGTCAGAAAGGTTGCATTCGTCGAGAGCCCCGAATTTGTTTCCCGATTTGTGAGCAGGCTTTGGGGCCATGCCAACAAAATGTTTATAGACGCGGCGCGAAAGATTATTCATTAGGTGCAATTTATTAATTGGTCTGAATTAGGAAAAGTAAAGAAGGAATAATTTACAGATTATATTTAGGCGAGAGAGAATAAGAGAAATGCACGCACTGTTACTATTACCACAATAATAGGTCCGAACGGCTTGAAGGTCAGCCGATCACTTTTCGCGATTCTAACAGCATACGTAAAGACAACCGTTATGAAAAAGTATTGAAAAAATTATCGGCGCTGTGTACTAGAGCATTTCTGTAGTGATCACAGCTTTTACAGCGAGTCATGATTTCCTGGATACACCCGTTCATAATCTGATGGATCCGTGTTTTGGTTCTAAACTTTTCAGGATGTATTTGAATTACGTTTTTCACTACTATCGTAAAACGCTTTACGTTTCTTGTAAAAAAGCAACCGAAATGTTTTTGTCAAGGCTCCCCTCTGAACTATAATTCTGTCAATATGAAAAAAACAAAAAAAACAGTGATGGTTGCAAATTGTTCAATGCCAATTTTGTTTTTGTATTGATGTTTTTTAACGAATCTCTTGAAGTGTAAATAAATTTGTTTTTCTTTTTTTTTTTTTGCTTTTGTACTTTTAATAGTGTTGTTCAATAAGGACTGCAATATACACATGAATGAAATGTAGTCATTTTTTTAGTTGCTGGTGTCGTATGTCGACTTTTCTGTTATACTGTATATTAGTTTTAAAAAAACGTGTCCTGAATTAATTTTTATTGTATCATTTTTGCAGGCAACAATCAATAAGGAACATGAATAGAGTAAAGGAAGCCGACGAAGAAGTAGGGTTCGATGTATGTGGCGTGAATGACTTGGAAGACAATTCTATGAAGGCATTCGATATTTTGCCAGACAAACAAATTCTTCTAATCAAACAAAATAACCGCTTTTCGGCGCTCGGTAATGTATGCCCTCATTATGGAGTACTTATGTCTGCGGGTGTCTTAGCAAAAGGTCGATTACGGTGTAAAGCACATGGTGCCTGTTTTAATGCCTCTACCGGCGACATCGAGGACTTTCCTGGACTGGATTCGCTTCCATGCTACCAAGTTATGGTCGACAAAAACGGTCGAGTTAGAGTAAAAACTAAACGAAAAAATTTGAGTATAGACGCTCGTGTTAATATACGACCACAACGTTGCTATTTAGACGGTCCAACATTCATTGTAATTGGTGGTGGAGTCGCGGGTCAAACGTGTGTTGAAACTTTACGCAGCAAAGGTTTTACTGGCCGTGTTGTTCTCCTTAGTAGTGAAGGCGTATATCCCTATGACCGTGTGCAGCTAAGCAAAATCTGGAATTTAGATTTAAAAGATGTTGAGTTTCGTAACACAGAATTTTATGAGAAATACGGTATTGATGTATATCTCGAAACCCGTGTCACGAGTATAAATATTCCTGACAAAACAATAGACTGCTCCAACGGATGCTCGTTTTCCTATGATAAGATCTTCATTGCGACCGGCTCAAAGGCGATAATACCTCCTCTCCCAGGAGTTCATTTGAAAAATGTTTTAACTCTCAGAGACTTCCTGGATTACGAGGCCATTCGGAAAGTTGTTTCTAAGAAAATAAACGTAGTTTGTTTGGGATCGGGATTCATTTCGATGGAAATAGCTTCAACATTGCAACCATGGGTTAAAAGTGTAAGTGAAATTAAATTGAAGTAGCAAAGTTGTTGTTTTATTCATGAATTGTTAATATCATAAAAAATGTTTTTTAGATTACCATTGTTAGCCGTGGTGAATTACCTTTAGGTCGGATTTTTGGAGCTGAAATTTGCCAACAGATAAAAGAATTATTTGAAGAGCACGACATCACATTTCATGTAGAAACAGTGATTGAAGAAATCCTGGGCGTCGATGGAAAGGTGTCAGAAGTTAAATTGAGTAACGGAACTATATTACCTTGTGACTTATTAATCATGGGAGTGGGGGGGGAAATAGAAACAGACTTCTTGAAAGGAACCGCCTTCCAATTGAATACAGACGGAACTCTTAATGTGGATAAATATCTTATGACTAATGTGTCGGATGTTTTTGCCGGAGGCGATGTAGCTAATGCAACTATACATTTGCATGGAAGTAAGCGGTTCAATTTTGGACATATACAGATAGCCCAATATCACGGTTCAATCGCTGCAATGAATATGATTAAAAAGTCCACACCAATTAAAGCAGTGCCATTCTTTTGGACAAGATTTTTTGGCATTACGTTTAGATTATGTGGCATATCTGAATCAATCGAAAATATTGAAATTATAGGCGATTTGAAAAACTTCTCATTTGTAGCTTACTATTTTAATAGCGAAGCGAAGGTGATCGGCGTAATATCTTGTGGGGACAACAACATAGCTGCAGTATTCGCCGAGCTGTGCACTCAAAGTAAGGTAATATACAGAACAGATATAGAGACTGATGATGCACATGGATGGACTAAAAAAATATACGAATAGTTTTCTTAGAATAACGACATCAACAATGGAATTTTGTAAACAACAATTACAAATCAATAGTTTGATTGAGATATAAAAATATACCAATATTAAAATAAAACAAATTTATAAAAATTAACATCTCTTTTAACTTTTAACAGTCCCAGCCCAACAGCGCCCGTTTATAAATTTAGAGTAATATGTGGCGGTTCTAGCAGATACACATACGATTAGTAAAGAACAACACCACCAAAAGCACATCCATTAAAGACGTATACCATAGCACTAATATACCATTTCCACATTAGTCGAATGTATTTGAGTTTAGAAATCAAATTCACATAAGCGGCAGTGCCCTGATGGGTTGAGCTTTGGTTCTATCTTTTAGTGATTCAAACCGTGATAACGTCGCACAGTGGGACGACCCATAGCAATAAATAAAAAAATCAATAGTTTTAGCGGTACTTTTTAGTGATTGGAAAGGCGTCATAAATATATATATTTTATAAATCCAAAGAAATCATTTGGAATTGTGATTTGGTAGAAACGTTACAGAGCGGTAAACTTTGACTAAGTAAATTTTTTTCGCAATCTTGAATTACAAGTGTTTTTTGATATAAATTAAATTTATTGTCAGTTTTAATTATACGTATAAATAAAGACTACATCATGATAAATAATAGTGATCAAGGTATGGAAAATCATATTTAATATATAGAAAAATGTGTTTGTTTCGTATTTTTATGTATTGTGACGTTTGAAGTGCAAGTCTAATTGGAAAATTTAAAATGTTGTGATTTTTGTGTTTAGCTAAGATTTTTTAAAAAACATCAAATATCGTCTTTGACATTTTTGATGTTTTGTGATGTTCTATGTGTCTATTGATCATATCCGTAAGCGAAATTTTGCGCAAATTTGCACTTCTGCAATTTTTTAACGTTTTTGTAGTCTTAACTCCATCAATCAAAAACGGTGACCTTTTCCAAAGATGGATTGAGAGTGAGAAGCCAGTGAAGATAAATGCTGTTGCTGAAAAATTAAGTGAATTACTAGGTCTAGAAGGGTCATATGAAAATATTGAACCTGAAATTCAAAGAGTTTCCAGGTATTTTTGTTTGACATTAAAGAGAAAATGGGAAAATTGCCAAAAAAAAGCGAAATCAATTTATGCAAGTTAATGAAAGCTGGCTAAACCTTAATTTGACATTGCCAGCAAATATTTTAACTCATTGGAGAGATAAAAATAGTTTAAATGCACCAGGCACGAGCAGAGGTAGACCGTCAGAAAGATTTGAGGAATGCAGTGAACGCACGAAAAAACGTCGGGCTCATGAATTAGCTACGCAGCACAGTTCAGAGCTAAGCTATGCTGCTAACATTTCAAATCGGTTTTCAAAGTCTCCTCAAAAATCGAATAAGACGTTAACTCTGCAACAAACGCTAGCATTGTATTTAGATTTGGATTTGTCTAAGAGAAAATACGCTCTTCTACGATCTGTTGTAAATGGCCTTCACAAAGACTGTTTTCTCAGTTACTATAAATTGAAAAAATATAAATCTGATCTATTACCCGAAATTGCTTTTGCGTCGGAAACAATTGCTGAAGTTAACCTCCAATCGCTTTTAAATAAATCACATTAATTACTTGGGATCCTCTCATTTCAAATATATGATTCAAAAGCTCATATATGCCTAAAATAGATCCACATATTGAACATTATCTACTTCGAAATGGTGCAGAAAGTTTTACGCTACCAATAGACTTGGCCGATATAGGTGGAACATCATCATCAGAGAGCGATAGCCATTAATAATTACCATACATATGCACATATTTGTTATTTCAAATAAATTTCTTATACCTATACATAATTCTTTTATATCAATGTTTTGAAGTTTATTAAACTACAAAACTGTTAACATACTTAAATTTTTAAATAAAGTTTGAAAAAACATGCGCAAGCTCAGAAAATAGATTTTGAGTTTAAAAATAAAGTTCGCTGCTAAACTCTTCTTTTTTTTTTTAAGAAGCTGGACAGGCCATTTTTGCAGGTTGATACCTTTTTTTTAGGTCGTTGCATAGATATCAAATGTAAAAAGAGATTAAATGCAAAACATTCATATTTTAGTTACTAAAACCAAAGATATTAATTTTGCCGTTTTTCCCATAGACTCGTCCCACTGTGCGTCGGTTCGAATCACTCGCTCTTCACTATCGTCGCAAACGCTATAAATAGAGGTCGGACATGTACCGAGAAGAAATAACGATCGAACCGGTAATGGAATTCTTGACAGGGAATGTGGCGTAGCCGAGACAGACTGATGAACTTTAGGGTTTCTATCTCCTGTCATCCGCTTGTTTCCTCAGTTTGTCGCCAAAAGGTTGTACGTATCCTATTTGGCAGTGATGACAATAGCCTTGCTCGCTGGTGTGGAACAAACCAACAGTTATCACTGCTGAAGGACGAAGGTACGCACCAATCGCAGTAAATGAAAAACAATCTATTTGGTTGTCAACTCGTTTGTGTTTATTAATTGTATATATTTCCATTGCGCTCGGTCGTAACTTTCATCTTAATGATATATGACTGATCAAGAATTAAAAAAAAGGAGTGGCGGTAGGCCGACTTCAACGAGACAAGGACAAATGCGTCCTTCATCTTGCCTCTGGTTTCTGGCCATCTTGCGATAACCAGAATCTCCTACATTCGTGAAGATGTTGATCTTGGTCTCAGGATATCTGATAAAGAGGGAGCAGCTATCTAAGGGGAGTGTGGACATGGTTAGTTCGAATGTTCTCTAACTACTTGGATGGAAGGATGGTGGGAAAGAGATTATATAAGACCGGTAGGTCTTGAGTGTGGTAGTAAACGCAGGATCCGTCTTTGGCACCTGATAATCTGCGCTTTGGTCGGGGTGTGTGTGTGTGTGTTTGCTTTTTTTTTGTTTTGGTTTCGGTAGGAAGGTGGAAATCTTCAAAAGATACCTATGGACCGATCCAGAGGCATGCCGGGTTTTAACCGCCTCCGCCACCTCCCGCCAGGCTCATATTCCCGTTGATCCCCGCGGAACTTTCTTTTAGATATTCCATCGCGTGGCGGGGCGGAGTTTACCTGTTACTCCGCTCGTCGCAACTGCTGCATCATTTCACGGAGAATACCATTTGTGTGTGTGTATTTGTGTTGACTTGTAATGTGCTTGCGTGTTTGTAGTGTGTTAGCAGTAGGCCCTATGGGATGGGCCCAGGAATCTTCTATTATAGAGGGGAATGTTGTTGGGAAGGGTGCTTTCTTCAGTTTTGTACTGAAGAAGAAACTGTGGAGGTCGTCTTGCGATAACCAGAATCACCCACATCCGTGAAGATGTTGGGCTCGGTCTCAAGATATCTGAAAACAAAGGGGAAGGAGGTATCTAAGGATAGTGTGGACAGAGTTAGTTCAATTCTCTAACTACTTGGACGGGGGGATGGTGGGAAATAAATCGTATAAGACCGGTGGGTCTTGAGTGTGGTAGTAAACGCCGATCACGTCTTTGGCGTCTGATAATCTGCGCTTTGGTCGGTGTGTGTGTGTGTTTGTGCTGTCTTGTACTGTGCGTGCGTGTTTGTAGTGTGTCGGCAGTAGACCTTGTGGGATGGGTCCAGGAATCCTCTATTATAAAGGAGAATGTTGTTGGGAAGGGTACTTTCTTCAGTTTTATACCAAAGAAAAAATTGTGGTGGTCTGATCCGAAGAGATCGAAAGAGAGAAGGGTCAAGAATGCAAGACCCGTATAACTGGGTTTTCGCTATTCTGAATGCTTTCGAGGTACTTGTATGCTAATTGTAGCAAGTACTCGTCGATAATGGACGCACCTTCGTATAGGTGAGAGTTCGGGTAATGGCGACCGTCAGGCCTTCTAAAGTGGTTGATGCATCTTCTGAGGATTTTTCTTTCAAAAACCCGATGTCTTTCCATTTGGGCCGAAGATATGCAGGACCATATGGAAAAGGCATACGATATTCCAGATTGGATTAGCTGCTTATAGCAGAGAAGATTAAGTTTGGTGTCAACTTTGTTGCTCCACTTCAAAATGTTGTGCAGTTGCTTAGACCGACCGAGGCCCCTTTGAAGAATTTGCTGAATTTCCGATGGCGTTATTCGACACATGAACTTCATGAAAACGCTAACGTTAAACCGGTAGAATTTCTTATTGACAAAATCACTAGAAACTTTTTCGTCAATTGTTCTTTTTCTGACAATGTTCTCGTTTCCCGTCTTGCGTTATCCTAAATCACTACCTATGTACTCTGTCTATGAAAATTATATCGAGGTCATTATTACATAAAATAATTGGAAACTTGTGCAATATTAGTCTCAAGATTCAAATAAGGGTTTTTTCTTGTAGTTTTCCCTTAATTTATTATTTATTATTCATTAAAATTGTACTATTGTCATTATATAGATTTAAGATTATAGTTGTAAAGGAATTGCTGTCCTAAACCTCTTAAATACCAGTTGTAAAAATAGTAATGTATTATCTTCCAAATAAAAATTGAATTGAATTGAAAATAAAAGTTTCTCCTTTTTACTTTAAAATATTTATATGATAAGCCTTTGTCGCTCCACTTCAAAATGTTGTGCAGTTGCTTAGACCGACCGAGGCCCCTTTGAAGAATGTGGGTCACATGTTTGATGAAATTCATTTTTGGGGTATAGATGACCCCAAGATATTTCATCCTGTCCTGTGGTCTAATCGTAGTACCTTGGGGGTAGAATTATAGCTACTGCTTTAGTTGGATAAGTCGAATTTTCCATCAACTGTAATATTTATACAGTTCGTCCAGGTGGCGGTTGAGTCGATTTGTTGCGAGTTTAGGGCTTTTGGATGACGTGTCCACTAGGATGTCATCCGCATAGCATATCTGGTTTACTCTATTATATTAAATAAGATGGGGCCTAGAATGGAGCCCTGTGGTACGCCTGCAGCGGCGTTGAAAGTTCGGGAAAGCTTTCCATTCACTCGAACTTGGAAGGTTCTGTTTATAACGAACTGGTAGATGATACTACACAGCGTTTTACTGAGGCCAGTATTCAGTCATTTAAAAACGATACCTCCGATCCAGGTTGTGTCAAAAGCCTTTTCAATGTCCAGGCTCACCGCAGTGGTGGGTTCCTTATTAAAAAAGCGCACGCAAACGTGGTTTTGAAATATGTTGAGAGCCATGGTGCTGCTGTGCTCTCTTCTAAATCCAACTGATCAAGAATCCAAAATACGCCGCGCTTTTATACTCTGTATCTACAGAGATTTGTTAAAAAAATGTGTATACAAATTCCAAGAAGCACAAACAAGATTTTGTGTGTGCTTCAATTTGAATGCGCTTCCAGGAAGGATATGGAAATTTGTTTGAACAAATTCCCGGAAGGTAAAATCATGAAATGCATTTAAAATAGGCATTTTATGATGTTAGGATTATTGGGAATTGAATCAATTTTGCGACAAATGGAATTGTTAAACTAAAACGATGTGTTAATAATAGACAGTTAAAACAATAAGTTGTTAAACTAAAACTATAAGTATTAATAGACACTTAAATAAATAAGTTGTTAAACTAAAAACAATAAGTGTAAATAATAGACAGTTAACACAATAAGTTGTTAAACTAAAACAATAACCGTTAATAATAGACTGTTAAAACAGTGTTCACTTCACGTTCGAACGGCAACGACGTTTTATATCGCGTTCCTCGCCACACACCGAATACGCACACATAAAAAAACGAAAGAAAGAAAAACAAAACTCAAAGAAACCACGATTCGATGCTATTTTGTGCAGTAAAACGACTAGCTGATTTATTACACAAAATATGAATGAAATACAATTATATCTTACAAACTAGTTATAGCTGTGGCCCAAAATAACTTAAAGATTGTAGTGTAACAACATGTCCATGAAATGACCATGAAGAATAATATCAAATGAATCAACTGCCCTTGTCACAATTAGCAAGTGTCACATAACCAGCATTCGTTGTCGACAATGATTCAAGGTCGATTCTTTTCATTGAGTAAAAGAAACGAATTGCTCCAGTTACGATTTGGAAGAATCATATGACACCCGCTTGTGAGCTTGCCACTAGCAAGTGATTCACAATTTAATTGGGTCAAATCTGTCATTGTTCTTACACTATGCGCCAAGCTGGTGATAGAAAATAGAACACAATAAGCAAATTGTATTGAGTGAGTTATGAATTAGGAATGAAATGGCTTGTTAAGCAAAAATTGTATGAGCGGATTAAAAAATTTGTAAATAATTGAGTGGTTGATTTGGAGTATAAATACACCAGCAATTTCGATAATAAATCAATCAAAAACCAACAGCGTCTTTGACTCACCAACTGCGGCGATTTCTCCATATGCTTTCAGTGGGCTGCGCTTAAACAGCAACCATTAGGGAAGTAAGGTCATAGACAATCTTAGGATAAAATTTACATACATGTCACCCAAAAATATATTACCACAAATATATATTATATGGCGATCCTGCACCATCTAATCTGGAATATTCTGATCGATTATCCTGCACCATCTTACTAGGAATCTTTTGATCGTTTATCCTGCACTGATCTGATCATTGCCTACACCTATCTGGAGACTGATGCACCATCTTACTAGGAATCTATTGATCGTATACTGCATATCACATCCTGCACTGATCTGGAACCTTCTTGATCGTTGCATACACTGATCTGGAGACTCTTGATGAGATCCTGCCATTTTTACATAACAATTATTACCAATTATTACATGAAGTAGTTTACACCCCATATGATGCCAACGTCATACGAACCAGCGGACCAGAACCGGATGGTAATTTATTCGCGACAAGAATTAGATGAGCTTTTTGGCAGTATAGAAGGACCACTGGAATACACGAGAGAACACGAAGACGAGTACATACCAGAACGTTCACAAAAGCTAATTGTGTACGAAAGAATTGGCAACCCCCCTCATCTTTGAATTACCCCAGATGGACGAGCAACCAATATACCCATACCTTATCCGCATACAGACGATTCCCTAGCAGAACAGAATAAATCATGTCTACAATGATAAACAAAAAAGAAAAAAAAAACAAAAAAAAGAAACAAATCAGTAATAATTATATAGTATTATATATCCTGCCTGATGAAATTAAATTAATAAACATGTAAATAACTATACACGTCGCTTAGCAAATTTGTAAATTAAACATTTTATACGAAATGTGCGTATTGCTTAGGCTGAAATTGCAATGGAATGTATTGTTTAAATAAAACATTGTCTTTGCTTGTATTTTTCTCTATATTCGTTATAAATATATTATTGTAATAATTTCCTTTTTAGTTAATAGTTAAGGAAATACTTATTGTTAAATTAATCATGTATATCAACAAAAACCCCATAAAGTTTAAGAAAAACTTTAACAAATATTGTAATATATAGAAAATAAAACGAAGAATTTCTCACAGTCAGAAATGTAACAATTATAAAAATATTCTGTACACCCATACGTGGCAAATGGAACAAAAGACCAACAAAAATTATAAAAATATTTTGTAAACTCGCATGCACACAAACATTAAGATTTTCTTACACTATACTACTACATCTGTATAAACTATTTCAGACCCTATTTATTTGGTAGAAAATTCACGGTTTACTCTGACCACAGACCATTAGTAAGTTTGTTCACCCACAAAACCCTGTTGTCAAAATTAACCAGAATACGTGTAGACCTAATGGATTATGATTTTAACATTGTATTCAAACAAAGAAAAATGAATACAAATGCAGATGCACTTTCGAGGATAAAAATAGATTCTGAAAATTGAAAGAAATGATGCCAAAACATAATGTAGATGTTGTTACCAGAGCAATGAAGAAAAATAATGAAATAACGAGTATGAATAAACACTGTGCGGAAGCCTTAGACTCAAATGTGGGAACTGATCACCTTCACATATGTGACTGCCGAAACGGCCGCTATTTCGCGTTCAATGTTGGCTCTGAGCTCTTCTAACGTCATCGGCTTGTTGGCATAGACCAATGACGACGTAGCCCCAAAGAAAATAGTCTAGAGGCGTTAAATCGCACGAACGAGGCGGCCAACCGACTGGCCCATTTCTTGAGATAACACGCTCATCAAACTTACTCTTCAATAAATCGATTGTATCGTGTGCTGTGTGGCTTGTGGTACCGTCCTGTTGAAACCGCATATCGCCCAAGTACAAAATCTTCCAATTCAGGCCAAAAATAATCGGTAATCATGGCGCGATAACGATGGTCTTTCACGGTAACGTGACGATCGTTATCGTCGAAGAAAAAATATTGCCCAATGACGCCGCCGGTATGTAAACCGCACCAAACAGTTTTTTTTGTTGAGCCAAAAATGAGCTCGTCACTGAAGATGATTTTGCGATGAAATTCATCATCTTGGCGTATCTTTTCCAGAGCCCAATCGGAGAACGTACGTCGCTTCAAATGGTCCATCGGCTTCAATTCTTGAGTCAGCTTGATCTTGTATGGGTGTAAACCAAGATCCTTACGCAAAATTCGCCATAAAGTGGTGTTGCGTATTCACTGGATGCAACCAGCGAATTCGCAATGGATTGCAGCCATTCACAATAACAAATGTCAGCAAACAGCTGATATGAATATTTAAATTTTGAGCTGTCAGAGTTGACGTCGCTCTCTTGGATTTTTAGCTGGTGGCGATTAGGTCGCAACCATTTTAATCTGTATATATCAAAGAAATCAAAATCAATAAACATTATTTTATAAGATTACAAGGTCCTCGAGTTGTGTATCTAGTTTGGAGACTTATTCTTGGAGGTACCACGGTTAACCCATAGGTAATCTGTTTTCTATTAAATTTAATTTATAGCAATTGATTCCAGCGAAGCCACATTGTTCCTGACTACATTCCCACGCAACCAACATCACTGTACGCCTGGAGACACCATGGCTCCTGACGTGATCCCACGGCCCACCAAGATACAATTGTTGGTGAACGTTGCGTTCGACGCTTGTAGATCGCACAGATTCGCAGTACGCAAGAATTACGTGTTGGGCGATCGATTCCCAATACAGTGGTCTGGGCGATGCCCAATTCTTGAGAACGCCGTGGAATTCACTGATTTGAATCGTTTGCTACGGACGCCTGAACGGCAGCGATATTTTCGACACTTCGACCAACCCGCTGTCTCACTGGCACCGCAACATCTCACAACGAATATGTAGACTGCAATTCGCCATGAAGCTATTGACCTCCCACATTTCGAGTCCATAGAGGTCTCCGAGGTTGAACTGTTGTATACCACTCGCATAAAACCAATAATGGCCCCATTAATCCCGAATATATCGACAAATTAATAACGTCCTCGGGGCATACACCCTTCATCATAGGCGGCAATTTCAACTCCAGGCATCCCCACTGGAACAACTCCGTCTCATGCCTAAACGGCACAAAGTTGTTCCAATGGTACACCGAAAACTGTCATGCCCTCAACTTCGAAATAGTCGCACATACGGTTGGTGCCCGAGGCAACTCAATCCCGGACATCTTTATTGTGTCCAAAGACTTACTTCCCCAAATCACTCCTTCCCAAATATCGGCGGGAGTATCTGACCACAACGCCGTGACCATGTTCATCAGCGGCTATCGAGCAACCCGGGCTCATGTCAGATACCTACCCGATTATGGGCGCACAAATTGGGACAACTTTAATATTACATTGAACGAAAAACGTCAAAAACTCTCCCTCCCCACTGACAGGAACCTAATGAGGGTTGAGATAAATAACGCTGCAACTCGACTTCACGGGATTATAGTTGAAACTTCTAAGACTCATGTCCCGAAGTACAAACTTGAAAAGACTTATCAGATTCCCCTTGACGACCTCACCCTTCGTCTCATCCGGGAGCGTAAAAAGCTCTGCAGAATGAGATATCCTCACCGCTTTACGCAAAGGGAGCCATTCTTGCGAGCCATTATTCACAATATTGGCACACTGATAAAACAAAGAATCCAAAACAATCGCACTCGACAATTGGAAGATAAACTGAAGGGTATTCAGATGGACCAGAACATTTATAAAAATGTTAAAAAGATATGTGGCACCTCTCGTATCACTGGACCAATCATGCACAACGATCTTGTTGTCAATAATGATGGTAATAAAGCAAACATCATCGGAGAGATCTTTGAAAATAATCACAAGCTCACTCTCGAGGGTGGCGACCCGGAAACTAATGCAATAATTAGTTCAGAGGTTCACAATAAATTAGACAACTTTAACAAGCCAATAGTTGTTTTTAACTCAACTAACAGTGCATACTTTGACGACACACGTGATAATAGTCACGGATTCGTCACACCAGAACCTAGTTAAATCTCGAAACCCCAAGAAGTCACCCGGTATCGACAACATGTCCTACCACTCGTTGCGAAGGCTTTCTGCATTATTCTTTATAAAGCTCTCCATTCTGCTAAACCATGCCTACAACATGGGGTACTTTCCCCAAGCTTGGAAGCATGCTGTTGTCTGCCCAATAGCAAAAGCTGGGAAACCAAATTATCACCTCTCAAGCTTTCGTCTTATTTCGCTCCTCACCTGCATCAGCAAAATATATGAACAGTTCATATCATCCTCATCATCGGCACTACAACCGGGAACCGGTCTTGGCCTTATTTAGTAAGTCCTGAGGCTTGTGAAATTTTCCATAATGATTTATTTTTTCTGGGCAAGGTCATCAGTCTTGCGCCAGAGGCTCCCCGATGGGGAATCGAACCCCGGTCTCCCGGGTGACAGGCGGGTATACTAACCACTATACTATCGAGGAACAGTTCATATACGAGAAGCTAAATAAATTTATCAGTGTCAGGAACCTAATACCTGACTTCCAATTTGGATTTAGAAGAGCGCACAGCAGCACCATGGCTCTCAACATATTTCAAAACCACGTTTGCGTGCGCTTCTTTAATAAGGAACCCACCGCTGCGGTGAGCCTGGACATTGAAAAGGCTTTTGACACAACCTGGATCGAACGTCTCGTTTTTAAATTACTGAATACTGGTCTCAGTAAAACGCTGTGTAGTATCATCTACCAGTTCGTTTTAAACAGAACCTTCCAAGTTCGAGTGAATGGAAAGCTTTCCCGAACTTTCAACGCCGCTGCAGGCGTACCACAGGGCTCCATTCTAGGCCCCATCTTATTTAATATAATAGAGTAAACCAGATATGCTATGCGGATGACATCCTAGTGGACACGTCATCCAAAAGCCCTAAACTCACAACAAATCGACTCAACCGCCACCTGGACGAACTGTATAAATATTACAGTTGATGGAAAATTCGACTTATCCAACTAAAGCAGTAGCTATAATTCTACCCCCAAGGTACTACGATTAGACCACAGGACAGGATGAAATATCTTGGGGTCATCTATACCCCAAAAATGAATTTCATCAAACATGTGACCCACATTCTTCAAAGGGGCCTCGGTCGGTCTAAGCAACTGCACAACATTTTGAAGTGGAGCGACAAAGGCTTATCATATAAATATTTTAAAGTAAAAAGGAGAAACTTTTATTTTCAATTCAATTCAATTTTTATTTGGAAGATAATACATTACTATTTTTACAACTGGTATTTAAGAGGTTTAGGACAGCAATTCCTTTACAACTATAATCTTAAATCTATATAATGACAATAGTACAATTTTAATGAATAATAAATAATAAATTAAGGGAAAACTACAAGAAAAAACCCTTATTTGAATCTTGAGACTAATATTGCACAAGTTTCCAATTATTTTATGTAATAATGACCTCGATATAATTTTCATAGACAGAGTACATAGGTAGTGAATTAGGATAACGCAAGACGGGAAACGAGAACATTGTCAGAAAAAGAACAATTGACGAAAAAGTTTCTAGTGATTTTGTCAATAAGAAATTCCACCGGTTTAACGTTAGCGTTTTCATGAAGTTCATGTGTCGAATAATGCCATCGCAAATTCAGCAACATTTTCAAAATTCTATTTTGTCACCTTTGCAATTTCATTTTGGGTGTGCGAGCACAATTACACCATACAGGGGCGCCGTACAGGATTATTGCTTGAAAAATGGTTTTAAATTTTATATTTTTATTTTCGAGGCTAAGCTTTGACTTTCTACACACTAATGGATACATAACTCTTACGACTTCGTTTATTTTGTCAATTGTGGTAGTGATGTGTTTTTGAAAGATAAGTTTTTTATCTAGAATAATACCTAGATATCTACAGTCTTCGGACCAATCAATATCAACTGCACACATACTGAGTTTAGTGCCATTTGGTAGGTAGTAGTGTTTCCTACATCTCGAGAACCAGACAGCTTGTGTGTTATTACCATTTATTTTTATTTTCCATTTCCTGTAATACACCCGAAGAGAAAATGGCCGTATCATCGGCAAACATAGCTACCTGAATGTTTTCATCTAGACATGGTAAATCTGCGACAAACAATGTGAATAATATGGGACCAAGGACCGAGCCTTGGGGTACACCATAGTGGATTTGGTGAGTAGAGGATATGTCGATTCCTATACTCACAACATATTTTCTCGAACGAAGAAAGCTCTGGATAATTTTGATAAGCGGTATTGGCAGCTTAAGTTTTAGTAGCTTATAAATCAAGGCATCGTGCCATACCGTATCAAAGGCTTTTTCGATGTCTAGAAGAACTAGTCCCGTTGACTCCTTGTCGATGAATTTACCAGCTATGTGGTTTTTAATGCGCAAGACTTGGTGGATTGTGCTGTGACCACTACGGAAACCGAACTGAAAGTTTGGTGGGATGTTATTGGCTTCTACGAAACGATCAATCCTTTCCTTAATGATTTTTTCTAAGAGCTTACTCAGACAGCTAAGTAGACTAATAGGTCTGTAGCTTTCGGGGCTGTTCTTCGGTTTGCCGGGTTTCGGGATAGGTATTACTTTTGCTGTTTTCCAACAGTCCGGAAAATAACAGTTCCTAAGACAAACGTTGAAAATGAACGTTAAATAGTTACTTGCACCAGCTGGAAGAGCTTTAATAAATTTGTTGTTAATATCCACTGTGTTTGAGCATCCAATTTTGCATTCAGATCTGCAGCTTGTGCGTCGAATTTTGAATTTTGGACGTCGAATTTTGAACTTACGGCGTCGAATTTTGAATTAACATCTGCAGCTTGCGCCTCGAATTTTGAATTTTGGACATCCAACTTTGCCTTAACATCTGCAGCTTGTGCGTCGAATTTTGTCATCATCATCCGGAACATCTCCGAAATGTCTAACAGTGGCGAACTCTTCTCCGTTACATTGCAACCATCTTGACCCGCTGTTTCTTCTCCATCCGGACAGTCTGGACCAATCGTAAAAACATATGTGTCGACATCAATACCCTCTTCCTTCATTGCTGCTTGCAGACGTTGTCGAAGAATTTACTTCTGTCCTCTGCTATCCAGATTCCGGTCCTCAAGTTCCTTCTTCAACTCAGGAACGCGAAGATACTCCAAATGTCGATCTGACATCGTCACAACACACTTTCACACACTTATTCACTTAAACAATAATTAATCCCACTTCTGACACCAATTGTAGCGAGCTTAGGGTTCGCTGGATTAATTATGTTGACGTCCCTGACTTACCACAGGTTTGGCAGACTATACGATTGAATGTAGGTTTTTCGTTATATTGATATGACCTGGGAGAGTTGTCCATTCGAGCCGCATGTGACACTACATGTGCAATCGACTGTTTTAAATTGTTTCCCCCATGGACTTTAGCTAGTATCTTTAGCTGTTCGTTGTTTAGTCCATCCTCAAATGTTTGTACGGCCAATTTTATGTTTTCTTCTATTAAGTATTCCCTAACCACCGCGTCTGCTGTTATTTCACACGTGGCAGAGTTTAGAGTCCTTAGAGCATTCGCGACTCTATCGCCGTATTCCCGGACGGTTTCTCTGTAGCGTTGTTTCAGAGAAATCAACTCATTGTGTGCCGTCGACCGAGATTGCTCCTCTTTATATTCCGATTCTACTTTTTCTTTTAAATCCTCCCACTTAGCGATTTGGCTATACCTAATCAGATCGTAAGCATGACCCTCTAGTCTATTTTTGACTAGCTCTAAAAATGTCTCGTATATATCCGGGTCTGCCTTCTTTATGGATCTAAATAAAACGTCTCCCCCGGAAATAAATTTACCTAAGTCGCAGGGTTTCCCGTCAAAGGTAGGGACGATTCTGAAAACATCAGAAATTCCGACAGAGAGAGCCATTTCAGGGGGTTTATTGTATATCGGTTGATAGTGGATTTGTTCTTCCCCCTGCCTAGCCGCCTGTCTCGTGTAATATGGACTCGTAATAGTGAAAGTTTAAAATACTGTATGGCGAAAATTCAATTCTTAAAATATGGTTATGAAAAAGAGAAAAGGCCTTTATTTAGTTATTCAATATATATGCAGGAAAATAATGATAAATTGGACCCAAAACTGAAAAGAAAGAAAATTTTCGACGAGAAAGAAAAGAAACGGAAATGTCGTCGAAAAAACTGAAAAGAGCATTTTCAAAATTTCTGTCGAGAAAACACTTTTTTTTTTGAAAAAAGAAAAATTCCAAGAAAAATATTCCTACAAAAAAAGGAAGAGAGAAAAATCAAAATATTGAAAAAAATTTCTTACTACTACTAAATGTTGATTGCTGTCTTGATTCCGGGATTCCGATAGTATTTCTTATCTTGAATTAGTGTCTCCTTTTATTTTTCTTTTATTTTATGCTTATTTTATTACCGCCAGGCAGACTTCACGCCCTATAGTTGATTTGATTATCCTGGTCTTTTTTTTTCGTTGTTTTATGTCTGTTTTTAGTTTTTCGTTGTTTTATTCTGTTTTAGTTTCTCATTGTGTTTTTTTTGTTTCTTTCATTCTTGTCTTCAGCTTTGTTGTTTCCCTTGTGTTTTTTTTTCCTTTTTTTTGTGTGTTTTTTTTTTCTGTTTTATTTTTTCTTCTTATTTTGTTTTTATTTCTTCATGGGATCCTTTGGTTGGATCATCCCACCAGTCTTCGAGGATATCACCAGTCTTATTTATCCGTTCCATGCAAATAAGATCCGTATTCACAAATAGAGAAAATTAAGTCTTCATGGTCATCATCATCATCATCGGTATCCCACCGCTGCCACCAGTGTTGACGTCCGGCGCCGTGCTTCCTCTTTCGAGGGAAGAGCGTGGACCTTTTCTTTAATAGAGGATGGTAAGACGTCTTCTGTCTGTCTTCTTTTTCGTATAAATAATAATTCGTTGTAAATTTCTTTATTTCTTTTTTCGGTTTATTCTATTCTTATTCTATTTACAGCTCTGTTTTAAACTCTCTAATTTCAAACTTTTTAATCTATTTCACAAAACTGTGAACTCAAACTCTTTCTTCTCGACTCTCAAAACTAAACTGGATCTGAACTGATTCTAACTCCAACTCATTTTTTTCTATTCAATTTTCTCCGTGACTTTTTACATGAATAAAATTTGGACGAAAATCAAAGTTACTATGTTTTGAATGAATAAAAAGGTGCAGGTTATTAATTGTGCTGTAACTGGCAATATTGTGAATGTTTATGAATGGTATGTATTAAGTGAGAATGTAATATATGTTAAGTGAAGTTTTTAAGGATGTGTAAGGAGATTCAGTGTTAAATTTAATAAAGGGTAGTATTCTGGAATACAACAATTATTTTTGAATAAATAAGAGCCGTTAAATTGATTTTTGAATTAATATAACACTTTATTAGTCCGTTAATCACAACCGTCACTTTTACCGTATACAACGATTTCTTGACTTATCGCTTCCGTACTTATCGCGTATTTTCCTTCTTACTTCTATCTTGAGACTTATCCTTCCGCTCTGCGTGCGACGTATTTATACCGTTTTTCCTCATTCTGATTTGGTGTATCGTCTCCGTCCGTTCCATAGTCTTGAATGTTCTATTCCAGTTTTCCAGTACTTCCTAAAATAATCTAGGACTTTGTTTCGGACTTTCTCGAAGATTCCAGTACTGATTGTCATATGCGTCACAATATTATCAAGACCAGCAACCGTTTTTTATTTCGATTTTTTTATCAATTCTTTAACTTTGCTAATACTAGTTGCGTAAGTACTTTCAGCTGGTGATTGAGAAAGTACATGGATAGTGTTTGCAACTTCAGCCTCAGTTCACGCGTTGCTTAGATGCATAGATATGGAGTGGTTCTTACTAAACGTGTTAGCAAGTAGGTTCGATTTCTCCACTGAAGAAGTAATCAACTTGTCGTGAACTTTAAACGAAGGAATACTTGACCCTCTCTTTTTCATAATTTTTGATATTTTCCAGAACGATTTGCTTGCTTTATCAAGAGAGGAAAGGTGTTTATTCCAACACTTGTTCCTATAGGCTGAGATTTCGTTTTTAATGAGACTATTTAAGAGTTTAACATTAACTAGAAAGCAATCGGTTCTATAACGAAGCCATTTTCTTCTTTCAGAATTACGTAGCCTAATCAGATGTAAGATATTTTCAGGATGCGGTGCCTTATCAACTGGAGCAATGGAACATTTAGGTATTGCAAGATCGGCCGCTCTATTGATAACAGATTTTTTTTTTTTTTTTACATTTCTGTATTTATTGACCAAATTTGATAACAGAAACAAAATTGTTACATACGAGTAGTATGTCAATCTGCTCGCTGCAGGTTATAGAATTTAGGCTGGAATCACCTAGAGCCAAGTTCGTGTTTATATATGATTTATAACAATTCCAGTTGGGGGCGGAATAGTTGTGGTATAAACTGGTACGATTTACAGATACTGTATGATTCACTGTGAGGCTGATCGGAAGGTGATCTGAATTTAACGCATTTAGAGTTAATAGTACTGAGCAGTAATTTGGAATATTAGTGATATATAGATCGAGAGTTGAGGGGTTCTTGTTAGCAGTCGATGGGATATAGGTGGGGAGAAGTGGATAAAGTATGGAAAAACTTGGGCTGGATTCAGTGACATCTAGTAAAATGTTACCCCAGCAGTTTGCCCCAAGACAGTTCCACGACTTATGTCTACAGTTTAGATCACCACCAATAATTACCTTGTTTCGAGTGTTGAGTTTTTCAATTTTTGCAGATCCCACTTAAAGTAAGATTTCTCATTGTTACCATTTCCTCCAGGGAAATAGACCGAAAAAATACTCACGTTGGAGTTATCACTTAATGTTACTTCTATATGTTACATGCGATTTCCGCCACCACCATCATTTAATAATTTATAATTTTAATATAATTTGTTTTAATGTGGTGTGATGGTAAGGTGGTGGAAGAAGTGCATGATCCACTTGTGAGTGTTCGAACACGCCCCGATTCGAGTGTGGATCGTGGGCGGGTTCGAGTTCGATTTTTGGAGATCGAGAGAGGGAGAGTTTTTCGAAGCAGTCGTGTGCTAGAATTAAAGAAGAGAAGTTGTGGCTGAGTGGGCAGTGAATGAAGAAAGTAAAGCGAGGCGCGGAAATAATTAAAGGAATATATAAGAAAAATTAACACGAAAGAAGAAAAACGCGATGCGAGAAGTTAGCTGTAATAAAAACGTGAATGGTTGTTGACGAATTAAAGCATTGTAATTAAAACGTCTCGTGTAAATGTGTATTGGAATCTTTTAGTGTATAGTAAAATAAAACGCATGTACATTGGAGCGAAGCTCGTTTGTTTTGCTGTTGTATGGATCATCCTGAGTGGTTGGAGTCGTTGGTTGGAGGATCATCCTCAGCAAGAGGAAATGGTAACATATAGAATCCTTTAAATTTCCGTTTCGCAGGTGGTGAAAGACCGGCCAATAAATGCGTGTGTGTGCGTCCGCAGAGACTACCGTTGGAGTTCCTCGAAGCTTACTGTTGAATCCAAGAAAAACATTATCTGGTATCTGGTGACTATCGTTCACTGTACCCTGCAACGGAAAAACGAAAAGAAGGAACACAACGGGCACAAGCGGAGAGACCAACATCCCGTGAAGAGGAGTGCAACTAATTTTTGATCGATTGCAGCGGCTGGCGCAAAAAGCCACTGACACTACTGGGTGGCATGATACAGAACAACCCCGAGACACTTTGCAAACGAAAGTCATTCACTTGATGTCTGGATGAAATTTATACCAAAGTAACTGTCAACGGAAAGCTCACTACCCTTGGAAACAGCAAGTACATTACCACTTGGCACCATGGACAGGGAACTCGGTGCAATATAGGCCCATCTGTGACAATTAACTATATTACAATTGCCGCAGACCGTACGACAATCTGATTTCGATATACTACTTGTTATACAATATACTACAAATGGCGCAGCCGGAGCTCATCATCTGAGGAGGTACTGTGGAGTCGTCTTTGGAAATACTTACCCAGTGGTGAGGGGACCACATCCGTACGCACCTGCGTTCCCGCATCGGACGGACCCCAGATGGTGAAATTATTTGTTTAATTATTATTTGTTCATTTATTTATTTATTTATTCTTCTTCTTCTGTTTGAGAGCTGATTTTAATAGTATCGTTGTAAATGCTTGAAATTTAGAAAAATTATTGTTTATTAGATTAATTATTTCATTATAATTGTAGTTTCTAGTTTGTAAGTTAATAATTATTGTGTTTGAATAAGTTTTGATGATTAAGTTATGTTGATGATTAAGTTATGTTTTTCAAGATGTACTGATGTTAATTTAAGCTACTAGTTTGTTTTGGTCAGGAAAGACAAGAGTGATTTTCTTGCGAAAGTGTGGTGTGATCTCGCATCGTGGGTTTTTCAGATTTTATTGCGAGTCGTGATATAGTTTGGTGTTTTAAAAAGGAAAAGAAAAAAAAAATTTTTTTTTTGTCGGTTACAAATTAATGCGAAATTCTCTGTCTCTCTCGCTCCCCGACTCTCTTCCAACTGTGAGGAATCGCGTTTTTCCTGATTTCGCTGTGAGCTTATTTTTTTGTGATAGTGTGATTCCGTTTTTGTGATTCCGTTGGCGGCCCATCGTGTACTCCCATTGAATATTGGTGAATTTTGTTCTTGGTGTTTCGACTGACGTTTTGTTTTCGAGGTGTTGTTTACGGGCTGATCTTCTCTGTTGATCGGGGTTTCCTTGTTACACATTGGGCCCCTATAGTGATTGCGAGAGAGGAGGGTTCGTCGGACGGCGTCTTGTTGTATGTTGGGAGTGTGTTTGTTTTTGTTTTTCGCACCCTTTCTGTTGGTTGGTACTGTCGGCGACGGAGTTGTTTTTTCTTCGCGAGATCCCGGGTGTCGTTTTGTAGCGAGAAATTTTGAGTTTTGTTAGACGGCCTGCAGATGCAAACAAGGCATCGGCAAAGAGATGTCCGAGGGGGCACCCCTGCCCGAGCGCGGCCCGAGGCTTTTCCCGAGCCGCCGGTTGACGAGGTGGATCCGGAGGCATTCCACGATTCGCGGGACGAGTTTGTGGACGAACGATCGCCAACGCACCCCCCTCCCACCGTCAGCAAACAGCCTGTTGAGAGCATGGAGGACACGCCGATGCCCTCATCTTTTAAACTGGACCCGCAGCCATGTCCTGTACGGACTATGTTGGGCACCGATAGGGTTTTCGACCTTGTGTCGAAGGCGGTCCCCATGTTTTCGGGACAGGAGGGCCCGGATACGGCCGAGAAACTCTCGTTGTTTCTCAACGGCTGCAGAAGGACCTTGGATGGTCTGGCGGTGGAAGAGGAACATACCTTCCTCCGGTGGCTGCCCTCTAGGCTGAGCGGCGAGGCCTATCGAATGTTCGAGGAGAGACCTGTAGCGGTGCCGCCAAACCCTACGGTCTACTTACCTGAAAAACCCCCATAACTACTACCCAACTCCCTTTAGTTTGCTAATGCAACAGTATTAGAACCCAAAAATGCTGCACGCATTTAAAAGATCAAATCTATGATCTTTAAGTCCCTGTAAAGAAAACTTACCTTCATGCATTCTTTTCGCATACCATTGCTCCTTAAGATTTCTTTATTAACTTACCAGGAATTTCCAATCAATTTCGGCATCTACGTCGCCAGTCAAATTCCCGTATATGAATTCCTGTGAACAAAATAATTCGGATTGCATTCAATGTAACCGTCATGACAGGTACCATAAATATCGCGCCGTCTATTTTCCCAGCCGCGTCATATACCTTTTCATACCCATTGCCTGGCAACCTTTTTTGTTTGTCTTATCAATAAACAACCCAAGCAGCTGCATATAATTAGCGCAATAGGCGCCGAAACCAAATTCTCCAGCATTTCCTAATGCAAATATGAACCCGGTTTCTACTGCAGCCAGAGATGCCATAAACATCCAATTTGCTTTTAGGACCTTTTTCTCCCAACGTCGAAAATAGCGACGAGGCATCGTGTAAACAATGACCCGCATTACCAACGTTTTTCTCAGCAATATCAATATTCGGAAAGGTACGCTTTTTACAATTCTTATTTTTTTTTTCTTGTATTAAATCAAACTCTTTACACATCATGAGATACACAACTCTCATTTACAATAAAAGTTTAATTATTTTGTTTTTCTTTGAATTCATTTTTACATAACATGAACATTCAGTGAGTTTGTTTTGTATAACGAATATACGATTTAGTTTAATTTTTGTTTTTTTTTTTGTGTTGTTAAGAAACGTATCCACGTACTGTTTTTGATTCGATATATATGTACAAATGTATATACTCGGACATTACCCAAACATAACATTAAATACAAATAACACGCAATTAAAGCTAATTATCCCATACTGTACTTTCTTTTTAAATATCGTGCCCAATTATACACAATTATACATAATTCAAAACAGCTCATCAAGCAAAACAGTTTCAAAATTAAAATTTTCAACAATATTCCGAAAAATTGTTTAATTGGGCTACACCCAATGTATGAAATTACAAATTAACCATTAAGCTTGTGTTTTAAACAATTCAAATTAATTTAAAGGCAACCAACAACAAAAAGAAATTAAACAACTACCTAAATGTAAAGAATAAGAAATATCATATGTGAACGTATTTTTGTTAATGTTATTCCATTTATTCTCACCAATCAAGCCGTTAAGTAATGGCAGAAAATCTGATTAACCAAAGAAATGCCCAATTATTAAGAAACGAAGAAAAATGAAAATGAATAGGTGTAAACTCCTTCAGAGTCGTGTTGAATTTACCTTAAATAACAATAAATTAGCCAGGATAAATTCGTAATTTTACATGGGCATTGTCATTCTTTTAAATTTTTTGTAACCCGAAATTTACCTCATTTATCTTTTCATTTTTCTGTTAAATACGAAATATGTACACGGCCATTTACCAAAGACAAATGAAGTGAGATTGTTTTTATTCGAAAGCATATAATAGAAGGAAAATGTAATAATAATAATTTTATAAACTGCAAAAATATTTATTTGTGACTTTATTTGCAAAAAAAGTAAAAGTAATGAAAATAAGTTAAAAAAAAGACGCATCAACATAAGAAATTTCCGTTAAAATAAACTTAATCGAATAACTACTTTATATTCTAATTACGCCACATTATGTTCTTCTCTGTTATAAACATAATTTTTACTTTTTATTAACATCGAAAATAAGATAAAGCAGAAAAACAATAAAAGCCTTAAAAACCAAAAAAATCAAAAACAAAAATAAGAAATACTCTTATAATAAATGCCTAAAATTTATAGGATCAAAAAATAATTATTGTAAACCCCTTTTGGGTACAGATTCACACGAAAATTTTCGACTACACACGACTCCATTTCGACACTCCCGACTTTCTTCCACTCCACCCAACTTCATTGCGACTCCTTTTAACTCCACTCGACCACCTTAGACTCCATACAACTGTTTCGACATTTTTCACCCAACCGACCCCATTGGCATCATGTTCAAGCCTTTTGACTTCACTCGACTCCTCCCATTCGACGTCATCAAACTCTTTCGACTCATTTTCAACGTCCTTCGGCTTCACGCCACCTCACACCCGACTTCTTTTCACCCTTTTCAACTTCGCTCGGGTTTATTCAATCCCGACGCCTTCTCAACATATTGGTGCACATGCGCCAAGCGCAGTCTTCATGCAACTTCGCTCGCCTCTATGCGACCCTGTCCGCCTACTCTCGTCTATATACATTTCTGCAAGTCGGCTCCTTAAGTAACAACAGCTACTACGCGTAGCATATAATCTATAGGATGACCGGTTTTGTCTCGCGTGAAACACCCTCACCCCTTTTCTGTCTCTTTTGTGAAGGTTGGCGCTTACGCTCACCAACCATAGCCTTCTCACAACCCCATGCAACCCTTCTCGACTCTCCTTGACCGCTAACAACTTGTCCTGCCCCTGTTCATATATTGGCGCCCATGCACGCCAAAGACAGTTATCACGCGAAACGGTTCACCAATGCTCGACTTTTCTACCCGATTTCAGCAAGCCAGCTTCCCTCGTAACACAGCTACTACGCGTAGCAGCACCCAGCAGGACACCTGGTTTTGCCTCTTTATTTAAACTTCAGGACCTTCGTCCTTAGATCCCTTAACGTCTCCCAAATGTCTCAGCAACACCGGTCCACAAATCAAACCGATACCACCGGACTGAGACAATATACCTGGTTCCCCAATCTTGAGCCACCATGGCTCCCCTTTAGCGGCAACTAAAGGCTATACATACCCCTCTACGCCGCCTCAAATACCTAGGTGCATAATACTTCGGAGAGTGCAGCAGTTACTCTAGGCCGCCCTGTAGTTAGACACAACCAACCATACCCCAGGAGCCCCATAATCTAAGTCGCCCAACTTAAACGAGCGCGATTGGCCGGCCCTCCCAACAAAGCGCCGCTTGGTCGAGGTCGCGGTCGCTGTTTATCAAGCTCCGGGGTCGACACCGGAGCCGATATATCGGACCTCCCTCGATCGGTAAGCCGCGCAACTGGAGCGCCCGCCCCCTTTTACCAGTCCCAGCGGCAAACAATCCGTCATACAAACGTATGGACGAAAGGCACCGAATCTGGGCTCAGTTTTTTTTTTTTTTTCAATTTTATCCACTGACACGTCGTAGCACGATGTCAGTGAGTCACCAATAAATTCCATCTCCTGGCACTTCACCACGATGGCGGCGAACCCCTAATGAAATTATACCTATTAGATAGGTACAACCTATTGGCAGATACCGCCAACGCCAGATCAATACCCTCAGTGCCTGTATCTGCATCTTCCCGCACATGCTACTTCGTGACTGCGGATGCGAGCAGATTTTCGATAGGTTCCGACCTATTCGGACGATAAGCCTGTTGGTCCACGAGACCCATAACAGGCCTATGGACCACGCCGCACACCCTTGCCCTTGATGGCATCAATCGGTAACATCTGTGTCCACCTTATTATCGACAAAGGCCCATACTATACCTGGAACTAGTCACCATGACAGTTCCCCTGATTTAATTACAGCACCTACCGAAGTGCGCAGGGCCACCTTGTTCGTCAAGTGTTCAGCCCTCCGCCAGCATAGCACCATTCATTCGAGCATCCCTTCAGCCCTGCCTCCTTTGTTTCGTGACTACGTCACTGGGGGGGGAGTACTGTAGCGGTGCCGCCAAACCCTACGGTCTACTTACCTGAAAAACCCCCATAACTACTACCCAACTCCCTTTAGTTTGCTAATGCAACAGTATTAGAACCTAAAAATGCTGCACGCATTTAAGAGATCAAATCTATGATCTTTAAGTCCCTGTAAAGAAAACTTACCTTCATGCGTTCTTTTCGCATACCATTGCTCCTTAAGATTTCTTTATTAACTTACCAGGAATTTCCAATCAATTTCGGCATCTACGTCGCCAGTCAAATTCCCTTATATGAATTCCTGTAAACAAAATAATTCGGATTGCATTCAATGTAACCGTCATGACAGGTACCATAAATATCGCGCCGTCTATTTTCCCAGCCGCGTCATATACCTTTTCATACCCATTGCCTGGCAACCTTTTTTGTTTGTCTTATCAATAAACAACCCAAGCAACTGCATATAATTAGCGCAATCGACGCTTAAACCAAATTCTCCAGCATTTCCTAATGCAAATATGAACCCGGTTTCTACTGCAGCCAGAGATGCCATAAACATCCAATTTGCTTTTAGCACCTTTTTCTCCCAACATCGAAAATAGCGACGAGGCATCGTGTAAACAATGACCCGCATTACCAACGGCGCATTTGGTCATTTTTCCCTATTGTCCTTGCCGCCTGCCTGTTTCGTTGTTCCACTGCACGTGTGAATAGCATTGATCTCAACGATCCCACACATACCACCATGACCTTTATTACAAGATCTGGTTTCCTATACCACCAAGAGAGACTTTACGTTTCCCTGGTGGTAGGTAAAAAGCGATATCCTTATTGGAGAGGATATCGTTTGAGTCTTTTTATCCAAACACCAAGGAGGTCGGTCGCGTTTGCCATTCACCGTACCGCGCGCGCGGTGCGGTGCGATAATCGAGTTGTAAGTCGAATCGATTCGAATGAGTGTTTGAAAAATAAATATTAATTCCTTTTTTTTTACACCAAATAAAATAAATCTGAATGAACGAAATCGTGCGTTTTATTGTTCCTGTGGTGCTCCTCAATAGTGTGTTATCTCTTTTAAATAATACCACCTGTGTGTTAGTCTATGCTGTGTCCGACGGGAAACGAAGTGCAATCGTCGTTTCCTTATTCCTCTTGGTGAACTGATTTCTCGTGCTGAGGCGGAACAATCTTCAATTAAGGACCGTGAAATATTTGTGAGGACGAGGTACAACCCTGCGCCCATGCCGGCGACTCGTCCTCGTACCCCCCACAGACCACCCACGACCTTTCTCGAAACGGAACAGCGTTTCAGAGAGGCCTACGAACCCCGGGTGTCGTATGAGGAGTTGTGTGCACAATTCTCCAAAATGCGACAACTTCCTCTCCTAAGAATACCACGCGGTACATAAGTAGTATAATCCTTACTAACCTTAACACCTAGTTTATTCATATATATGTAATTGTTAGATTATTTATTTGTTTATTTATTTATTTATTAGTGTTAGTAGGAAATAAATAAATAAATCATGCTTAAGTGCTAATGTTAGTACGTTTTAGGCTACCTATATACTAGGGTTAGTAAAAATAAATAACTAAATAAATAAATAAATAACACGTAGGTATTAACCTAAGAGGGGGAACAACAGACAAGCGCCCCACAAAACCAATGACAACACAAACGCCCGCGGCGGGTCCGACACTTAAACCGATGGTCCGACCGAAAGCTCGACCGCCCACACGATCCGGTTAGGACCCCCCCGCCAAGGCGAGGTGATCCCCTCTCGCCCAACCCCCGAAATGCCACCCGGCCGGCGAAAACGTCCCGCTAAAAGATAACACGCGACTGTGTGCACTCTACGGTAGTTGGGTTGCGACTGACTCATGGAATTGAAAATCCATTGCGTTGTGGTAGTGGCGTCGTAACTCATTGCCACTTCCTAAGGATTTAGTGGAAGAGTTGCTATGCCTATGCATATGAGTTTAGTTCCAGCGAATCCTTGCCGTATAAGCTATGTTGGATTCGTTGGTTGTGTATACCAGGAAATTGAAATTGCTTGGGTGCAAGCAAGGAATATCGTTTAGATAGAATGTTAACCGAAGTTATTTCGGGTAAATGTATGCCGCTTGGTTGGCTGTTAATGGTCCGTTGAGGATTTGGATATGCGTTTGTTATGGCATACGAATTTCGGGGAAATGTGGATTGTTTGGTTGCGTTGAGGAAATATGGATAATTGATCGAACAGTTTTGGGGAAATGAATGCCGGGATGATTAGAATATATTCGGTTGAATTATATTCTGTTGGAGGTTTGGAAAATGCATTCTATTACAGTTTTGGGAATATATGCTATTGCGGATTTGGTTTTTGCATGTTTGCCAGTTAGGGTTGTGGGTTGGCTCTCCGTGTGATGTAGAGAACCCCCACAACCTCATTCGTTTTGCAGTCGGATGTTTTGTGGTTTCCAGAACAGATTGCACAGAAGCTATTAATGTGACAATGTATTGATCCGTGGCCGTAAGGGTGGCAATTATGGCATTGTGTGACCTTACCTGGATGATGTTTTTTGAAGTCCCATCGGACGATGGTTTTAAATAAAGTAGAGTAGTTACGCTTGAGTTCATTTAATTTAATTGTACCGCGTTGAATGTAGACGATGTACAAGTAGTGTTTGTACAGGGCTTTTGTTGTCGAATTTAATGTGATGGTTTTAACATCTAGGCACTTAATCCCGAGTGTAACTAGTTCATTTTTTATTGTGTCATTGCTAATTAGATCTAAACTGGATAACACTAACACTAAAACACTCACATTTTAACCGCAAGAGCTCAGTTCTAATTCTGTTGTATATGTCCATTGTTGGGGAACATATTTTTTGTCCAGGTGATATGTTTTTAATTAAGTAGTTGTCTATTTTAATGTTATTCAATATATTTCGCACTTTAGCACTGGTTGATTTTAAAACGACAATTGGCGGAATGGTTTCTTTAGTAACTACTGCACACTGATCTTCTGCACACTGATCGGCGTTGGTCGAATCCATTCCAGGTGAGTCCTCTATTAGACTTTGAAGTGGTTGGAAAAAGTTAGTGTTTGAACACATGTTGGATTTATCTAGCACTTTATTAACTTTTGTAAGTTTATCGGGAAGGGTTTGGCCGCCAATACCGGGATCGTAACGCAACCGTTTTGCTTAACACACGTGGCCCAGGGGTCATAACTTAACGAATTTCACACTTGATAAAGTTATGTGTTTGCGGAAGCGGGGCAAAGAAAACAAAGAAAACAAGATAATGGCTTGTGATAATAATTGTGAATATAACGGTTGATGTAATTAGGAAAAAATAGCACGAGCAAAACTGAGAGACAGGTCATCTGTTTGAAAGTCAGCCAGGTACTGTTTTTATTGGATTACTCACAATCCAGAGATCGAACCTAGAAAGTCGATAAACGTCAAATTAAATTTACGTAACAACATGTTCGAACGGTTTGAAGGTCAGCAGATGACTACTCCCGTTTCTAACGGAATACGTAAAGGCAACCGTAATGAAAGAGTATTGAATAAATTATCGGTGCCGTGTAGTAGAGCATTTCTGCGGTGATCACTGCTTTTACAGCGAGCCATAATATCCTGGGTACACCCGGTCATAATCTGATGTATCCGTGTTTTGGTTCTAACCTTTTCAAGATGTATTGAATTACCATCGTAAAACGCTTTACGTTTCTTGTAAAAAAAAGCAACCGAAATGTTTTTGTCAAGGTTCACCTCTGAACTATAATTCTGTCATTATGACAAAAAAGGAAAATAAAAACAAATAAAAGTGATGGTCGCAAATTGTTCAATGCCAATTTTGTTTTTGTATTGATGCTTTTTAACGAATCTCTTGAAGTGTAAATAAATTTGTTTTTCTTTTTTTTTTTTTTTTTGCTTTTGTACTTTTAATAGTGTTGTTCAATAAGGACTGCAATATACACATGAATGAAATGTAGTCATTTTTTTAGTTGCTGGTTTCGTATGTCGACTTTTCTGTTATACTGTATATTGGTTTTAAAAAAAACGTGTCCTGAATTTATTTTTATTGTATCATTTTTGCAGGCAACAATCAATAAGGAACATGAATAGAGTAAAGGAAGCCGACGAAGTAGTCGGGTTCGATGTATGTGGCGTGAATGACTTGGAAGACAATTCTATGAAGGCATTCGATATTTTGCCAAACAAACAAATTCTTCTAATCAAACAAAATAATCGCTTTTCGGCGCTCGGTAATGTATGCCCTCATTATGGAGTACTTATGTCTGCGGGTGTCTTAGCAAAAGGTCGATTACGGTGTAAAGCACATGGTGCCTGTTTTAATGCCTCTACCGGCGACATCGAGGACTTTCCTGGACTGGATTCGCTTCCATGCTACCAAGTTATGGTCGACAAAAACGGTCGAGTTAGAGTAAAAACTAAACGAAAAAATTTGAGTATAGACGCTCGTATTAATATACAACCACAACGTTGTTATTTCGACGGTCCAACATTCATTGTAATTGGTGGTGGAGTCGCGGGTCAAACGTGTGTTGAAACTTTACGCAGCAAAGGTTTTACTGGCCGTGTTGTTCTCCTTAGTGGTGACGGCGTATATCCCTATGACCGTGTGCAGCTAAGCAAAATCTGGAATTTAGATTTAAAAGATGTTGAGTTTCGTAACACAGAATTTTATGAGAAATACGGTATTGATGTATATCTCGAAACCCGTGTCACGAGTATAAATATTCCTGACAAAACAATAGACTGCTCCAACGGATGCTCGTTTTCCTATGATAAGATCTTCATTGCGACCGGCTTAAAGGCGATAATACCTCCTCTCCCAGGAGTTCATTTGAAAAATGTTTTAACCCTCAGAGGCGTCCTGGATTACGATGCCATTCGGAAAGTTGTTTCTAAGAAAATAAACCTAATTTGTTTGGGATCGGGATTCATTTCGATGGAAATAGCTTCAACATTGCACCCATGGGTTAAAAGTGTAAGTGAAATTAAATTGAAGTAGCAAAGTTGTTGTTTTATTCATGAATTGTTAATATCATAAAAAATGTTTTTTAGATTACCATTATTACTTGTGATAAATTACCTTTAAGCGGGATTTTTGGAGCTGAAATTTGCCAACAGATAAAAGAATTATTTGAAGAGCACGACATCACATTTCATGTAGAAACAGTGATTGAAGAAATTCTGGGTGTCGATGGAAAGGTGTCAGAAGTTAAATTGAGTAACGGAACTATATTACCTTGTGACTTATTAATCATGGGAGTGGGAGGGAAAGTAGCACCAGATTTCTTGAAAGGAACCGCCTTCCAATTGAATACAGACGGAACTCTTAATGTGGATAAATATCTTATGACTAATGTGTCAGACGTTTTTGCCGGAGGCGATGTAGCTAATGCAACTATACATTTGCATGGAAGTAAGCGGTTCAATTTTGGACATATACAGATAGCCCAATATCACGGTTCAATTGCTGCAATGAATATGATTAAAAAGTCCACACCAATTAAAGCAGTGCCATTCTTTTGGACAAGATTTTTTGGCATTACGTTTAGATTATGTGGCATATCTGAATCAATCGAAAATATTGAAATTATAGGCGATTTGAAAAACTTTTCATTTGTAGCTTACTATTTTAATAGCGAAGCGAAGGTGATCGGCGTAATATCTTGTGGAGACAACAACATAGCTGCAGTATTCGCCGAGCTGTGCACTCAAAGTAAGGTAATATACAAAACAGATATAGAAACTGATGATGCACATGGATGGACTAAAAAAATATACGAATAGTTTTCTTAGAATAACTTGACATCAACAATGGAATTTTGTAAACAACAATTACAAACCAATAGTTTGATTGAGATATTAAAATATACCAATATTAAAATAAAACAAATTTATAAAAATTAACATCTCTTTTAACTTTGAACACTCCCAGGCCAAACAGGCGCTGTATTTGTTAATTTAGGTTAATAGAAGCTGGACATGTAGCGAGAAGAAATAAAGATCGAACCGGTAATGGAATTCTTGACAGGGAATGGTGGCGTAGCTGAGTCAGAGAACTGATGAACTTTCGGCTTCCTGCGGCTCAATAAACACATTTTTTCACTGTGTATGCAGTACTATGTTTAATACTTAGACATTTTATCAGGTTGGCAACTAAGTAATTGCCGATTTCACACATATATGTCTTTGACCATTGTTGATTGAAGTGATGCCGGACGAGAAATGTCGTCCGTCAAGATCTTATTTGATGATGATCTGATCCGGCTCGAAGGACCAGAAAATGTTGATTGAAGTGATGCCGGGTGAGGAATGTCGTCCGTCGAGATCCTATTTGATGATGATCTGATCCGGCTCAAAGGACCAAAAAATGTTGTAATAGTGGCGGGCGATAATGAGGTTGCATCCAAGAGAAAAGCGTTCCACGGTTAAGGCATCCAAGAGTGGTGTATTGGTCTGTATTGGAGGGCAGCGTCCAGGAGCGGTGAGCTGCATTCAAGAAGATAGCCGAGATCCTTCCTTTGTTCTACGTCAGTTGTTGGGTTGGCTGCACAACACAACACACGTATCGTAAGCAAACCTCGGTGATGCAAATTACGAGAGGAAAAGTCACTAGAAACAGTTCGGTATCGGTTGTTTATTTGACTGCGCACACAACACATTTATCGAAAGCAAAAGGCTGCTAATGTAAATTACAAAAGGAAGAGTCAATGGAAACAGTGATGAGGAAAGGCAAAATCAACGTTGTGATCTCGAACGCTGGACTTCTTGGCGGTGTGTACGCGTTTGCGGTTGAATGCAGACTCACTCATTAGGCATAACTGCCAATTCAAAAAGGGACGCCATGGTGTCATCGTTGGTGACAATCGGCCAGCTGGTGCCAGCTGCTGCGCAACTGGTATACACTGCGAATGTACTAGATTTCTCCAGTACATTCCAGCACATTCAATTGCCAATCCGCAACAACCATATTTTTTAATGGCTTCTGTCAATGACATTTTTTCCTTTTGACATTTGTTAGCTGTCAGTCTCACTTTGCTTTAAAAATAAATTGTGCGTATTTTTGTGAAAAGCTATTAGTTTGGCGTCAGTTTTAATATGGAGTGCAAAAACCGGCATTTTCGTCATATTTTACTTTTTTATTTCCATAAAGGAAAAAACGCAGCGGAAGCTGCTAAAAGGTTACGTGATGTGCATGGTGAAGAAGCCTTAAAAGAAAGACAATGTCGGAATTGGTTTGACAAATTTCGTTCCGGAGATTTTTCACTGAAAGATGAACAATGATCAGGTCGATCAGATGAGCTTGATGATGAACAAATTAACCCCATGATCGAGTCAGATTGCCATGTAATTGTACGAGAAGTAGCAGAAAAGTTAAACGCGTCGCATACAGCGATTGAGAAACATTTATAACGTATAAAACTCATTAAAAAGCTTGATGTTTGAGTTCCACATGATGTTAGGTAGTAACTCCCCCACCGCCTTTGCCCCAACGAAAACATAAATAAGAGTACATTACACATAAAACATTTAAGCAATTTAAAGATTAAACACATTGGTGGCGAACGGACGGCCACCCATGACACAAGGGTAGTGGGGCGACCGGGGAGATGACATCCAAGATGATGCCTATAACTCTCTTCGGCAAATCACTGACTTTCAGATATAAGCTCACGGGCACGCAAACAAACTGGCTACACTGTAACCAACAATGTCTATCTTTTATATTTTCGGTATTTAGCTTAGTAAAGTACACAAATTAATCTTATTTTAAGGAGTTTGAATCGATTCAGTACCGTGAATCTCGGTTGGAACGAGAGAACATGAATTACTCAATTACGAGCGAGAGGTGCACACATAACGACGAGTTGGTAGGAACTGACCAAAAACCGTTGGTCACATTTGAAATGGGTGATAGTCCGATGGCGTCCCTAGGCCAGCTGGCGGCTGACAGGCATGTGGTGAGTATGCTGGTCGGGGAGTGTACTAGACGGTGAACGTACTAGATTCTCCCCGCTGTATTTAGTTGCGAATCCGCAACATTCCGGCCGCCTTCACCAATCATTGACGAACCATGTTGTTTTAGGGGAAAGAGGCCCGGGGCAGGTGGTGTGTGGTCTGCTGCTGGTCGTTGAGGGGGTGGTTGATTATCTGGTCTGTGGTATGTTGTTGTTTGTTTTTATGTAGGTGGGGAGTTGGGAGGAGGCCGCCCGCCCCGAGGAGCGCTGAAGGCTTGTGGGTCTGGGGTGGCCCATAGGGCCGATGACGACGGGAACTTCCTTCCCATCGCTGGGGTCCGTTGCTTTTTGCGGTTGCGGAACCGGCCATTTGATCTGGGTTGGAGTTGTAATAACCCACGATCAGTGATCACGTGATGGCTGGTGATGGGTCTCACTACATCGGGACCGGATGACGTGATAGGTACTGCGCCCGTCCGAAATAAGTGGCCGTTGGCGGCGATGGGTCTCGTTCGAGTGGCGACCCGATTTATCACCGATGTTCCGTTTTGTGGTTGGGCATGTGCGTTGGTGAGTTTCCTGAATGGTTGATGTGGTTTCCATGGGATTTGGTGGTTTGCTTTGAGGCCTTTGGGCGGGTAAGCTGCTGGTTCCTCGATTGCCTCTTGCCTTTGCGGTGATTCAGCGGGCGTGGGGTATGTCTGGTAGTTGGGTCGCGTATGTGGTCGGTGGTGGGTGTGTTACGGACCTACCTCGCGTCCAGGTCCTCCCCTAACACCCACTAATCCCCTTTCGCAAGTTTCCCCCCTCTACCTGTAAAAGGAAAACAAATTACCAAGTAGCTAATTTGCATAAACTACTTTGTGCAAATTCTACTTAGTAGAAAAATAATAAAAAACGGCCTTGGCGCCGAATAAAAAACTAAACGTCAACGGCAATAATAATCAAAATTTGGATTTGAAGTAAACCTCCGAAGAAGGAAAGAACTACGAGTCTAATTTTACGCTGGCGTTGATATTTGTGTGACAAATAATTTCAATTAGTTGACTCAATATATCGAAGCGGAGATAACGGGAGCAAGACGACGACGAGCTCGAAACCAATCTCTGAAATACCTGAAAGAATCGAAGAATCTATAAAGACAACAGGAAGTTACAGGGGAGCAAAAGCTCAATGCCCCTGCAACCTGACACCAAGCAGCAGTTACAGCGACCGCTTAACGGTCGACGAAATACAACTAAGCCACTTACGTTACTTATAATATTAAATTGAAATATATCCACTTTATTATATATTATATCAAATTGTGTATAATTTTCCCACAGACCGTGACACCGAGAAAATGTATGCTTTCCTTAGATTCGAGGACCTGGCTATTCATCATCAGTTATGGAACCGATAATCTTTCCTTCCTTGTGAACGTCGTATATTGCGTCTTCATTGCATTGGTGACGACGATACTGACCTTTCCCTACTGCAGGACACTATCCAAGTCTCAATTTAGAGAATCGATATGGCTACATCTCAGCTGGTGCGACATTAATGCATTAATCGGCCGATCATTCGAAAATGAGGAAATAAGTGTACTATCATCCGTAAAACAGTATATTTTGCTACCATCATCATCATCGACACTACAACCGAAATCCGGTCTTAACCTAATTTGCTAAATATCTCCACCGATCCCGATTTCGAGCCGGTGTCATCAGTTTGACACTCCCAGGCTTTGGGTGTCCTGGTCTACGTCATCCCTCCATCGCAGACAAGGTCTGTCGCGATCATTCGAGCTAGGTGTCTCGCCCACCGGAGTCTACCGAGCTTGATTTTTCTTACAACATTAGATTCAAGGTAGATTGCGTACAACTCATGGTTGTAGGGTCTCTGGAATCGTCCTTCTTCATATACGGGGCAAACAATTCTCCTTAAAACCTTCCTCTCGAACACGGCTAAAACTGCCTTTTATTGAGCACCCAGGTCTCGAATCCATACATGAGCACTGGTAAGACCATGGTCTTGTATAGTAGTAGCTTGGATGTTCTGGATAAATTTCTGGATTTAAAGAGCCTTGATATATCATAGTAGGCTTTGCAGGATTTGATCAGCCGCTCGCGTATTTCTTCTTCCATATTGTTATCGGCTGATACTATTGACCTAAGGTAGTTAAAGGATTGCACTACTTCAAATTCGTGCTCCACTACCTTGATAGTTTGACCAACGTTAGGTCTTCTTTTCGCAGAAGTTGCCACCATGTACTTAGTTTTCCCGTCATTAATGTGCAGTCCCAGTTTTTGTGCCGCCTACTCGATGTGGGTGAAGGAATCATGTACAGCCGATTCGGTTCTACCGATGATGTCGATGTCATCTGCGTAGGCAAGTATCTGGCTGGACTTGGTGATAATAGTTCCTCTAGTTGTAACGCCAGAGTCATGGATTGCTTTCTCCAACGCCAGGTTGAAGAGGATGCAGGCCAGACCGCCCCCTTGTCGGAGTTCAATAAAGATGTTTGTTAGCAATCCCGCTATTTTTACTTGACTAGTTATGTTGGTCATGGTCAACCTACAAAGTCGTATCAATTTGTTTGGAATGCGGAACTCTCTCATGACAGTATATAGCTCTACTCTGGCTATGCTGTCGTAGGCGGCCTTAAAGTCTATAAATAGAAGATATAATGGAATCTTAAATACCAGAATATCTGATTAATCGTTAATTTGCCTGGGATGAAGCCACATTGATATTGACCAATGATGGCCTTAGCGTATGGGGCTATTCGATCTTGTGGGATAGTGGAGAGTATCTTATAGGCAGTACTCAGCAATGTAATACCCCTATAGTCGCCGCACTCCCTTCTTATGTATGGGGCAAATTATACCACGCCGCCAATCTTCCGGCATCTCCTCTTGCTGCCTACGTGCACCACGATCTCATGAATTGCGTGATGTAACGCTGTCCCTCCTTGTTTGATCAGCTCAGCTGGTATGCCATCATCTCCAGGGGCTTTATTGGATTTGAGCTGTCTTATGGATTTTAATGTTTCCTCAATGCTTGGTGACGGCAGCAGTTGGTCTTGATTTTGCATTGGTGGAGCCTCTAATTCGTCTGTGAGCTGACCATTTAGTAATTCATTGAAGTGCACTTCCCAACGCTCCAGAATGCCTTCAGGATCGGTAATCAAATTACCCTCTTTATCCTTGCAATAAGTCCAGCGTGTTGTATACCGCGTCATACTGCGAATTATTTGGTAGAACTTCCACGCTTGGTGCGGACCTCGCTCTCTACTTTTCTCTATTTCACACACAAGGTTTTTGTCCCAGGCACTTTTCTTTTGTCTGTGAAGCCCTTTTTCAGAACTTCTGAGCTCTATGTATTTCTCTTCGCGTACCCGCGTCCTATGAGACTGTTGCATTGCCCGGTATGCAGCATTCTTACGTTCAGTCGCTAGTTTGCACTCATCATCAAACCAGTCGTTCCGATATCTACGACTACTGCCTAAGATGGAGTTAGCAGTACTAATGACAGTATTCTTAAGGCGTGTCCAATTCTCTTTTACGAGCGGCATTCTGGCCCCAGGACTTACATGAGCAAAGGTGTTACTGGCGTTCTCATTGCGTAAGGCAGCCGTGTTGATTTGAACCTGATCTGCAGATGCAATACGTCTCCGTAAGGCAATCCGCGCTCGGAAAACTGTACCAACAAGATAGTGATCCGACTCGACGTTGGCATCTCGGTACGTTCGTACCGTCATCAGACTCGAGGAATTGCGGCGATCTACCAACACGTGGTCAATTTGGTTGCGAGTGGCTCCATCAGGTCATACCTAGGTGCCTTTGTGGATATTTTTACGCGGAAACTTGGTACTTGCAATGACCAAGTTTTTCGGTGCTGCCAGTTCGATAACTCGTAGTCCATTGTCATTAGTGTTCTCATGCAAACTATGGGAACCTGTGTAGTGTCTGAAAACCGGCTCCCGACAAATCACCAATAACGATTTTCACATCGTACCTTGGGAGGCACTGAGGGCCCATTCGACGTTCTCGTAGTATTCTTCTTTTTCGTCGTCAGGGGACTCCTCTGTAGGTCCGTGAACGTTTATGAGGTTTATGTTCTTAAACTTGCCTCGCACGCGAAGAGTGCATAGCCGTTCGTTTATTGGATTAAAGCCGATGATGGTAGGCTTCAGTTTTTGGCTGACTAGAAAGCCTACCCCGAGCACATGGTGTTTTACATGACAGCTGTAATAAATGTCATACTCGTTTCTTTGAATAACACCACTCCCCGTCCATCTTATTTCTTGTAATGGTGTTACGTCAGCCTTATATTTGGACAGGGCATCGGCTAGCTGCTGTGCAGCTCGAGCTCTGTATAGTGAGCGGACGTTCCATGAAAAAATTCTTAAATCGTTTAGCCATTTTCGTTTCTGTGCTCGACGTCGTGTATCCGGTTCATATCCGGGCATGTTATTAGCCTTGCGCCAACCTTTCTCGGGATGTCGCTGCATGCATTGGTTCACTACTTGGCGGGCGCCAAAATAGCTACCCAGGGGTGTGACGTAGAGACAGCATGTCAACTTGGATTGAACAGGGACAAGGATCGTCCTGGCCATCGCCGGGTTGAAGGTAATTCCACTTTGCTCTGTATGTTCGCTCCCATCCTCCCATATTTTGCTTCCCGTTGATTTTAAAAAGTCATTAATGTTGAGTAAAAACAAGGTTGGGGCCAAAATCAAACCATGTGCACCCCGGAATGAACAGAATACAGATCCCAAGACACGCCGTCTACAACTACCCGAATCGATCGATTTTCGAGGAAGCTCTGTCATGTTTCTGATAGAAATAATGCACGCAGAGTATTATGAACAAAACAGTTTATTGTAAATAATAAAGCATAAGGCGGAACTACAAAAGAGCTTGATGAGTACGCGAGCGAACTTTACCGTGCGACAGCTTGGAAGCGACTAACTGGAGACCAGCGAGTATGTATGTATGTAGCATAGTTATATGGAGTTGACTATAGGGCGCGTTGCTGTATGTTGTAGGGTTTCACGCATACGTATGTACATTATACATTCCATACAAAGGTTTACAAATTCGATATTCTTAACAGTTTCCTTGGTGCACCACCGTGTTTCCGCTTCTCCGGGAAGCGTGGGCTATCGTTTTGTTTTAAAATTAAAAGGTCCTTTTCTCCGCTTGCTCAACGCTTCATTCTTTGTCCAGCGACGTTCTACTTGTTAGGAAATAATTGAAACACACTTTACGGGAAAACACCCAATCACGAGTAACGACGGGATTTAACTTTGCTTTTTATTATGTATTAAAATAAATCTTATGTATAATTCAACAATAATCTTTTCTTATTCCGTATCTTTCGACGTCCGAACGCATCGCTACTTATCACCGATCCTTTTTGGGGTTTGTTTGTGTTATCCATCTGACTAATGCAAACAAGAGTTTGCATGCACTTCAGTTGGGTAATACAAAATACGTGGGAATTGGGTCTGAAATTAGGATCTGGGAATCTGGGTCTATTTGCAAGTCATAAAACATATGGGACGTGGAGATATGCCTTATGATGTTTAGATTGTCTGAATTGTGTGTCGGCGGATTAAATAGGCATGTTTTTGTTTAGACACGTGCTCATTTTAGGTTTACGATTCTAGGTTTTAAAGAGTGTTAATTGCATATACCACACATGTGAGGATATGCGTTGTGCTTTTTGAATTTTAGGGAATTGAATGCAATGTTCCAGATTGAAATGTTTGGTTCAATTTGCTTGAATTCAATGTTGATTTGGGGATATGGATGGGAATTTTGTAGCTGGGTAATGTGTACATGGGAGGGAAATGGTAGGGCTGCTTAGAGCAATACAGATCGTCGTCCAGTTCCAACGTTTTTGCGAAAGTGCATATGAACGAAGCTTCCTTAGCGATGTCCGGAGCCAGACGCTGTCGAATGCCTGGAAGATATTCAATACGACCGCTGTTGATTCACCATATTTTTCAATATCTGATGTCATGAAATATCAGTCACAAGGGTCAAAATGTCTGCGGAGGACCACCGACAGTAATGCTATCGACCGGCAATTTGGTTTGAGACAGTTTTCCCCCTTTTTGTGATTGGCTGAACTCGATCGATATTCCAGCAGGTAGGAAATGTCCTCCGCACATAAGATAACTGTTGAAAATTGATCAATTGACAGCTGATCTTACCCAACACAACCTTGAATCTGTCCCAACTTCACACCTTCCTTTCTGTTCTCAAGAGTCGAAGTTGGCACTGATCGAAGTATTCGAAATTGCTGACTGTTTCACAAAAACAGGGAAATTTAATGGCGAAAGGAAAACGTGCCCCAAACTGTTATCTTAATTTTTATAAAGTATCGCGCATCAATCCGTAAATTGTTTAGCGACAAATTTGTTTATCAAAACAAGTGTTATTCGAACGTACAAAAGAATTTGTACTTTTGATAGTAAGTCAATAAATTCAATCACTGCCAACTCTGGACTTTTATTTATGGAAAATCAACAAGCCCAAACCACCAGCAAAACCAAAATAAACCAACAATAAGCGAACAAGTTTGCCAAGAACCAGCGACAGTTCTAGAGCACAGTTCTTAAGGACTATTACTGGTATTCCATCCGAGCCGGTTGCTTTGCTACAGTCTAGTTCATGGAAAATGTGTTGAATAGCTCGTGGGCTTGTGGGGAATAAGTATTGTGTGCAGGCGTACTGCACTGGATTCCCTTCTTCCTCCATCATAATACCGCTGTAATAGTTCACCGGACGCAACGACAGGATAAAAGTGCACCGCGGATACCAGGATAGCATTTCTATGACGAGCACATAGTTGATTAATGAACTCGAATTATTTTTAATTATTGATTTATATGAATGTGAACAGTGCACGGCAAACCACAATCTTTACATAAAGCGAAAACACGTCGTCGCGATTCGAAGCCCTCGACTTATTGACACACTAGATAATCCTTACCATTGGATTCCGTAGTACTGCGCTTACTGCGACTATCCACCAAGGAAAGGAAAATAAAACACTTAGATTCACTTGTTTTTATTGTTTATTAATTAAAAGGTTACTTCATTGAAGGTAACCGATAGTTACTTTTTGATTGATTAAATGCAAACCATGAATTAAATGTCACTGGAATCTTTTACATATTTTAATTTAAGCGCACTCATTGAATCGTTCAAACGTACACAATTCACGATTTGGTGATAAATGTTAATCACGCGACTCGCGGTTGACTTTCGCGTCCCGCGGCGCTACGGAAGGGAAGTTGGAGACCCGACCGGCTGGGTCGGGTGATGAAAAAAGACTCCCTGTAAGCTGCGCTATACCGACCCAACCTCAATGGGTGGGGTGGGTTTCCACTCATGCCATCGTAGGGGAAGGCAATCTTTCCTTCCCCCCAAACGACCAATGAGAAACCGATTCGCATCCCATTGGAAGCTTCCCATAGACATCGTCCCGATAGGTTGAATGTCTTTACTTACGAAAGAAAGACAAACGAAACATGCGATGGGTGGAGGAAGCGAAAGCAAACATGCAGCTGGTCAAATATGATGACCGATGTACAGAGGCTGGCTGCCTGCCATCATAAACGATCCGGGATAGGCTTTTCTGTTGATGTTATGTTCACAGAACTTCGCTTACGATGGCAAAGGTTAGAATGCATGGGTGCATGTTTGTTTTAGGAAAAACGTATCGTGGGACACGATTATTGGTATGATTGTTTGAATAACAATCATGATCGTTTCCGATCCAATGGGCGCTTATCGCTTATACCAGTGTTAGGGGCTAACGTGGAGATTGTTTAGTTTAGGAAAACGATACCGTGGGACACGATCATTGGTATGATTGTTTGAATAACAATCATGATCACGTCCAATTCGATGATCGGTTGTCGCTTGGGCGATCGATCATCGGAAATCTGGCTTGCTGATCTGCAAGCAAGCAAGTTGCCCGGCGTGTCTTTTTTTGGACCAACGGATTGTTGGAACAAGAACACACAGAAGGATTGGTGTGTGTTTGGTGCGCATGTGGCCGCCTATAGGAACCGATCGGTTCATAACAGTTGAACCGAGGTGGTTTAGTTGATGCATGTTGTTTGATGCCATGGCAAGATGGTAATCTTGCCGTGGGCTTATGTTTCAGATATGAACTGATCAAACGAGGGCTTTGAACAGCTCATATTCAGGTAAGCGGCTTAATGACCGGTAAAGGTATTTGCAGGTTGGGAAGGGGGAGTTGGGTTAGGACGATGGGTGGTTCTTCAGGCGCCTTAAAGAACCCCCACAGGCTGAACTTCACAAACGGCTTTGAAGGCTGCACCGGCGCGATTACATGTGGCTCCAAAGGCCGGCATCGGAGTTTGAATTCGCGAAAATATCGGCTTTATCACTTGAATTTGTGATTAGTGCACCGCTGCCCGTCATTAATGGGAGGAAAGCGAAATTATTGCTGGTAGCCGTTGTCATTGACCAGAAGTGATGCGAACCGGTTTATTAGTCGATTTGTCGTTGTGAATGTTCATCGCAGTATCAATCACCTGGTTGTCCGCGTTTCTGATTTTGACCAAAATCGTTCTGCTGATCTCGGTGGTATTGGAGCAGCGCTGCTTAAAAGCTCTACTTTTTCCCGTCGCAATCTGCTCCCATTTTTTACCAAACCGAGGCTTATCAGATAAATTTCGTTTGATAGAATGCCGAATGCAAAGCTCCATCCCGAGAAATATAACCTCCGTGACTGACTCCGTTAACATCGGAGTCTCCAAAGCATACCGACTATGGAAAGGACGGGAAGAAACTCCGCAAATCGTCCTAGTTAACAGTCCCGTAACTCCATACTTGGCGAAGCGGCTTCAATTTCGTTTGATATGTAAGTTGTTGCGAAACCGATATCAAGCAGAAATCGAAGTTTCCCAATGGCGCTGTCGATTCCACGGTATAAATGCCCGTCTCGGATATTAGAAGTAGACCCAGGGTGATCGCAAAATCACCTCCGGCATCCGGCATTCACGTAGGGTCCACCACGAGGTTAACAGCGAACATTTCGGCTAGCGTCCCAGCCTCATCGGTTGTTAGAATGTACCAATCAGCCGAAGTTGTGTACCTTACAGTCCACAAGAACAACAATTTCAGAAGCCGAGTGTTTGAATGTACCCTGCCCGCGGTACGGGAAAGAAGGTCGAAAAGTATCGTTGGTCAATCGTCATTCGGGGAGCGGTAGAGACAACAAAATAATTTGACAGAATTCTTCAACGATATTTTCTTCAAGTTATGTTCAAGTTATTGGATTTTAATGTTTCTTCCCTTTGGTAAACTAAATCGAATCGGGTGAAGGAGCAGACTCCACCCATTGCTCCTGTTAAAGCAAGTTTGTCGTGCTGAATATCTCAAAGATGTTCGGCGCCTAGCGCTGTTTTCGAAATCGCATTCCCATGGATTTGCCTCTACACCGATTCTATGTTATCCAACAATTTTTCTTCTCATTCAATACTAATAGTGTTGAAAAGTGTCGAGTCACTTGCCCAACAAAATAATGATCATTTACGTTGTTTTTTGTATATATTCTAATGAATACGACCAACCTCTTCAAATCTCATTAGCAATCAGCTGCGTCTGTTCAACTTCTTGATTTCCAACCTCAAAGGTATACCAATATGGATTACCTAATAACGTAGAATTCAATGGCTTTAAAACTGAGTATTGCCTTTTGTCAACAAAACGAATATTAAAGTGAAAGCACTGTGCAAGTGGAAAAATGATACAACGGTGCCGATTAACCATGCATGGTACCATGACGACGAAACACAAGTACAGGTATTTTTCTTTTATTTACACCTAACCTGTGATCGATGAATGTTTTTACGTCTGGAGTATTTCTGAAGTTGAGTTTAACCACCGTCAGTTTTTATAAGATACTTTCCATGATTAAATTCTTCAATATCCTAGCCCTACCAGAGTTGTTTCTAGTGAAACAGGGCGACAACTGTCAGACTCTATCTCAAAGACACTAAAACAAATAACAAATATTAAATATTTTTCATTATTTATATATATTTGATATTTTACTGCCACCAAAAAGCATCAGAATCAATCCCAGGCTTCCTTGATTCGAAGGTGATTGAGGCGATCAGCTAAGGTAATATGTGGCTTCATTTTACTTAGAGCTTGTTGATTTTGCCATTCCTTTACTTTCGCTTCACGTTTGGCAAGCTCCTTGGTATGGCCTGCGGATTCTTCCTGCAATTTACGTACATATATTCCTCTAATTTAAATTTAACATGACTTCGACTTTACCACGGTCAAGTATGGGTGTCTCAATAGGAGCATAATAGACTCTTGACGCTCATAATCCCTCCGCAGTGTTTCCATCGCCTTCTTACTCACTCGCTTCACTAGACGTCGTTTACCACGAAAAATATGTCCAGGCACAGTAGCCTTAAATAAATTTATTAATGTTAAATACATCTTCACGGACCTCGTTCAGCCGCCTGGATTTTTTTCTGATTTAGTGGAACATGATTACTTTCAATGACATTTGAATATGGAATCCATTCCGTTCCATTCCCGGGGCATTTCACCGCAACAGATAGATAAAACACTTTGGGTTTCGAAGCTTCCTTTCAGCTCGAATTTATTTCTTACAAACTAATAACATAACAATATTATTGAAACGAATACATTATTGGAACATTATTGCACTTCAGACATCGAAAGTTTTTCCTCCAAATTTTTATATATCGGAAACTGCTTATGCGCTTCGTCATCGTTATGACTCTTTTCAAAGTGATGCAGAATTTCAAATCCAACCTCTACCATAATCAAGATAATAATCATCCATTCCAGCCGGATGTGATGAGCATCATTCAGATTGTGCGATACCAGTTCCGCCAATTCTACGCAATGGTTAATTTTTTCATTCATCACTTTGGTGCGACGATTTATACTAAAATACGAACACACTTGTAGATACAGCGTCTCGAGTTCCTCTCTGTCCCAATAGAAATCCGGTGTATCCAATAAGTCTGAACTGAGATTGATCATATGGCGCAAGGCAAACAATTCACCGGTTATACGAAGTGCATCAGCTCGAGTTATCTTAATCCTCCGGCCTTTCTTTAAATCCGAGGTGAGGTATTCAATGCCGTCGATGTATTTTTCTAACGTTGCCTCCCAAATTCCCAATTTGATTGATGTCGCCATCGCATTTGAGAACGTATATTTTTGTAGGAAGTTATCATCGTCTTTGATCAAATAAAACTTGCCATTCTTGAAAAGCGCTCGCTCGTCAATTGCGACTACATCTCCGGCGTTGTTCTCAGACTTTGGTAAATATGCATATGGCATGATTTCACTTTCGCCTCTCACAAGCGCCTTTAAGTATGCGTCCTTCTGAAATTGTTTTAGGAAGGACAGTACATTATTAGTCTCAATATCATTGCAATTCCACAGTACAACAGATCCCTCTCGGAAGAAAAATATTTCACGTGTCTCTGAGTTGACCAAGTACTTGGCGGTAACGTATAGAACATCCGGAACAACTCCAAAGTTATCGGTTGAAAAGAACTTCTTTGGGGTGTAAAGGTCTTGGTTTTCAAGAGCTTCCAGTAGTCCCTCCAAATCGTATTCTTCTGCGGTAGAAAAAGCTGTGACATTAAGGAATCCCTGGGCGGCTAGTTCTACTTCATTCTGCTTTTTTCGTGTTGTTCTCTTCTTTGCCTGTAAAGTTGCCAACGAGTCCTGTTGTAACGCACGAATTTGTAGTAACAATGGTGACTTAATGGAGTGTCGATGCCATCCCCTGCAGCGAGTTGTTAAGATAATGTTTCTTTGGCCACAATTTTGTGCAATAAAACCGAATGTTTTGCATAAGTTTCTCGCGCAATTCATTTTAAAATTACGTGATAGATCACAATTGTCAGATAATTCCTAGAATCTTGGGATTCCCCTCTGGTGATGTCGTCGTTATCTTGCACTATGGAACCGGAAAACTACTTCGTTACACACAACCTCAGATGCACTATTGAAAACAGCGGCTTGGGTGAAATGTTTTCATATTGTTGCGCCCCTTACAACGTACTTCACCGTACCTAATCGTTTGTGGAGCTCGCGCACATGGTTGTCAAATGTGTTGTTTTACAGTCGAGGGTAATGGGATATGTCCAACCATATATTATCAAAAGGTGTGCGAAAAGAAAAAAAAAGAGAAAAAAGATGAAATAAAGAAGAAGAAAAGGAACAATATCAGAAATAAAAAAAAGAGGAGAGAGGTAAATAATAAATAAATACAAGAAATGAGTTAAGAAAAAATTATTAAAATGATATAAAGAATTCCGGAGGTAAACTAGTCGTCCATTCGGATCTCCGGGGGGGACTATGTCAGGGGGGACATCATGCAGATATCATGATAAATAATGGAACTTTAAGAGGTTCGTTATCGCATAACCGGGCTAGCTCTCGAGGCTCGGCCCACTCTCGACTGGTGACGGCATTTTGTAACATCAGGGGCATCGGTTTCACCAATACTAATGTAAACGCCGTCCACCAATATTTGCAAACAACGAAACCTGATATCCTTGCCCTAACTGAGACCCAGGTCGATTCATCAACTGATTCGACATATCTTCGTTGCTCAGGATACGACTTACACTCGAGATTCCGTTTTAACGGCGGAGTCTGCGTCTTCGCGCGGTCCGATCTAGCTTGTCAGAGGATGGAGGCATTGGAACCCAATGACAAGGACATCATATGGTTGTCATGCTCAGAATTCTGTTAAATTTCGTTGATGTTTTTACCGCTCCCCGAATGACGATCGACCGGCGACATTTTTCGAACATCTTTCACATACTCTCGACTGGATACAGATCAACCACCCAGCTTCTGAAATTGTTGTCCTTGGCGATTTTAATGTTCACAATTCCGGCTGGTTGGTACAATCTAACAGAACCGGCGAGGCTGGGAGGCTGGCGGAGATGTTTGCTGTTAGCCACAACTTGACTCAACTTGTGGAGGAACCAACGCGAGTGCCGTATGCCCGAGCCGATTATGCGAACACCCTGAATCTGTTTTTGACATCGGAACCGAGTATTTATACCGTAGAGGTTTCTGCGCCATTGGGAAACTCAGATCACTGCTTGGTATCTGTCGCGCAAGCACTTGCATATCAAGCGAATAAGCGGCCTAGGCAGCTTCGCCATGTATGGAAGTATGGGGCTGCTAACTGGGACGATTTGAGAGATTTCTTCGCATCCTTTCCATGGTCGGAGGTGTGCTTCGGAAACTCCGATGTTAAAGCTTGCGCGGAGTCGGTATCAGAGATTATTCTTTTGGGAATGGAGATGTATATTCCACATTCCATCAAACGAAGTTCGTCTGATAAACCTTGGTTTGATAAAAGATGCGAGCTGATTACAGCGGCAAAAAATAGAGCTTTTAAGCAATGGCGCTCCAACCCCACCGATGTTAACACAACGGATTTTATTAGAATCAGAAACGCGTGCGACCATGCGATTGATATCGCGAAGAAGGCTCACAGCGACAGGGTGATCAATAAGCTCCTTCGGTGCCCAATTGGTTCGCGCTCCTTCTGGTCAATGGCAAAAGATGTCAGCGGTAACTTCGCATCCTCCTCTTTCCCTCCGTTGGTGACAGACTGCGGGACGTTAGTCACGAATCCAAAGGATAAAGCTAATGTGTTCGCGAATTTATTTTCCGTGAATTCAAACCTCGTTCCCGGTCTTTTGGAGCAACCTGTGATCTCGCCGGTACGGTCTTCGATGCGGGATGTGAGATTTCGTCCACGCACTATTCAACGCATTCTACGTGAACTGGATTGTAGGATGGCAACCGGCCCGGACGGAATACCAGCAATAGTCCTTAAGAACTGCGCTCCAGAACTATCGCCGGTTCTTGGCAGACTCTTCCGCTTATCTTATGCACGGAGGACCTTTCCTGCCTGCTGGAAAATCGCTCGAGTTCAGCCAATCCCAAAGACGGGACAAAAGTGTCTCCCACAAAATTACCGCCCGATAGCATTACTGTCTATTTTATCTAAGGTAATGGAAAAAGTCATCAATACAGAGTTAGTTAAGTATTTGGAGTGCAATGGACTTCTGAATGATCGTCAATGCGGATTCCGTGGCAGGCGGTCCACGGGAGACCTTTTGACACTTATAACCGATATATGGACATCTGCGATTGAACGTTATGGTGAGTCAAGGGCGCTCGCATTGGATATCTCCAAGGCTTTTCACCGCGTCTGGCACCGGCATTGCTGAGCAAACTTCATTCATATGGACTTTCCCAACAGCTTTGCGACTGGACGAGGAGCTTCCTCGAGAATCGATCGATCCGGGTTGTTGTGGACGGCGAGTGTTCGGATCTGTATCCTGTTAATTTGGGGGCGCCCCAAGGTTCTATTTTGCCTCCAACCTTGTTTTTGCTTCACATAAATGATTTGTTAGAGACAACGGATAACAAAGTGTTCAGTTTTGCGGATGATAGTACGCTTGTTTCCTCCTTTTCGAGTGTTCGGCCGATTGGTGCATCTGCGTCGCATCAGCTGAGATGTAGACAGATTGACTCTCTGAATCAGGGTCTAGATAGGGCCCTGCAGTGGGGAAGGGCCAATATCATCGACTTCAATGCAGCGAAGACACAATATACAACATTCACAAAGAAAATTGCATCATCGGTTCCACAGCTGATGATGAATGGCCGGGCCCTGTCGGTCTCTTTCCCGTTGGCTTACCGCCAAGAATTCTATGCACAGTCCTATCGTGGCCCATGCGCGCTACGGAAAAGGTCAGAAAACCAGGAATTTGTTTTTTCAACTTTACTTAATCTAAACTTATTCCTAATTATATAAATAACTTAACCTAATTTAGCCTGATTACAGTATGATTTTCCTAAAGCCATAAACAAAGTTTTATAATTAATTATTATTATTATTATTTACTGACCTGTAGGAACCCGGAAGTTCATGACCTCACCGACTCGGCTCCGCCATTGTTCCCTGTCTTGTGCGTTCTCCTTCCACGTTCGATCATCCGATCCGATTTCCTCGAGGTCCAATCTAACATTGTCCTCCCATCTCCGTCACGGCCGTCCTGTCGGTCTCTTCCCCGTTAGTTTACCGCCAAGAATTCTATGCACGGTCCTATCATCGCCCATTCGCGCTACGTGTCCGGCCCATCTTAATCTTCGCGACTTGATTACTCTCACTACTGTAGGTTTGCAGTATAGTTCTTCCATTTCGAGGTTGTGGAGTTCCTCCATTGTCCTGCCTCCTCGTCATATTTGCCTCCAAAGATACCCATTATGACTTTATTCTCGATTACACGGAATTTGTTCTCTTCCCGTTTTGTGAGAGTCCATGTTTGGCATCCGTTTAGAACAATCGGCATGATTATGGTTTTATAGACACGGAGCTTTATATTCTGTGATAGCACTTTGGATTTCAGCAGTTTACTGACTGCATCCCAACTAGCGTTGCCGGAATGCAGTCTCTTGTTAATTTCCTTCGACATTTCGTTACTGGCCGTCAGTATTGTTCCCAGGTATTTAAATTCTTTGACATTTTTAAATATCTTGCCTCTGATGTTTATGTGTGTTCTCTGAGGCCCACCTGCTCTCGCCGTAATCATGTATTTTGTTTTGTCTTCATTTATTTCTAGGCCCACCTCTTCTGCCGCTTGCATGATGATTTCACAGTTTTTACTTACAGTTTCAAGAATATCGCCCAAAACGGCGATGTCATCCGCATATGGGAGCACTTGTGTGACCCCGTTCAGGGGTGTTCCGGCCATTTTGTCGTCTTGTACCTTTCTGATGGCATACTCAAGGGCAAGGTTAAAGAGACATGGTGAGAGGCCGTCGCCCTGTTTTAGTCCGTCCCGGATTTCAAATGGTTCTGAGAGGTGGTTTTCTATTCTAACTCGCCCCTTGTTTTCGTTCATGCAGATTTGAATGAGTGCGGCATATTTTTTCGGGATTCCGAGCTCAACTACAATATGGTAGAGTCTTTCCCTTGCGACTGAGTCGTGGGCTTTCATGAAGTAAACGAACAGTTAGTGAACCGTCTCTCCGTATTCCCACTTCTTTTCCAGTAGTTGTCTTATTGTGAACATTTGGTCGCTTCTTGACCGGTTCCTACGGAATCCGCATTGGTAGTCTCCCAGTATTTCTTCTGCGTACGGTGTGATTCTCGCCAGTATGACATTTGTTAATATTTTGTATGCGGTTGGGAACAATGATATTCCTCTGTCATTTTCGCAGTCACATCTGTCGCCGTTTTTGAAAATGGGGACGACTATTGAGCTTTTCCATTCTTCCGGAATGACTTCCTTATCCTATTGTTTTGGTGAGTTTGTGGATTTTTCGAGCGGTTGCCTCTCCTCCATGCTTCACAAGCTCTGTCGGTATGCAGTCGACTCCGGGAGTCTTGTTGTTTTTCAATCGGTTTATTGCGTCTACAACTTCGTCGAGAGAGGGCTCTGGGATCTGAAGCTCGGCTGTATGTACGTCTGGTGCATTTATTTGTGGTTGATGGGTGCGCACATTGAGCAGGTTTTCAAAGTATTGCTTCCACCTTGTCACGATATTGTTTGTTTCTGTCACCAGACAGCCGTTTGTGTCTCGGATTATTTTGGCCCTCCCTCGGTAGCCATTTCTAATTGAATTTATGCCGGCATACATGCCTCTGATATTCTTTGCTCTGGCATTTTCTGGGATTTTTTCGATCCTAGTCTCCTCCCATTCACGTTTTTTGCGTTTGAAAAGTCTCGTTGTCTCTTTGCGAATTGTCGCGTATCTTTCTGCATTGACTTAATCATATCTTTCTAAGTGGATCACTCTGAGGCGTTTACGTTCTTCGATCTTCGCCCTGCACTCATCGCCAAATCAAGGTTTGGACTTAATTGTTTTCTTATCTTTTGGGCCGTTTGTTTGATTGTGTCTCTGATCGATGTCCATTTAGTGCCAAGATTATTAGTTTTCTTTTTCTCACTACTCCCATTCTCTAGGATGCTAAATCTATTCGTTAGTTCCTCTTCATATTCAGTCCTTTTGCATAGGTCTTTTAGTTTATCAATTCAATTCAATTCAATTTTTATTTAGTAGATAATTACATTTATGGTATATTTTACAACTAGTACTTAAGAGATTTAGGATAGCAATTCCTTTACAACTATAATCTTAAATCTATATAACGACAATAGCACAATTTTAATGAATAACAAATAATAAATTAAGGGAAAACTACAATAAAAAAACCCTTATTTGAATCTTAAGACTAATATTGCACGAGCTTCCGGTTATTTTATGTAGTAATGACCTCGATATAATTTTCATAGACAGAGTACATATATAGTGACTTAGGATAACGCAAGACGGGAAACGAGAACATTGTCAGAAAAAGAACAATTGACGAAGAAGTTTCGATTGATTTTGTCAATAAGGAACTCTACCGGTTTAACGTTGGCGTTTTCATGTAGTTCATGTGTCGAATAATGCCATGGCAAATTCAGCAACATTTTCAATATTTTATTTTGACACCTTTGCAATTTTATTTTGTGTGTGCGAGCACAATTACACCATACAGGCGTACAGGAGTATAGCTTGAAAAATGGTTTTAAATATTATAATTTTATTTTCGATGCTAAGCTTTGATTTTCTACACACTAATGGATACATAACTCTTACGACTTTGTTTATTTTGTCAATTGTGGTAGTGATGTGTTTTTGAAAGATGAGTTTTTTATCTAGAATAATACCTAGATATCTACACTCTTCGGACCAATCAATATCAACTGCACACATACTGAGTTTAGTGCCATTTGGTAGGTAACAATGTTTCCTACATCTCGAAAACCAGACAGCTTGTGTTTTATTACCATTTATTTTTATTTTCCATTTCCTGTAATATACTGCTAGCTTGTCAAGAGCTGCTTGCAAAGAGTTGAAGACATTAGTGAATAAGGCACCCGAAGAGAAAATGGCCGTATCATCGGCAAACATAGCTACCTGAATGTTTTCACCTAGACATGGTAAATCTGCGACAAACAATGTAAATAATATGGGACCAAGGACCGAGCCCTGGGGTACACCATGGTGGATTTGGTGAGTAGAGGATATGTCGGTTCCTAAACTCACAACATATTTTCTCGAACGAAGAAAGCTCTGGATAATTTTGATAAGCGGTATTGGCAGCTTAAGTTTTAGTAGCTTATAAATCAAGGCATCGTGCCATACCGTATCAAAAGCTTTTTCGATGTCTAGAAGAACTAGTCCCGTTGACTCCTTGTCGATGAATTTATCAGCTATGTGGTTTTTAATGCGCAAGACTTGGTGGATTGTGCTGTGACCACTACGGAAACCGAACTGAAAGTTTGGTAAGATGTTATTGTCTTCCACAAAACGATCAATCCTTTCCTTAATGATTTTTTCTAAGAGCTTACTTAGACAGCTAAGTAGACTAATAGGTCTGTAGCTTTCGGGGCTGTTCTTCGGTTTGCCGGGTTTCGGGATAGGTGTTACTTTTGCTGTTTTCCAACAGTCCGGAAAATAACAATTCTTAAGACAAGCGTTGAAAATGAATGTTAAATAGTTACTTGCAGCAGGTGGAAGTGCTTTGATTAATTTGTTGTTAATATTATCGAGACCCGCGGCCTTTTTTGATTTCGATTTTTTTATCAATTCTTTAACTTTGCTGATATTAGTTGCGTAAGTACTTTCAGCTGGTGTTTGAGAAAGTACATAGATAGTGTTAGCAACTTCAGCTTCAGTATACGCGTCGCTTAGATGCATAGATATGGAGTGGTTCTTACTAAACGTGTTAGCAAGTAGGTTCGATTTCTCCACTGAAGAAATAAACAACTTGTCGTGAACTTTAAACGGAGGAATACTGCACCCTCTCTTTTTCATAATTTTTGATATTTTCCAGAACGGTTTGCTTGCTTTGTCAAGAGAGGAAAGGTGTTTATTCCAACACTTGTTCCTATATGTTGAGATTTCGTTTTTAATGATATTATTTAAGACTTTAACATTAACTAGAAAACAATCGATTCTATAACGCAGCCATTTTCTTCTTTCAGAGTTTCGTAGCCTAATCAGATGTAAGATATTTTCAGGAAGCGGTGCCTTATCAACTGGAGCAGTGGAACATTTAGGTATCGCAAGATCGGCCGCTCTATTGATAATAGAAACAAAATTGTTGCATAGGATATCAATGTGCTCGCTGCAGGTTATAGAATTTAGGCTGGTATCACCTAGAACCAAGTTCGTGTTTATATATGATTTATAACAATTCCAGTTGGCGGCGGAATAGTTGTGGTATAAACTGGTACGATTTACAACTACTGTATGATTCACTGTGAGGCTGATCGGAAGGTGGTCTGAACTTAACGCATTTAGAGTTAATGGTACTGTGCAGTAATTTGGAATATTAGTGATATATAGATCAAGAGTTGAGGGGTTCTTGTTAGCACTCGCTGGGATATAGGTGGGAAGAAGTGGATAAAGTATGGAAAAACTTGGGCTGGATTCAGCAACATCTAGTAAAATGTTACCCCAGCTGTTTGCCCTAAGACAATTCCACGACTGATGTCTGCAGTTTAGATCACCACCAATAATTACCTTGTTTCGAGTGTTGACTCTATACAATTTTTGCAGATCCCGCTTAAAGTAAGTAGATTTCTCTAGGTTTCTATTTCCTCCAGGGAAATAGACCGAAAAAAGACTCACCTTGGAATTGTCACTTAATGTTACCTCTATACTAATTTCCTCAATTAACTTAAGGCGCAATGAAGGACGCAAGGAATGTTCTATACATTTTTTCACAACAATGGCGACACCTCCACCACTAGCATGTACCCTGTCTAGGCGATAACATATGTAATTTTGATGTGAGAAAGAAATGTCTTGTTTGAGCCAGGTTTCTGAAACAAGTGCAATGTCAATATTAAAATTTATCAAGAAACTAAAAAATTCATGCTTTTTGTTTTTGATGCTTCTCGCATTCCAAGTTATGATGTTAAGAGAATTTCTTAACATGTTTTTTCCGAGTATATGTACTTAATAGCTAATGAAGTAATGACGTTAAATTGGTCAGCTTTGGTTTGACAAGCACTAAGCTTGGTTACAACTTCATTAAGAAGAGAGTTTATCTCGCTAAATGAGAACAGGTTATCATTAGTTAATGTTTCTGACGGATTTTTCTTCGTGTGTGTCGTATCACTATTGGAAGGTTGCTGGGTTTGATGGAGGCCAGAAGCCCAGGTGGATGAAGGAAGTGAAGGTTGACGCACAGATCGGGGTAGTGGAGGAAAATTATCAATGGATAATCGGTCGGGCACTGTCTGCTGTTTGTCACTCGGAGGCTGTAGGAAGGTTGTATTTCCTGTACCACGTCCGCGCGGGGATAATTTGCGGCGAATGTCTATGTACTGCTTTCGGCTTATGCATTCTGGATCGGTGGATTTATGTGGCCCACTACAATTTGCACACTTGATGACCTCATTTGTTTTGCAGTCGGATGTTTTATGGTTTCCCGAACATATTGCACAGAAGCTATTTATATGACAATGCATCGAGCCGTGACCATAAAGCTGGCAATTGTGACATTGTGTGACCTTACCTGGATTATGTTTTTTAAAGTCCCAGCGAACGATGGTTTTGAACAAGGTGGAGTAGTTCCGTTTTAGTTCGTTTAATTTAACTGTACCTCGTTGAATGTAGACGATGTACAAGTAGTGTTTGTACAGGGCTTTTGTTGACGGATTTAATGTGATGGTTTTAACATCTAGGCACTTAATCCCGAGTGCAATTAACTCATTTTTCACTATATCGTTGCTTATTAAGTCTAGCCCAGATAACACTACCTTTAATGGACGATTTTCCTTACGTGAGTGGGTGAAAAACTCACATTTTAACCGTAAGAGTTCGGTTCTGATTTTATTATAAATGTCCATTGTTGGGGCACATATTTTTTGCCCAAGCGAAATGTTTTTGATTAAGTATTTGTCTATCTTAATGTTGCTCAAAATATCACGCACTTGAACACTAGTTGTTTTTAATACCACAATTGGCGGAACGGTTTCTTTAGGAAGTTCTGCGCACTGTTCGTCATTGGTCGGATCCATTTCAGGAGAGTCTTTCATCAGACTTTGAAGTGGTTGAAAAAAGTTAGTGTTTGAACACATTTTAGATTTTTCTAGAACTTTATTGTTCTCTTTAGAAAGTTTATCGGGAGGTGTTTGGCCTCCAATAACGGGGTCGTAACGCAACCGTTTGCGCTTGATTTTATTTAATACACGTGGCCCAGGGGCCATAACTTAACGGTTATAACACTTGTTCAAATTTTTGTATGCGGAAAACGAGGCAAAGAAAACAAGATAATGATAATTAAATTGTGAAAATTATTGTGAAAATAACGGTTGATTAAGATAACTAGCACGAGCAAAACTGTGAGACAAGTTGTCTGTTTGAAAGTCAGCCAGGTTTTAGTTTATCAATGTCGAACTTTTTGGTTGTCTCCCGTGATTGCCCATGTGGGTTTGCTGCGACCCGACTCCTAATTTTGCCCATCACTACAATATGATCAGAGTCACAATATGCTCCTCTATATAATCTTAGGTCAAGCATATTCGAGTGGGGTCTTTTGTCTATGAGGAAGTGGTCTATTTGGTTACGCGTTACGCCGTTGGGTGATATCCATGTGGGTTTATGGATTTGCTTGTGCTTGAACATCGTGCTTTTCACTACCAGGTCTTTTGACCCTAATTCGAATTCCATTATCATTTGAAACTTCGTGTAGGCTCTCTTTACCTATAGTTGGTTGGAAGATGTCTTCCATTCCAATTTTCGCATTGAGGTCCCCGAGGAGGATTTTAACACCGAATGATGAGATCCCATCGAATACTTCCTCTAGGGTCTCGTAGAATGTGTCCTTCGTTTCTTCGTCCGTAGATTCTGTTGGGGCGTGTACGTTTATAAATACATAATTGTACCATGGTCCCTGTATTTTTAGCACCGACATTCGGCCATTAATAAATTTCACATCTTTTACATGGGGCGTAATCTTCTTGCTTATGATGAAGCCGGTTCCGAGGTTATGTGTATCGGCACCTCCACACACCAGTGTAAGCCCGTTGGTTTTGATTACTTGATGTGGGAATCGGACTTCTTGAAGCGCGACGATGTCCATTTGATGTTCTTTCGCATTTTCTACTACCGCCTGTATCGTGCCTGGTTTATATAACGTTCGAACATTCCACGTCCCGACGCGTATATCCCGCTATTTCCGTTTATTCCCCACGTCTTCTTTTTGCCGAATCGGTGTTTTCTTGATGATTTGTTCCCTTATGGTAGTGTCGGCTCATCATACCTACGCCTACCGGGTTTTTCGTGAGATTGTTCTTTGTATATTGATTATTCATTTTTGTTCACAAGTCTTGGGGTTTCAAATGGTCCGCCACATCAGAGCCCCTCTTTGATATGGTAAGGTCTGCTTACTGCTCTGATTCGACCCGGTGTCAGAGAGGCGCCGTTATAATACAGCCGGTATACCCCTGGCTGCAAACCATCCAATGGGCACGGTGAAGCGTAACACCCTGGATAAGGGGTGGTAGATTTTGTGTGTTACTCTCTCGCTAGCCTGTCTGACATGGGTGGTTCTACTGGAAGCGTGTGCTTCCGTCAGCATAGCCTCAGTGATTCATTTTAGTTTAAGCCCCCGCACCACGTCAAGGTTTCTACCAAGCGAGGGGTTGTGTTGAGTATCATTATCATCGGCACTACAACCGGGATCCGGTCTTGGCCTTATTTAACAAATCTCTACACCGGTCCCGATTTCGAGCCGATGTCATCCAGTTTAGCACTCCCAGGCTCTGGGCGTCCTGGTCTACGCCATCCCTCCATCGCAGACAAGGTCTGCCGCGCTGCCTCCTTCCATACATCCAGCCACAAAGGACTTTCCGGGCAGGGTCCTCTTCGCTCATTCGAGCTAGGTGTCCCGCCCACCGGAGTCTACCGAGCTTGATTTTTCTTACAATATTAGCTTCAAGGTAGATTGCGTACAACTCATGGTTGTAGCGTCTCCGGAATCGTCCTCCCTCACATAGGGGGCCAACAATTCTCCTTAAGACCTTCCTCTCGAACGCGGCCAAGAGTTCAGAGTGCCTTTTATTAAGCACCCAGGTCTCGGATCCATACATGAGTACTGGTAAGACCATGGTCTTGTATAGTAGTAGCTTGGATGTTCTGGATAAATTTAGGGATTTAAAGAGCCTTAATAGACCTTAGTCGGCTTTGTTGGATTTGATCAGCCCTTCGCGTATTTCTTCTTCCATATTGTTATCGGCTGATACTATTGACCCAAGGTAGTTCAAGGATTGCACTACTTCAAATTCGTTCTCCACTACCCTGATAGTTCGACCAATGTTAGGTCTTCTCTTCGCAAAAGTTGCCACCATGTACTTAGTTTTCCCCTTATTAATGTGCAGTCCCAGTTTTTGTGCCGCCTGCTCGACCTGGGTGAAGGAATCCTGTACAGCCGATTCGGTTCTACCGATGATGTCGATGTCATCTGTGTAGGCAAGAACCTGACTCGACTTGGTGACAATAGTCCCTCTTGTTGTAACGCCAGAGTCACGGATTGTTTTCTCGAACGCCAGGTTGCAGAGGAGGCAGGCCAGACCGTTCCCTTGTCGGAGTCCATTAAAGTTTGTTTGTTTGGACAGCAATCCCGCCATTTTTACTTGACTAGTTTCGTTGGTCATGGTCAACCTACAAAGTCGTATCAAAATGTTTGGAATGCCGAACTCTCTTATTGCATTATATAGCTCTACCCTGGCTATGCTGTTGTAGGCGGACTTAAAGTCTATAAACAGATGATATAATGGAATCTTAAATTCCTGACATTTTGCCATCGCCTACCTAAGGGTGAATATCTGATCAAACGCTGATTTGCCTCGGATGAACCCACCTTGATATTGACCAATGATGGCTTTAGTGTATGGGGTTATCCGATCTTGTAGTATAAAGGTATCTTATATGCAGTACTCAGCAATGTTATACTCCTATAGTTGCTGCACACTGTGATATCTCCCTTCTTATATAAATCCCAAATTAGACCCGCGCTCGAATATTGCTCTCACGTTTGGAGCTCGGCTCATAAACATACACTCGACGTACTTGAGAGCATACAGAGACGAGCGATCCGCCTGATCGGGGACCCGGCGCTGACATCAGGACTACAGTCGCTATCACATCGAAGGCGCGTAGCCGACCTCTGTCTGTTTTACAGATATTATTACGGGTACTGTTCTTCATTTTCGATTCGTGGTATTGTTCCATGCAATTCGGCATATATGAGTTCCACAAGACAATCCGACTGATCGCACCCGTTTGCGGTTCATCTCCCGACGGCGCGAACATTCCTGCATCAGAACCCGTTCCTTTACAGAGCGGGGAAGCTATGTTTACGGAGTGTTATAACCTGCAGCTGTTCAAGAGTACCTGCAACCGTTTTTTGGTGGCATCTCGTGGTGTTCATTCGGGCGCTATAGGTTCGCTCACCCGCGAGAAGTGTAGTAAAAAAAAAAAAAAAAAAAAAAAAAACAGTAAATGTATATCTAATTAGGAAGAGAGTGTTTTAATATTATTATATTGTATAACAGAACGAATGGCCCAAGGCTAATGACCTTGCCCGGAAAAACAAATTATTATGGACAATTTAACAACCCTCAGGACTTGCTAAATAAGACCAAGACCGGATCCCGGTTTTGAAATTTTCGCACGATCTTCTAAATTATGACCTGAAGAATGACTCTTACAAAAAACAAATAAAATCATGTAATACGCGAAAGGTGTTTTTTAATTTTTTTTTAACGCCCGTATTTATAAAACGTGTGCATGACCTTACCGTGATGTAACCGAGTTTCTCAGTTCAATTTACCATTGCTTCAAAATCACATTTCAAAAAGAGTGATCGTCGCTTCCAATTCACATTGTGTACTGTTACGGACCTCGTGTCCATGTCTTCGCCGTCGATTTTTCTTATTTACACACAGAGAGTGAAACTTAAAGTCGTGAGGATTAGTTGTTGGGCGAGGGAACACGAGGTCCGTAACAGTACCGCTAGTGTGAATACGCTTACTACCTACCATATCGTGCATGCCAGAGGGTCGAGCGGATTGTATCTCCAGAAAATTGCACTTCACTTAGCATAATCATAAGAAAACATCCAATGAAAGGAATTAATTTGATAGCATTGTGGATCGTGCCGGATAATAAGCGGGCTGCGAGCGTAGAAGTCATTCGACATCCGATTAGTAAAAAAAATTACCCAAGGTATCTTTAGTTCCGTTCATTTTATTTCCATTTTTCACCTTAGGCTTACTACGATTTTATTTATGTTTGGACTGGTTGGTTTGACGCCTGTTTCTCGACTGATTCGTCCATTTATTCACTTTCGAATATCCTCGAAGCTTTAAAGGTGGATTACAAACAATGGATTCCTAAGAAGTTCATTTATTTTAACTGATGGGGATTAAAGGAGTTTCATACTTGGAATTATGCTGCTACGAATATTTCTGTTACCACAGACTAATATGAATGCACCGATCCTCGGAACCGTAGTTTAAGAGTTTCATACTTGGAGTTATGCTGCTATGAATATTTCTGTTACCACAGACTAGTATGAATGCACCGATCCTCGGAACCGTAGTTTAAGAGTTTCATACTTGGAGTTATGCTGCTATGAATATTTCTGTTACCACAGACTAGTATGAATGCACCTATCCTCGGAACCGTAGTTTAAGACATTATTTGTGTTTCGTCGTTCAACCTTGCTCATCTGTTCTCCCTAATTTTGGTTTTTGTCTTGGACGATTTATACGAAGTTGCTCTGGAATTCTTGATCCATTTGGAAAATACAGATATTTTCCAGTCGGTCGATTTGTGGGGAGGCAAATCATGATGCTTAAACTGCTTAACGTTAATGGAGTCAGCATGAAAGCGCGAAAGAAGTATGATGTAGCCGAGTCACTAAATTCTGGAATTTCCGAATGCCAATTCTTGGTTGTTGATTCGTTATTTGGCTGTTGCACCGCGCTTTACACCCCCCCTCAATCATTATAATATTTTATTAATTTGATTCCATCATCCTATGATTCCATCTATATGATCAATCCTCAAAATATTCTGCATACAATGCAATACTCGCCTTTCCTACAAGCAATACAATGCATAGAATTAAAATTCGCCTTCATTCAGAAGCAAAGCCTTCTCCACGGGCAATTAATTCATATCGCATACGTTGCGATAATTACCCATACATGCCGACCTTCCAAGGCCAATTATCATATATCAGTCATACATTTGACCCACTCCCCAATGCCACTGCATTCTGCTTCGTATTACAAAAATCAAGCAAGCACCTGTCCATGGACCTACACGGTCTCATTTTACAAATACACATGTTTACAAGTGTGATACACGATATACGATCACAACCGGTGTCGTCAAAGGCCACCGACGACGAAATAATTGAGCGTCGGAAAAGTGCTGAGTGCGACGAAGTAGCGAACACAGCAGTGAGGCACAATTAATCGTATGATACGATTGGCACACGCGGGCGATGTCCTATAATAGGTTCTCCGCATGGAATTGCTCAATTCTTTGTCGTTGCAGTTTTTGCAGAGCAAGTAAATGATTAATGAATATTGCGAATGGCTTATGACAGGCGAATAACCTCCGAATAGGTTACACGTTCCAGGTGAGGAAAATGCATCATCTGCATTAACATACCAATAATTGGGTATAAAAAGAGGTGTACAAATGAGTTGTGGCGCAGTGTTGAGGTACTATCTTTCCAAATTTGGGGATTAGGTGGTTTTCCTCCAATTGTGGTTGTTTGGTCGTCCCTGTGGACGATCCTGTTGGGGGCCGTTTACCGCTGGAGTGGACGGCGTAAGAAAAGTGCCCTCGCAACTTCCTCCGGTGGGCGTGGGGGCTTCCGGACGGGGCACTCTGCTGTTGTGGGCTTCTTGACAGCGAGGGTGGTTCTTGACACTTCCCTCTGGTCCGCTGATTTCGGAAACAGGTTATCTCCCTTGTGGCAATGATCGACGAATCCTCCGAATTGGTCGCTCTATTCCTGCGAGTGCATCGGTGGCAAAGGTGCGCCCCAGTAGTTTCCCCTGGTACACCTGGTTTTGGTATGAAACCACCAACTCTTTGCTTAGTTTTATTGTTTTGTTTTCAACCTTCAAGGGTCCACTGGGGTTTCCCCTGGTACATCGGTTTTGGAATGAAACCACTAACTCTTTGCTTAGTTTTATTGTTTTGTTTTCAATCTTCAAGGTTTAGATAAATTGCTTGGCTATCTGTCGTAGCTCCTGGATTCTACTGATTTACTTTAGGTTGTTGTTTAACGACCAGTGGTTCGGTCTCTGGAACCTTGACTGATCACGAAATTAAAATGCGCCGTACTTTTATATTTCGTTATCGTTGAGATTTGTCAACGCTTTTCTTGTCAAAATTCCAAGAAGCGTACACAAGGTTTTGCGTGCTTCAATTGGAATTGGGTTCTGGGAATTGACTAGGGGTTTAGTTGAATAAGTTCCTGGAAGGGAAATCATGAAATGCATTTTGAGTTAAGCATTTCATGATGTCAGGATTATTTATCGCTCATATGATTCAATATGGAATTTGGATGGGATTATTGGTAATATTGGGGATTTGGACGGGAGTAGCGATTTAGGGTCGCTACAGCAGTGTAAAGTAATAAACAAAAAGGCTGCGGCCATTGCAATTGTACAGCGGGTCTTTTTGTTTAAAAAACGTCAAAGTGTTTAAAAACATAAGGGATGGGCATTTCCAGTGTAGTTTAGCAATAAAGTTTAAGTATAAAAACAATAAAGTTTAAAGTAAAAAACGATAAAGTTTCTTATCAATCAAAAGGAAAAAGCCAAGAGGAGGAGAAGACCAGGCGAGTAAGTAAATCCAAATTGAACTAAGTATTCAACAATACTCAAGAATATTCAACACAAACTTGATAACTAATTAATAAATGTTAGCATCTGGGGTTACGCTCAGGTGTTACATTTTGGCACCCAACGTGGGGCCTAATAAAGCATAAATAATTTAACCCAAAAGAAAATCTAAATCAAACAAATCTTACGATAACATAAACAAATTAAATGATAATATCAGAGGTTAAACTTTAATGTTACATTTTGGCGCCCGAGCAGGGACAATAATAAAATATTAATAAATAATACAATATCTTGGCCATTTAGCTGCCCGATAACAAAATATTAAATGTCAACATTAGAGGTTTGCACTTTGATGTTACAAGGCGGATGGGAGCGGGCATACAGGGTAAAGTCTCTGCTTTCAACCCGGCGAAGGCCACGACAATCCTTGCCCCTGTTCAATCCAAGTTGACATGCAGTCTCCACGTGACACCCCTGGATAGCTACTTTGGCACCCGCCAAGTAGTAAACCAATGCATGCAGCGACTTCCTGAGAAAGGTTGGCACAAGGCTAATAACCTTGCCCGGAAAAACAAACTATTATGGACGATTTAACAAGTCTCGGATAAGGACCGGATACCGGTGGAGAGACTTGTTAAATAAGGCCAAGACCGGATCCCGCTTGTAGTGCCGATGATGATGATTATTCGTTATTACTCGACCTCGGTTGGAGGTTCTATCTTTTTCATGGCGCACTGACACAATCTGAAGATGTTATTACCATTCAAGAAAAAAGTCGATTCCCATGCAGCTCTAAAATAATACCCTTGGAATGAAATATCAGAAAGAAGCGTTAAGTCGGAGTTGTAGGAAATCACCCGAATAGAAAGTCAATGGAATGAAGAATAATTTACGAAGAGTCGTGACGTAACCAACCCAGTGAGATCATGAAATTCCTGTTTTATGGTAGTTCATTGATTGTTATCAGATATCGGTTATATGATCAGCTTTGTTTACGGCTTCATTCTACTGAAAACTTTTGCTATGATATCTTTGAAATAGTGTTTTAAGAATTTTATTATATGATTTGTGAGATACAGCAAAATTCTTTGAAAATCATCAGATCACTTGGTGATTTCCAAGACAGAGAACCGTTTGTTATTTAATATCGTCCCAATCTGTCGATTAGCCAATGCAAACTCATCACGTTGGTACGTACTGCGTTGTTTATTTTAGATACTAAAAAATATAAAATATACAAATTTACTTTTATCATTTTTGGAATAACAAATATTGTGCACATAAAGAAAGAGAAGAATAGTCAGGACATATACAAATACATAAATGCAGTTGTTTTGTTTTCTTTTGTTTTTTGTAACATTATTATTCTTTTTCTTTTTAAAGTAATTTGTTCATTTTCGTCGTCATTGTATCGTCGTCGTCGTGGTCGAAGTTTGTCCAGCTTTTCATGGTTAATCAGTAAAGATCTACTTAAGCCAACTACGTATATATATGTATGTATGTATATAAAATATCTGCAGAGAATGTGAGCGGATAAAAGTAGGCCGTTGTATAAACTATAAATTAAATACATATACATATATATATCGCTAAAAATTCATGATTTGAAATTTGGAATCGGGTGAAAAGTCCTGCAATGTCTTTCCTTTACATATAATTCTCGGTTTGTTTTAGAAGATCACCATGCAACTAGGCATCCGTTTCGGCACCTTTTAATCGTAGACGAGCAAAATCCTCAAATATGATATCATCATCTTGACCATTGTCATCACCATCGAGTTGGATTAGATTTGTTGTTGGCACCTCGGTAGGATTCTCTTGTGTATTACCACTAGCGGCAGCTTGTAAACTGCGTCTTGGTGATCGTTCCGATAATATCGGATCTTGATCATCTTCTGGCTTTGGATGCATAAGAACAAACGGTAATTCGGCTACCAGATCCCCACCGAGTATTGGTCCACTAATGAATAATTTCACTTTCACTTTATAATGAACAATAATTCCGAGACTTTCACGTTGAGAAGGATCCGCAATTAGTGTACTGGATGCTAGATTAGTATCCTCATGTTTTAGTTGACCATCGAGCGCCAGACCCCATTTATCTTTGTTATTGGCTAGCAAGGGAGTTAATTCGAAGACTTTTGATAATGTAAATCCTGGTTGCACTTGGCACCCATCCTCTGATTCAGTTTCTGCCACAACACATTTATATTGAGCGGTAGAGAATAAGCAAATATCAGCAAATTGCCTGACAACCACTTTGATCTTCTTCACCGTTCGATTTGAGTTATTTGCGATATGCACGTTTACAGAGATCGTCTCGCCGTGATGATACAACTCCTTATCCAAACTGGCTTCTAAATGGATCTTATTTGGCTTCATCATGAACTCTTTACTAACTTCGATCGACGGCTGTTCACCGAGTTTAGACGGTGCATACATGATCTTTCGAATAGCTAATCGCACTGAATTCCTTTTATGGGGTTTATCATCCACGTTCTCACCAACGAAGGCCTTTAATTCATAATCAACACCGCATGGCTTACCTGTGTCCCCGGGAGCCGGTTGTAATGACACCGATGCCGGACAATATGGAGGAACTTCGAAGTAAAAAGGATACGCGTCGGGACCCAGCTTTTTAATTAGACGTTCTTGCAGGCGGGTTAATGGTCGTTCAGTTTCAGTTATCGGGAATATTTGCTCACTAGCCAAATAAAGATCTTTTCGAAATGTTAAGCCTAACACATCTAAATCTTCTCGTCCATATCTGAAGGCGGCTAACACTTGTCCAAACACTTTACGATCCTTAACGTAATCCGGCTCAATTAGGACCACACCATCGATAGGATCCACGTGCGTCACATGATCAACGAAGTCCCTCTTTCCTAGATAGACAGTAATTTTGCCATTGGATGAGCTCTTCTTGAACACTCTAGTAGCTTGACGTTTCGAACTGCCATCGTCAATATCCGGATCAGGAGATGGCTGCGGGGATCGATGTAACGCTGAATTAATCATCCTTCGTGATTCTTTTTTTTCTCCTCGTTTTCTTCTTCTTCCTTTTTTTGGTGCGTACGAAATGTAAATGTGGTTTTTTGTATTTATGTGTTGGTATAAATTTTTTCCCTATAATTAATATAATACTTGCGCGGTGTGAGTAATGAATGGAATTTTGTTACAAGTGTCGTGTTTTTCGATTTTATCTATACAATTTTTTTTTATCTGCGTATTTACGATTCACAAATGTATGTACATCGGCGGGTTAACTTTTTCGTTCTTTTCTAATTCATTTCAGACAATTGTAAACGTGATATGAGCGTTAAAATGAATTCTTCTCTAACAATTAATCACAATTAAACACAAACACCCACAAAGGTGCCGCTTTTACCAATGAGAAGGTCAAAATAATTTAATTGAAACAATGAACTTAAACGCCCAAATATTTATCTAAACTCATTTTCCTTTAAACGTCAATTCCTTTCAATTTTCTTTTTATTTTTGTAGCTGTGACAGTTGGTTTAGTAGTAAATCTCTTTTGCGATTGCAGCTCCATTCTAGTTGTCAGATACTGGAGCAAATGTCAAAACAAATTGAATTTTTCAAGAACAAACCGCGGTGGTCGTTCTGTGTTGTTGAGATATTTGTTATTTTAGTTATTATTGTAATTATAAATATAATATTCAATATTAAGTACTTGTAATCAAGAGATATCACTGCCTACTTAAATATTATGGAGAACGTATTATTTTCAAATCTAAAGAAGTGCTACGACAATGAACTGTATAGCTGTGTGATACCTTTGGTAAGAACTCTCAATCCAATCTAATTTTTACCATAATCGTTACTGTTTGTTCGCTAAACGGTTGATTTCTACAAGTGCTTCTTGTTCCTACAAGGTCCCGTGAAAAAAAATATTCTTCCCAGCAATTGTCTGTAATTCGTTAAAGGATTTGTCGGCTTTTCCTTGAGCGGAAACTGGTAATGTCATCAAGTTCATGTTTCAACGCTAAATAGATTACGCAAATGGACCATTTATCAAAGAACAGTATTCTCAAGCACTTTCAATATGTTCTATTGATTATTACATGTTTTATCGTAATCTTTCATACTACCGCCTTTAATGAAAACATTGGCAAAGTCATTTCTTGTCCGTGAACAGAAAAGGGCTAATGACATTCCACAGTGCACGGTTAACCCTTATGTCAATGACCAACTTTACCGACAGTAATCATTTCGTCGTAATTTCACGATTGCTCGGCCTAGTAGACGAATTTCGGTCCCATGTCTTAGATCATCTCCATTCAAACGTTTCTGAATGATAATTACGAAATTTCAATGAAAAAAATTTTTTTTTTTTACTTTCAAATTGACATTTTAAAAAATCGAAATGGGTACCCGGGTACCCGGTCATTGACATAAAGGTTAAGGAAACTCTGCGACAAACTGGCAAAACGTTTCACTTTTGTGTATCTAAACGGCCATGTAAACTATCTCTAATTTTATTTTGTGGTCTAAACTCCAATGTATTTTACCCCTAATTTTATTTTTTACTGCAGAGTGTTTTTCGTCGTCGCTACTTTTGCACGTACTCAATTAAATTCGATCATTGTGTACTATAAGTACGTATTAAATTATTATGTTTTGTTTTTCGGTCTTCCTTGCAGTTTTTTATTGCATTTATTTTTCAAAACACTACACAGATTCGTATCATCATCATCATCATCGGCACTACAACCGGGAACCGGTCTTGGCCTTATTTAGCAAGTCCTGAGGCTTGTTAAATTTTCCATAATGATTTATTTTTTCTGGGCAAGGTCATTAGTCTTGCGCCAGGGGCTCCCCGACGGGGAAACGAACCCCGGTCTCTTGGGTGACAGGCGGGTATACTAACCACTATACTATCGAGGAGCCCTATTCGTATACTCCTAGCATAATTACTAAATTGTGTTTTTATTATAACATTTCTTAATCTACAATATTTAATCCGTGGAACTCAATGAAGTTGTGCAACCTTGCAAATTGTCATAAACCATTAAACGCAAATGTTAATGTGGAAAATCTTGTCTTAGGTAATGAATGGTGGAAAACCCACAGAAAAGAGAGAACTCGCTCGCTGCTTGTTTGGGGGTCGTGCACAGAAGGATTGAGTTCGTTAGACCCAACCAGGACCTTGATAATTGAGTTAGGCGCATTTTGATTTGATAGTTGGCGTTCCAAAAAGCGTATTTTCCACATTTATTGATGATGTTACTGCAAGGCGGCGTCTTGATTATATCGGGAAAGGCGAACCTATAGCGCCGAGTGGGCGCCCCGAGATGCCACCAAACAACTGTTGCAGTTCTTTTTGAACAGTTGCAGGTTGTAACGCTCCGGGAACACTTGCGTGGGAAGGGAGTTCCACAGCTTCCCCGCTCTGTAACGGAACGAGTTCTGATGCAGGGATGTTCGCGCCGTCGGGAGATGAACCGCAAACGGGTGCGATCCGTCTGATTGTCTTGTGGACCGCATATAAACCGAATTGTGTGGAATAATACCACGAATCTCCGAAGAACAGTACCCGTGATAATATCTGTAAAACAAACAGAGGTCGGCTACGCACCTTCGATGCGATAGCGACTGTAGTCCCGACGTCAGCGGCGTTTCCCCGATCAGGCGGATCGCTCGTCTCTGTATGCTCTCAAGTACGTCGAGGGTATGTTTAGGAGCCGAGCTCCAAACATGAGGGCAATATTCGAGCGCGGGTCTAATTTGAGATTTATATAGGAGAAGAAGTTGGGCTGGAGTAAAATATTTCTTGGCTCTAAAAAGAAAGCTCACTTTTCCACCTGGCGATGCTCGACACGTGTTTATGCCATGATACATTCCCACAGACCGTGACGCCGAGCAATGTCAAGCTTTCCCCAGCCTCGAGGCCCCGGCCATTTATCATCAGCTGTGGAAACGATGATCCACTTTTCTTTGTGAATGTTGTATATTGTGTCTTCGCTGCATTGAAGTCGACGAGATGGCCCTTCCCCACTGCAGGACCCTATATAGATCCTGATTCGGAGAGTCAATCTGTCTACATTCAGCTGATGCGACGCAGATGCACCATTCGGTCGAACACTCGAAAAGGAGGAAACAAACGTACTATCATTCGCAAAACTGAACACTTTGTTATCCGTTGTCTCCAACAAATCATTTATGTGAAGCAAAAACAAGGTTGGAGCCAAAATAGAACCTTGGGGCACCCCCAAATTAATAGGATACAGATCCGAACACTCGCCGTCCACAACAACCCGATTTTCAAGGAAGCTCTTCGTCCAGTCGCAAAGTTGTTGGGAAAGTCCATATGAACGGAGTTTGCTAAGCAATGCCCCGTGCCAGACGCGGTCAAAAGCCTTAGAGATATCCAACGCGGCCGCCCTTGACTCACCATGCCGCTCAATCGCAGACGTCCATATATCGGTTATAAGTGTCGAAAGGTCTCCCGTGGACCACCTGCCACGGAATCCGTATTGACGATCATTCAGAAGTCCGTTGCACTCCAAATACTTAACTAACTCTGTATTGATGACTTTTTCCATTACCTTAGATAAAATAGACAGTAATGCTATCGGGCGGTAATTTTGTGGGAGACACTTTTTTCCCGTCTTTGGGATTGGCTGAACTCGAGCGTTTTTCCAGCAGGCAGGAAAGGTCCTCCATGTATAAGATAAGCGGAAGAGTCTGCCAAGAACCGGCGATAGTTCCGGAGCACAGCTCGTAAGGACTATTGCTGGTATTCCGTCCGGGCCGGTTGCCTTCCTACAATCCAGTTCACGTAGAATGCGTTGAATAGTGCGTGGATGAAATCTCACATCCCGCATCGAAGACCGTACCGGCGAGATCACAGGTGGCTCCAAAAGACCGGGGACGAGGTTTGAATTCACGGAAAATAAATTCGCGAACACATTAGCTTTATCATTTGGATTCGTGACTAACATCCCGCTGTCTGTCACCAACGGAGGGAAAGAGGAGGATGCGAAGTTACCGCTGACATCTTTTGCCATTGACCAGAAGGAGCGCGAACCAGTTGGGCACCGAAGGAGCTTATTGATCACCCTGTCGCTGTGAGCCTTCTTCGCGATATCAATCGCATGGTTGCACGCGTTTCTGATTCTAACAAAATTCGTTCTGTTAACATCGGTGGGATTGGAGCGCCATTGGTTAGAAGCTCTATTTTTTGCCGCTGTAATCTGCTCGCATTTTTTATTAAACCTAGGTTTATCAGACGATCTTCGTTTGATGAAATGTGGAATATACATCTCCATCCCCAGAACAATAATCTCTGATACCGGCTCCGCGCAAGCGTTAACATCGGAGTTTCTGAAGCACACTCCGACCATGAAAAGGATGCGAAGAAATCTCGCAAATCGTCCCAGTTAGCATCCCCATACTTCCACACATGGCGACGCTGCCTAGGCCGGTTATTCGATTGCTGTGCAAGTGCTTGCGCCAAAGATACCAATCAGTGATCTGAGTTTCCCAATGGCGCAGAAACCTCTACGGTATAAATACTCGGTTCGGATGTCAAAAACAGATCCAGGGTGTTCGCATAATCGCCTCGGAAATCCGGCACTCGCGTTGGCTCCGCCACGAGTTGAGTCAAGTTGTGGCTTACAGCAAACATCTCCGCCAGCCTCCCAGCCTCGTCGGTTCTGTTAGAATGTACCAACCAGCCGGAATTGTGCATATTAAAATCGCCAAAGACAACAATTTCAGAAGCTGGGTGGTTGATCTGTATACAGTCGACAGTATGTGAAAGATGTTCGAAAAATGTCGCCGGTCGATCGTCATTCGGGGAGCAGTAAAAACATCAAAGAAATTTAACAGAATTCTTTAGCACGACCCTCAACCATATGATGTCCATGTCATTGGTTTCCAAGAGTCCACCCTCTGACAAGCTAGATCGAACCGCGCGAAGACGCAGACTCCACCCATAAAACGGAATCTCAAATGCAAGTCGAATCGACCCAGGTTTCAGTTCAGGCAAAACTATGAGGTATCGCTGCTTGTGAGCCACGCTTGTATCGTGAGCAACGAAGCTATGTCGAATCTGTTGACAAATCGACCTAGTTTCAGTTATGACAAGGATATCAGATTTCGCTGTTTGCAAATATTGGTGGACGGCGTTTACATTAGTATTGGTGAAACCGATGCCCCTGATGTTACAAAATGCCCTTACTAGTCAAGCGTGGGCAGAGCCTCGAGAGCGAGCCCGATTATGCGATGACGAACCTCTTAAAGTTCGGTTTTTTATCATAATATGTGCATGGTGTTCCCCCTGACATAGTCTCCCCGGAGATCCGAATGGGAAATTAGTTTACCTCCGGAATTCTTTATATCAGAAGGTACCATCATGACTTATCTCCGTATCAGTCCGGGCCATCAGCCACACATCCGATGACGATATCGCGGAATGTACATTATTAAATTGATATCAATTAATGTCTACGATAATCGTCCCGTTAATATCCGCACTACTTCCTTTTTTTCTTACTTTCTATTCATATTCCGAATTGTCGGGGTATGAAGCCTCACCAGTTTGGGGTAACCTGTATAAAAAACAAAATTGTTTCCAGTACCAATGTCTTCTGATGATAGTCGGCAATGTACTCACTTGACTATTGACTGCGGCCATAGTAAGTTTATGACTCATTGTCTTTTTCGCTCAGGCTCCAATTGAACATCGCGAGCATGTTTCAACTATTGCATCTACTATGCCACTTCGAAATGCTTTTTTAAATTCACCACTCATACATATAAAATATGATTACCCATTTCAGGCAAGTCTCCTCACGACAGTTTACCACAATGATCGTTTGCTGGCGACACCAGAACAGGAGTATCAAGTTCTTCTATTTCGCGGTGATGCCTATTACCACGAAAGAAAATTTCGGCTGGCAGCAAAATGTTTACATTCTGCGTGGCTGATGCGGAAAACTCTTTTAAGACAGAAGAATCCCAATTTAGCGGCAATCGAGAACACGTATGAACAATTCACAGATATTGAAATCAAATACCGATTGGCCGTCTGTTACCGGGAATTGAATGAATCGAACATAGCTATCAATACATTGCAGTTGATTCCATCAAATTCTAGAACGCCCAAGGTGAATATGCTGCTGGCTAAATTGCAACATCGCCAATCAAGAAACCTTACCGAGGCGATTGTCTCCTACAAAGATGTCCTTCGTGATTGTCCGATGGCATTGGAAGCAATTAGTTCCCTCTTAGAAATTGGAGTGGATGGCATTGAAGTCAATTCCTTGGTAGTAAATGGTAAGTAACTATGTCAGCTTTCCATTCCAAATATACCTTCTTTCCATTTATAGTGAGTTCAACTCCGAAGCACGTGGAATGGCTAAGTAGCTGGATTAAGGGTCATGCACAAATGTATGTGCACAAGCATTTGGAAGCATCTAAAACATTCCAGTCACTCAACGATAATACAAAACTACATCAAAACGAACATATTTTAACTCTGATCGGAAAAGCTTTCTATTACAATGGACATCATACTCAAGCTCAGCATTACCTGGAAACAGCTCACATGATTAGCCCTTATAGCAAAGAGCACATAATGCCTCTGGCTGTCGTTTACGAACGCAATAATAACTTAGCCGAACTAGAGAAATTAGTGTGCCAGCAAATTAATATCGATGAATTCAGTTCAGAGAATTGGTTCGTAATGGCTCAAAGTTTATCGGCACATGGAAAGTTCGAAAAGGCGTCTTACTTCACCCACAAAGCCATTTCAGTCGATCCAGCTAATGTAGAAGCGTACCTTTTGCGAGGCAAGGTATTTCTTCAGTTAAAGCGATACAAGGAGGCTATACACAATTATCGGACTGCTCAAAATCTAGCAAATTACCGGTTTGAAATCTACAAAGGCTTAGCTGGGTGTTACATAGGAATGAAACGCTTAAGAGATGCACAGACAATGTGTGCTCTGGCGGCGCGATATTTCCACAATTCTCCAAGAAGCTACGTGGTGAGTAGAACAACTTCCTGTTTTAGTTTAGTCATTGTAATTTGTTGGGTCCTTACGCTAAGTTAGCCAATTATTGAACCATATGTCATTTGAAATTCCGGGCAGGTTGAGTAAAATGCGTACTTGGTCGGTATGCGATTTGCGAAATGTAGATCTGTTCCATTCCTTACTTAAAGTCACTGAGTTTAGGATCCGCATCATTCCAGACAACAAGAGTTTCAACTTGTCAATGACTTCTTGCAGTAAGATATCTACACGTTAACTGTATTGCTGTAAATATTGTCAGCAATTTGCAGAAGTTTGAAGACAAAACGTATAAGAATAATGAAGTGGGTTGCTGTAGAGGACGTGTCTTCGGATCTCACTTCTATTAATTCCGGAGTGCCTCGAGGTTTTATCAAAGCGTCAAACCTATTTCCGCTTCATATAATAATACTAAGTTTTGCCAATGATAGTACGTCGATTTCTTCATTTTCGAATGATAGGCCGTTTAACGTATTGTAGCGAGCTTTAGGGTTCGCTGGATTAACTATTTTTAATAAATAAGAGCCGTTAAATCGATTTTAAATTAATGTAACACTTTATTAGTCCGTTAATAACAACCGTTGGGCTCCTCGATAGTATAATGGTTAGTATACCCGCATGTCACGCGGGAGACCGGGGTTCGATTCCCTGTCGGGGAGCCTCTGGCGCAAGACTAATGACCTTGCCCAGAAAAAACAAATCATTATGGAAAATTTAACAAGCCTCAGGACTTGCTAAATAAGGCCAAGACCGGTTCCCGGTTGTAGTGCCGATGATGATGATGAATAAAAACCGTTACTTTTACCGCACGCCTCTGTGAGTAGGGCGTTAGAATATACTCACAGCTAGGCCAGCTTGTCGTAAGAGGCGACTAAAGGCCGAGTGGTAGCCGGGGTCACAACGCCCTGTGCGCCCGGTGAAATACCACCCCATCAAGCTTTAGGCTCCGTGAAATGGTCGGCAGAAATCCCTGGCCATCTTTCGGAGCTTGGCTGATGGACCGGTTCGAGAAAAGGTTGGTTAGGTGGTAGTCGGTCCCAATGTGAGATACCACCCCGTCACGCTGTACATACCGCGATATCGCCGAGAGAAATCTTCGACGGTGTTTCGGATGTGTGGCTGATGGCCCGGACTGACACGGAGATGAGTCATGATGGTGTCTTCTGATATAAAAAATTCCGGAGGTAAACTAGTCTCCCATTCGGATCTCCGGGGGGGACTATGTCAGGGGGAACATCATGCAGATATCATGATAAATAATGGAACTTTAAGAGGTTCGTTATCGCATAACCGGGCTAGCTCTCGAGGCTCGGCCCACGCTCGACTGGTGACGGCATTTTGTAACATCAGGGGCATCGGTTTCACCAATACTAATGTAAACGCCGTCCACCAATATTTGCAAACAACGAAACCTGATATCTTTGCCCTAACTGAGACCCAGGTCTATTCGTCAACTGATTCGACATATCTTCGTTGCTCAGGATACGACTTACATTCGAGATTCCGTTTTAAGGGCGGAGTCTGCGTCTTCGCACGGTCCGATCTGGCTTGCCAGAGGATGGAGGCGTTGGAGCCCAATAATATGGACATCATATGGTTGAGGGTCGTGCTGAGGAATTCCGTTAAATTTCTTTGTTGTCTTTACCGCTCCCCGAATGACGATCGACCGGCGACATTTTTCGAACATCTTTCATATACCGTCGACTGGATACAGATCAACCACCCAGCTTCTGAAATTATTGTCCTTGGCGATTTTAATGTGCACAATTCCGACTGGTTGTTACATTCTAACAGAACCGACGAGGCTGGGAGGCTGGCGGAGATGTTTGCTGTAAGCCACAACTTGGCTCAACTCGTGGGGGAGCCAACGCGAGTACCGGATGCCCGAGGCGATTATGCGAACACCCTGGATCTGTTTTTGACATCCGAACCGAGTATTTATACCGTAGCGGTTTTTGCGCCACTGGAAACTCAGATCACTGCTTGGTATCTGTCGCACAAGCACTTGCATACCAAGCGAATAACCGGCCTAGGCAGCTTCGCCATGTATGGAAGTATGGGGCTGCTAACTGGGACGATATGCGAGATTTCTTCGCATCCTTTCCATGGTCGGGGGTGTGCTTCGGAAACTCCGATGTTAACGCTTGCGCGGAGCCGGTATCAGAGATTATTCTCCTGGGGATGGAGATGTATATTCCACATTCCATCAAACGAAGTTCGTCTGATAAACCTTGGTTTGACAAAAAATGCGAGCTGATTACAGCGGCAAAAAATAGACCTTTTAAGCATTGGCGCTCCAATCCCACCGATGTTAACAGAACGAATTTTGTTAGAATCAGAAACGCGTGCAACCAGGCGATTGATACCGCGAAGAAGACTCACAACGACAGGGTGATCAATAAGCTCCTTCGGTGCCCAACTGGTTCGCGCTCCTTCTGGTCAATGGCAAAGGCTGTCAGCAGTAACTTCGCTTCCTCCTCTTTCCCTCCGTTGGTGACAGACAGCGGGACGTTAGTCACGAATCCAAAGGATAAAGCTAATGTGTTCGCGAATTTATTTTCTGCGAATTCAAACCTCGATCCCGGCCTTTTGGAGCCACCTGTGATCGCGCCGGTACGATCTTCCATGTGGGATGTGAGATTTCGTCCGCGCACTGTTCAACGCATTCTACGTGAACTGGATTGTAGGAAGGCAACCAGCCCGGACGGAATACCGGCAATAGTCCTTAAGAACTGTGCTCCAGAACTATCGCCGGTTCTTGGCAGACTCTTCCGCTTATCTTATGCACGGGGGACCTTTCCTGCCCACTGGAAAATCGCTTGAGTTCAGCCAATCCCAAAGACGGGAAAAAAGTGTCTCCCACAAAATTACCGTCCGATAGCATTACTGTCTATTTTATCTAAGGTAATGGAAAAAGTCATCAATACAGAGTTGGTTAAGTATTTGGAGTGCAACGGTCTTCTGAATGATCGCCAATACGGATTCCGTGGCAGGCGGTCCACAGGAGACCTTTTGACACTTATAACCGATATATGGACATCTGCGATTGAACGGCATGGTGAGTCAAGGGCGGTCGCATTAGATATCTCTAAGGCTTTTGACCGCGTCTGGCACGGGGCATTGCTGAACAAACTTCGTTCATATGGACTTTCCCAACAGCTTTGCGACTGGACGAGGAGCTTCCTCGAGAATCGATCGATCCGGGTTGTTGTGGACGGCGAGTGTTCGGATCTGTATCCTGTTAATTCGGGGGTGCCCCAGGGTTCTATTTTAGCTCCAACCTTGTTCTTGCTTCACATAAATGATTTGTTGGAGACAACGGATAACAAAGTGTTCAGTTTTGCGGATGATAGTACGCTTGTTTCCTCCTTTTCGAGTGATCGGCCGATTGGTGCATCTGCGTCGCCAACGCAACGAAGACCCAGTATACAACATTCACAAAGAAAACTGGATCATCGGTTCCACAGCTGATGATGAGTGGCCGCGCCCTCGAGGCTGGGGAAAGTTTGAAATTGCTCGGCGTCACGGTCTGTGGGAATATATCATGGCATAAACACGTATCGGGTATCGCCAGATCAGCCTCAGGAAAACTGAGTTATCTTTTTAGAGCCAAGAAATACTTTACTCCGGCCCAACTTCTTCTCCTATATAAATCTCAAATTAGACCCGCGCTCGAATATTGCTCTCATGTTAGGAGCTCGGCTCCTAAACATACCCTCGGCCTACTTGAAAGCGAGCAAAGACGAGCGATCCGCCTGATCGGGGACTCGGCGCTGACGTCGGGACTACAGTCGCTATCACATCGAAGGTCTGTTTTACAGATATTATCACGGGCGCTGTTCTTCGGAGATTCTTGGCATTGTTCCACGCAATTCGGTCTATATGCGGTCCACAAGACAATCCGACGGATCGCACCCGTTTGTGGTTCATCTCCCGACGGCGCGAACATCCCTGTATCAGAACTCGTTCCGTTACAGAGCGGGGAAGCTGTGGAACTCCCTTCCCACGGGAGTGTTCCCGGAGCGTTACAACCTGCAACTGTTCAAAAAGAACTGCAACAGTTATTTGATGGCATCTCGGGGCGCCCACTCGACGCTATAGGTTCGCCTCTCCCGAGAGAAGTCTAATAAAAAAAAAAAAAAAAAACACAACGATTTCTTTACTTATCGCTTCCGTACTTATTGCGTCTTTGACTGTTTACTTCTTACTTTTTACTTACTTCCATGATCTGTGTGCGACGTATTTATATCGTTTTCTCATTCTGATTCGGCGTTTCGTTTCCGTCCGTTCCATAGCCTTGAATGTTATACTGTTCATATTCTAGTACTTTGGTTCGGACTTTCTCGAATATTCTAGTACTGATTGTCATATGCGTCACACTACTCTCCGCCTAGATAAGTTCACTGGTCTCCTGGGTTAACAAAAGTCGCCAGTCTGTCACGATGTACCACCTTCATCTTGGCGTTCGGTCTTCGCTGAATCCTATAGACAACGTCGTTAATTCTTGTGAGAATCTTATACGGTCCTTCCCAATGTTGCTGCAATTTCGGAGACCTTCCTTTTTGCCGATGAGGGTTATAAAGCCACACGTTGTCGCCTGCATTAAATCCGGACGCATTGGCTCGAACGTCGTACCTTGTTTTCATCCTGTCACTGGATACCTTGATTTGCTTTCGAACCAAATGATGAATCTCATCGAGGCGATTTCTCCATTCGGCTATGTAGTCTTCGGTCTTGTCTATGGCGTCTGGAGGTATTCCGAATCGCAGATCGGCTGGTAGTCGTATCTCCCGTCCAAATATAATTTTTGCTGGAGAATGACCCGTCGTGTCGTGATTAGCCGATCTATAGCTCATGAGAAAGGTTTGTACATATTTGCCCCAATCTCGTTGGTGATCACTAACGACCTTCGATAAATCCTCTTTCATTGTTCGGTTGAACCTTTCGACCATTCCGTCTGACTGCGGATGTAAGGGTGTGGTCCTGGTTTTCCTTACGCCCAGCTCCGCACAGATGCCTTGAAATATCTGTGATTCGAAGTTTCAGCCTTGATCGGAATGCAGCTCACAGGGAACTCCATATCTGCTGATCCAATTACTGATAAGCTGCTCAATGACGGTTGTTGCTTCTTGGTTTGGGATTGGAAGGACTTCCACCCACTTGCTGAAGTAATCCATGATGACCAACATGTATTTGTTGTTGTCGTTGGTTTTTGGGAATGGTCCTGAGATATCAATCGCAATTCGCTCGAAAGGGGCACCCACGTTGTACTGCTTCATAGCGCTCCTTGGTTTTGCTGTTGGTCCTTTGGTCGCAGTGCAAGTTGTGAACTTCCTACACCAAGACTCGACGTCATCTCTCATGTGACGTCAGTAGAAACGAGATCGTAATTTTGAAAGTGTCTTATTAACTCCCAGATGTCCACCAGAGGCCCGTCGTGCATTTCTGTTAGTACATCCTTCACTTTTGATGGTGGAACTAGAACCAGCATTCGATGGGATTTTCCGCCCGCGGCTTCCCATTTACGCTTTAGAATTCCATCTTCCACCAGCAAGGAATTCCATTGTGCCCAATATGCCTTAAATGTTCCACTCTTGTCAGAAATATTGTTCCAAGTTGGCCGCTCGTTCTTTTCTTTGTGTTCCAGGATTAGCGACATATCTTCATCCTGAAGTTGAGCTGCGCTTATAGCATCACTCGTCCACCCATCTAGTACTTCTACTTGTACATTTCGTAGGTCGTACGCATCTTCTTTCTGTTCCGCTCTATGACAATGTTTACAATCTGGCTTACATGGTCTTCTTGATAGAGCATCAGCGTTATTATGCACCTTCCCTTGGCGGTGGGAAATTTGGAAATCGTACGATTGAAGCCGTTCGATCGATCGAGCTATTTGTCCTTCCAGATTCTTAAAATTTAACAACCATTTCAGGGCGGCATGATCCTTCCGAAGGTGGAATCGATGTCCGTAGAGGTACTTATGGAAATTCTTAACGGCTTCTACGACAGCCAGCAGTTCCTTTCTTGTTGCGCAGTAGTTTCTCTTTGGCTTAGATAGAACTCGCCTATACTATGCGACAACTATCTCTTTACCATCGACTTTCTGTGACAACACTGCTCCGATTCCTGTGTTACTTCCATCAGTATCCAATATAAATGGGCAATCCAAACTTGGGAATGCCAATGTTGGAGTCTTACATAACTCGGCCTTCAATGTGTTGAATACTGCCTCACACTTTTCTGTCCAATTGAATTTCTTGTCTTTACCCGTTAGTTCGTGTAGGGTTTTAGCCACATTGGCGAAACCTTTAACAAACCGTCGGTAATATGTGGCTAATCCCATAAAGCTTTTCAACTGTTGCTTGTCTTCTGAAGTAGGCCACTCTCGGATGGCTGCTATCTTATCACGATCCGTTTGAACTCCTGCAGATGAAACGATGTGTCCCAGGAATTTTACTCTCCTTTGGAAGAGTTCACATTTCTTCGAATTGAGCTTTAAGTTGGCCTGTCTTAGGCGTTCGAAGACGGAGCGCAGATTATTGATGTGTTCTAGTAAATTCCTTCCAACAACGATGATATCGTCCAAGTACACAAGACACGTCTTCCATCTAAGTCCCCGTAGAACACTTTCCATTAAGCGTTCAAACGTTGCTGGAGCATTACACAATCCAAAAGGCATCACATTGAATTGATAAAGTCCGTTTCCGGTAATAAACGCTGTCTTCTCCTTGTCCTCCTCCTCACTTCCACTTGCCAGTAACCGCTTTTTAGGTCCAATGTTGAAAACCACTGAGCTCCAGAAAGGGTATCTAGTGTGTCGTCGATTCGAGGAAGTGGGTAACCGTCTTTCTTCGTAACGTCGTTTAACCGGCGGTATTCGACACAAAATCTAGTTGTCCCATCCTTTTTCTTGACGAGCACTACCGGCGAAGCCCATGGGCTTGATGATTTCTCGATGACTCCTTGCTCTTCCATCTCTCGAATCATGTTGCCTACTTCTGATTGTTTGGCCAACGGTAGTCGACGAGATGTCTGCCCTATAGGTCTTGACTCACCCGTGTCAATGCGATGTTTAACTATACCGGCGCGTCCGAATTTATCATTTCCTGTCACAAAAATATCAGAAAAATCGTTCAGGAGTGATTTAACGCTTGCCTTTTCTCTATCTGTTAATCCGATTTTCTGGGATATCAACCTATTAACCACAGAGGATGCACCAGAGGGGTGTTGAATTGAATGGTCCTCTCCCCTTGTCTGAATTGAGCGTATCATTGACACGGATGCACATTCTGCGATTACCTCTCCTTTTCTTATTGCGATCGGCTCCTTGCACGCATTTAGTACTCTGACGGGTACGACGTGCTTCTTCGCATCGATAAGGGCTTTCCCAACAAGGATGTTCCCCTTACGCTGATTTTGTACAGCTTCGGTGATGTAAAATTGATTGTCACCGGTATCACTCTCGAGACTGGTCCAAATTACCGAGTCTGAACGAGCTGGGATCTCATCCTCCTCACGCACATAACATTTCAGTCTTCGCAACTGTTCGTCCTGCAGTGTAATAGCAACCTCCAAGTTACCAATTCGCAGTGTTCTTTGCCCGATATCGAGAATAACTTGGTGCTCCTTCATGAAATCCATTCCAAGAATGCATTCGTCGGTAATATCGGTAACCAAAAATTGGTGGGAGATGGAAATATTGCCCAGCACTATTATTATCTCGGCTTCTCCGTAGACTGTAGAGCATTCTCCTGTGGCAGTCCTCAAAGCGTATCTTCTATTTTTATTAAGGGCTATTTTGCCCACGACATCCGGCCGAATTATGGATCTCGTTGCTCCAGTGTGGATTGTCACTGTTGTTGTCCTTGCATTAACGATCGTAGTTATAACCAAACTGTGGTTATCACGTTGGAGTTGTGATACAGTTACGATGCTGGGGCTGCACATTCCACCAGGCGACTTTCGCCCCGTAAAGTCTGCCCTTACAAGTTTCCCGAACTATTGACCTCAGGGTGGTCCGTTGATAGTCTCTTCTTATGATTAGCGCATGAACAACAATTCTCACTTGATGTTTCATTCATTCGTCGACGTTTTCTACAGTCAACAGAGATGTGGTCGACTTCGCCGCATGTCCAACACTTCACATCAGGTCTCGGGATTCTCCGTTGTACATGCCCGATTCTTTGGCAGGAACATTCCTGGACGGACATTTCTCGGACTCTATATGTACTCCTGGTAGCCAGTTTAGCAGATTCATATGCCAATGCGGACGCCAGTATTTCATTAGTCGTCTTCTTTCCCGCTAAACGAACGGCCTGTTGCAAGTCCCGATCTTGGAGTGCGTTTATAAATGCATCCATTGCTACCTCGTTCAGAAATTCCTTAGTCGTATTTGAATAAGACAAGTTTGCCAATCGCTCAATTGTCTGCCTAACTGTTGAAGATTTTCTCCAGGTTTCTGCGTTCTGCTCCGCAGTTGCATGCGGTAGACCTGCTGCATGTGGTTGTCTCCATACCTAGCTTCAAGGCCGTCTCTTACCGCTTGGAAATCTGTTTGCTTCTCTGCTGGTATGGTTTGTAGCCATTCTGCAGCCGCCCCGCGGAGTGACACGATTAGTGATGTTGACTTTTGCTCATCCGGCCACTTATTATAATTGGCCGCGGCGTCAAACTGACGTATATATACGGAGAAGGGTCCCGTTCCATCGAAGGTTGGCGGTTGCAACCTTATATCTTTCTAGTCATGTTGATTGCAAGGCGATGTCTTATTTCTCTCAACACCTCAACCTTTTCTCAAGTCTCTTTCCGATTCGCGTTATTTCATCGGTGACTTTCTTAAATTCAGCTTCGTTTTTTAGATCCAGATTTTCTACTTCGTTTCGAATTTTTTCCTTAAAGTGTTGAAAATTACATTTCATCCACTGCGTTTGGGCATCCAACTTTGCATTAACATATGCAGCTTGCGCGTCCAGTTTTGTCATCATCATCCTGGGCATCTCCGAAATGTTCAACTGTGGCGAACTCTTCTCCGTTACATTGGCACCATCTTAATTCGCTGTTTCTTCTCCATCCGGACAGTCTGGTCCAATCGTAAAAACATATGTGTCGACATCTATACCCTCTTCCTCCATTGCTGCTTGCAGACGCTGTAGAAGAATTTGCTTCTGTCCTCTGCTATCCAAGTTCCTTCTTCAACTCAGGAACGCGAAGATTCTCCAAATGTCGATCTGACATAATCACAACACACTTTCACAGACTTTTCACTTCACCAATAATTAATCCCACTTCTGACACCAATTGTAGCGAGCTTAGGGTTCGCTGGATTAATTATTTTTAATAAATAAGAGCCGTTAAATCGATTTTGAATTAACGTAACACTTTATTAGTCCGTTAATAACAACCGTTACTTTTACCGTACACTTAACGATTTCTTGACTTATCGCTTCCGTACTTATCGCGTCTTTTACTGCTTACTTCTTACTTATCTTCCCGATCTGCGTGCGATGGTATTTATACCGTTTTTCCTCATTCTGATTTGGTGTTTCGTTTCCGTCCGCTCCATAGCCTCGAATTTTCTATTGCCCATGGCCTCCAGTTTTCCAGTACTTTCTAGAATATTCTACTACTTTGTTTCGGACTTTCTAGAATATTCTAGTACTGATTGTCATATACGTCACAATATCTACACGTTAACTGTATTGATTTAAATATTGTCAGCAATTTGCAGAAGTTTGAAGAATCGGCAAACTAATAAGGGCCTCGGGGCATACACCCTTCATCATAGGCGGAGATTTTAACTCCAGACATCCCCACTGGAACAACTCTGTCTCTTGCCCGAATGGCACAAAACTGTACCAATGGTACACCGCAAACATGTATGCCCTCAACTGCGAAATAGTCGCACCTACGGTTGGTACTCGAGGTAACTCAATTCTGGACATATTTATTGTGTCCAAAGACTTACTTCCACAAATCACTCCTCCTCAAGTTTCAGCGGGTGTATCTGACCACAATGCTGTGACCACATTCATTCGCGGCTATCGAGCATCCCGGGCTCATACCAGATACATACCCGATTATGGGCGGACAAATTGGGACAACTTCAATATTACATTGAACGATAAACTCCACCACTTCTCTCTTCCCACTGACAGGAACCTAACGACGGTTGAGATAAACAACGTTGCAAAATGACTTCACGAGATTCTAGTTGAAACTTCGGAGACTCATGTCCCGAAGTATAAACTTGAAAAGACCTATCAGATTCCCCATGACGACATCACTCTTCGTCTCATCCGGGAGCGTAAAAAGCTCCTCAGAATGGGATATCGTCACCGCTTTACGCAAAGGGAGCCATTATTGCGATCCATTATTCACAATATTGGTACACTGATAAAACAGAGAATCCAAAACAATCGTACCCTACAATTGGAAGACAAGCTGAAGGGTATTCAGATGGACCAGAACGTTTATAAAAATGTTAAAAAGATATGTGGCACTTCCCGCATCACTGGGCCAATTATGCACAATGGTGTTGTCAATAACGACACCAATAAAGCAAATATCATCGGAGAGACCTTCGAAAACAATCACAAACTCACTCTCCAAGATGGCGACCCGGAAACTAATGCAATCGTTAGTTCAGAGGTCCACAGTAAGTTGGACGACTTCAACGAGCCAATTGTTGTCTTTAACCCAACTAACAGTGCATACTTCGATGACACACGTGATAATGGTCACGGTTTCATCACACCAAATACCCTACAGAGTCTGGTTAAATCTCGACACCCTAAGAAGTCACCTGGTATCGACAACATGTCATACCACTCGTTGCGAAGGCTTTCTGCCTTATTCTTTATAAAGCTCTCCATTCTGTTCAACCATGCTTACAACATGGGGTACTTTCCCCAAGCTTGGAGGCACGCTATTATTTGTCCAATAGCAAAAGTTGGGAAACCAACGTATCACCCCTCAAGCTTTCGCCCTATCTCGCTTCTCACTTGCATCAGCAAAATATATGAAAAATTCATATACGAGAAGCTAAATAACTTTGTCAGTGCCAGGCACCTAATACCTGATTCCCAATTCGGATTTCGAAGAGCGCACAGCACCACTATGGCTCTCAATTTATTTCAAAACCACGTCTGCGTGCGGCTCTTTAATAAGGAACCCACCGTTGCGGTAAGCCTAGACATTGAAAAAGCTTTTGATACGACTTGGATCGAAGGTCTCGCTTTTAAACTACTGAATACTGGCCTCAGTAGAACGCTATGTAGCATCATCTACCAGTTTGTTCTAAACAGAACCTTCCAAGTTAGAATGAATGGAAAGCTTTCCCGAACTTTTCACGCCGCTGCAGGCGTACCACAGGGCTCCATTCTAGGCCCCATCTTATTCAATATTTACACCTCCGATATTCCCCGCCCTGTGGACGGGAGAGTAAACCAAATATGCTATGCGGATGACGTCCTGGTGTACACGTCAACCAAAGGCCCTAACCTCGCAACAAATCGACTCAACCGTCACTTGGACGAACTGTATCAGTATTACAGTCGATGGAAAATCCGACTTAATCCATCCAAAGCAGTAGCCATAATTCTGAGTAGTAAACACTCCCAACCTACTTCTCGATATTCACAGAATATTCGAATAAAAATGGGAGATACTACGATTAGACCACAGGACAAGATGAAATATCTCGGGGTCACTTATACCCCAAAAATGAATTTCATCAAACATGTGACCCACATTCTCCAAAGGGGCCTTGGTCGGTCTAAGCAACTGCACAACACCCTGAAGTGAAGGAACAAAGTTGACACCAAAGTTAAGCTTCTCTGCTATAAGCAGCTAATCCGATCTGGAATATCGTACGCCTTTCCCATATGGTCCTGCGTGTCTTCGGCTCAAATGGAAAGACTTCGGGTTTTCGAAAGGAAACTCCTCAGAAGATGCACCAATCATTCTAGAAGGCCTGACGGCCGTCATTACCCCAACGCTCACCTATACGAAGGCACCTCCATTACCCCTATCGACGAGTACTTGCTTCAATTAGCATACAAGTACCTCGAAAGCATTCAGAACAGCGAGATCCCACTTGTACGAGAGTCTTACGTTCTTGACCCTTCTCTCTCTCGATCTCTTCGGATCAAACCCCCACAATTTCTTCTTCGGTACAAAACTTAAGAAAGCACCCTTCCCAACAACATTCCCCTCTATAATAGAGGATTCCTGGACCCATCCCATAGGGTCTACAATTAACAAACCAAACACACGAACGCACAGTACAAGACGGCACAAACACAAACATACACACCGACCACAGAGCAGATTATCAGACGCCAAAGACGTGATCTGCGTTTACTACCGCACCCAAGACCCACCGGTCTTGTATGATTTCTTTCCCACCATCCCTCTATAAAAGTAGTTAGAGAACACTTGGACTAACACTGTCCACACTATCCTTGGATACCCCCCTTTTTTCTTCTCTTTTCAGATGCCGCGAGACCGAGCCCAACATCCTCACGGATGTGGGTGATTCTGCTTATCGCAAGATGACCAGAAGTCAGAGACAAGATGAAGGACACATATGTCCTGTCTCGCCAAATTCGGCCTTCTCGCCACAATTTTTTTTTTTTTTTTTGTCAGAAGTTTGAAGACAAAACGTATAAGAATAATGAAGTGGGTTGTTGTAGAGGACGTCTCTTCGGATCTCACTTGTATTAATTCCGGAGTGCCTCGAGGTTCCATCTAAGCGTCAAACCTATTTCCGCTTCATATAATAATACTAAGTTTTGCCAATGATAGTATGTCGATTTCTTCATTTTCGAATGATCGGTCGTTTAACGCATCAACATCGCACTAGCTGAGATGCAATCGGGTAGACTCTCTGAATCGAGATCTGGACGAGATTAATAGTTATAGTTTTGAGCCAACGATCATTCGTTAGCAACAAACTTTGTATAAAAGAAAACGAACGCGATCTTTCCGTTTATTTATCTTTATTATAGAGGATCTTCCCCCTTTTGAATCTATCTTAAGACTACTTTATAATAGTGTTTTTTACTTAAAATTTAACATTGCAATCTTAATAGATTGTACCTCAGGTAGTTACAGGAATGTCTACCTGTTAATAGGTAATTTAGGTATTTTAAAATATAATTGTATTCAAACGACATCATAGAGATATATTCGTTTTGTTATGCTTATTTTATATTCGTGTCATGTTTCTGTTATGGATATGTAACTTTCTTTAATTTCAATTTCTTTTATTAGTGTTAATTTTTCTATTACGCGTCCTTTTGGCGTTTCTGTTTAGTTCTAATTGTAGGGTTGTCATTGTCTTGGTACTTTTTCCTAGGTTTGACATTGGTTCTGTAATATTTGTACTGGTGTCGGGTATCAATGACATGGTCTTCATCACTCTTTTGTGTGTGCAATTTCCTATATTTAGAGTGATTTTTCCTCCCTAACTTCTTTAATAAAATTTTGTCCTTCTTGTAATGGATCATTTTTACGATTCTGATTCGATCTATCTATGGCTTTTTGTTTTTTTCTAAGGATGGTTTCGTAAATATCTGTATATTCGTCCTGATGTATTTGTCTGTTGATAAAGTCTATAGGTTTTTTATTTGTTGTAGAATGTATTGTATTGTTGTAATAACTTATAATTTTTAAGATTTTTTCCTCTACAGAATCTTCCTTAGTTCTTTCGTCGTGTTTTAATAACCTTATGTGCTCGTTAATTGTGTTATGCAAACGTTCAATATCAGAATTCGATGTGTGGTTACTATTTGAGGTATAGTGGATTTCTGTACCAATAGTTCCTAAATATTCTTTTATGGGAATTGCTTTGAATCCTAATTCGTTATCAACTATAATTTTCTTTACAAGACCAAATTGGCTGAAATAGTAACAAAGGGCTCTCTTAAATTCTGTCCAAGTTCTACTGGAGATTTTTATCGCACAGGCGTGTTTTGAAAATTTATCTATGAAGGTTAAGAATAAGGATTTTTCCAAGCTATAAAAGACATCTATATGAATAATTTCGCGAGGACTTGTAGGTGTTTCGGTTAGTTTTAATAGAGGTTTATGCGGTTGTCTAACATATTTCTCGATGTTACATACGTCAAAATTATTAATAAACTGTGTTATACGTGTCTTTAAATTTGGGTTAAAATAATTGATCGTAATTTCTTTGTATACTTCCTCGATACCTCTATGGTTATTCCTTAAATGCTCTTTCTATTATATCTGCTAGTTCTTCTTCGTTAGTTATGTCCTTTAATAGTTTAAGGCAACGGATAATTCTAAGTTTGGGGTTATTGGTAAAATATTTGATAACGATTTCCTCAATAATTTTGAAATAATCTTCGTCTTCAATAAGGATTGCGTTTAAAGTATGCGGTTTGAGATGGTTCTTCAGTAATGTGATTGCGTATTCTTCGTTTAGATTTTTTACGTATATCGTTGTTCGATTTCTATTAAATATGTTTAAATGTTCTATTCTCGGAGACAGTGATTTTATGATTACGACTTGGTTCTTGAAAACGTTTATACTTGATTTACTCATGGGGATACGATTATTTTCAGCTAAGTTTATTTCTGCTTTAGGTATACGAGAAAGAGCGCCGGCGTTGCTATTATTGGTACCTTTCTTGTACTCAATATCAAAATCAAATTCGGATAGTTTCAACTTCCATCGTATCAGTTTTGAATTGGGTTCTTTCAAAGTAAATAACCAAGTGAGTGGTTTGTGATCCGTTTCAATTATGAATTTCCTGCCGAATAAATAGGGGCGATAGTATTTGGTTGCCCAAACTATTGCGAGTAATTCTTTTTCAATGGTACTATAGTTTATTTCATGCTCGTTCAGAGTATGGCTAGCAAAAGATAAAGGATGGCCTTCTTGGGATAATACGGCTCCCAAGGCGAATTGGCTAGCATCTGTAGTAAGTGTAAATGTTTTACTGAAATCAGGGTATGCTGATATGGGATCGTTTATTAATAATGTTTTGAGAGTTCTGAAAGCTTCTGTATAATCCTGATCAGAAATATTAATCTTTGCATCCTTTTTTAGAAATCGAGTCATTGGTTTTGCTATTTTCGAATAATCTTTAATAAATTTTCTATAGTATCCAGTGAGTCCTAAAAACTGTTTGCTTAGGTGTCCTAGGAATGGGATAATTTTTAATACATTCAACTTTCTTAGGGTTGGCTTTAATGCCTTCAGGTGTTACAACGTGACCGAGAAATTCCGTTTCTTTCTTAAGAAATTCGGATTTGTCTAGTTGTACCTTTAACTTGACGGTCTTTAACCGTTCGAATATTTTTGTTAAAGAAGTAATATGTTCCTCTAAAGATGTAGAGAAAATTATTATATCGTCCATATAAACTAAACATATTTTGTTAATGTAATCATTCAATACGTCAATCATCAAACTTTGGAATGTAGCCGGTGCTGTTTTTAAGCCGAAAGACATGCGGAGAAATTCATAATGTCCATTTTCCATGCTGAAGGCAGTTTTGTGGACATCGTCTTCGTGAATTTCAATTTGGTGAAAACCTTTAGCGAGGTCGAGAGTAGTAAAATATTGAGCTCTTCCCAATTTATCTAATATTTCATCGATGTTAGGAATAGGATACTTGTCGTCAATAGTTACCTCTTTCAACTGTCTATAGTCGATGACCAATCTCCATTTGGTCTTGCCACCTGCGTCTTCCTTCTTAGGAAGGATCCATATTGGGGCTGAGTAAGGAGAGCAACTATGACGTATAATTCCGTTATCCAACATCTCGTGAATTTGTTTCTCGACTTCATGTTTATGGACGTATGGGGATCTATAGCTCTTGCTATGAATAGGGGTAACGTTTACCGTCCGAATTCTATGCCTAATTGCATTAGTGAAAGTAAGATTCTTATCCTCTTGGTAGAAAATCGTTTCGTATTTTTTTATCAATTTCAATAACCCAGCTCTTTCTTCGGAGTTTAGGCGATCGATCCTTACCTGATCTATTATGGATCCTTTAGGTGTTAGCACCATTATCTTCGTTTTGTAAATTCAACTTATTGTCATCCTGGACGTTATAGTTTCTTATTGTATTTTCGCAGATTTCACGAGGTATTTCGTTTAGTTGAGTTTTGCGAGTATTTTGGGGAGGGAATTGGTTTCCTTGTGTCCTAGTTAAATGTGTTTCGTCAGGTTTTTGGTATATTAATGGTATCGTTCTTTTGTTAATTGTCAATGTGTCTTTTTCGTAGTCTACGATTGCTTTGTATTTTTTAAGGATATCGTTTCCAATTATTCCGTCATAGGAGTCATGAAATTGGCATTCTAAAAATTCGACCATGTCTTTAGTATTACCGAGTTCTGGGTATAAAGGGATTTGTACGATTTTTGAGATGGTTAGAATATTTTGAAGGGTTTTTATGATTACTGGAGGTTTAGGGATTGCCCATTTAGGGTTGCAAACTCCGGGGTTGACAATAGAATTCGTAGCCCCAGTGTCTATTATGAATCTCAGAGGACGTACTTTGGGTTGGATTTTTATGTGGGGTAATTGTCCTCTGAGGCTACTAGACGAAAATTTGTACCCCCAGCAGAATCGGTGACATTATTTACCGTATTCATATCCATTGGCTCCGGTACTGAGAATTTAGAATAAGGATTATTCGAGGGTTGATGGGGTCGGGGAGTTTCAGGACTATTATTATTAAATTGTCCGTAGTATGTATTATTGTTCCTATTAAAAGTGTCGTAATTTCTGGTGAAAGAGTTATTATTGTCCCTGTAGGAGTGGTTAGTGTTCCAATTAGGAGTGATGTTAGTTTTATTGACATTGTTATCACTGTTCCTATTAAAATGTTCCTCATTCCTATTGAAATTGGTCGTATTTCTATAAAAAGGGTTAATTTTTTCTCTGTAAGATGCATTGTTGTTCCAATTATGAGTGTTATTGTCTCTATTTAAATTGTTATCGTTGTTTCTATCCAAATAACCGTTATTCCTATTAACATTGTTCCGGTTTCTGTTATGATTAGTACTATTTCTATTAAGATTTACGTGGATTTTGTCATAGTTATCGTTTCTTCTATTAGGATTGCTACTATATTGTGTGTTCTGGGTGGTGTGGTCTTGATGTCTGTTAAAACGCGGGGCATTAGCCGATGCATTGAAGTATGCGTATCCTGATTCGTGAAGGATATTGATAGCTTCTTCTAAGCTGTTCGGGTTCCTGCAGTGTATAAGAGAACGCATGGGTTCTGGGAGTTTATTTCGGAAAACAATTAATGCAGAATTTTTGTTCTGGTTTAGACAACCTTCGATGGCTTCTTCATTACCATTCATCATCTGTTTGTGTTTGACGTTAAGTCTCCTCAAAATCGATTTGATATTGTTATAAAATTCTACTGCGTTCGTTTTGAATTGTATAGAACGCAGTTCATCGAATAATTCCTGTGGTGTTTGTCGATCACCAAAGTTATTGAATAAAATTTGTTTTATGTCCACCCAACTGGTGACATGACAATTTATTTCTATGATCTCTCGAGCTCTTCCTTTCAACTTCAACTTGGACTTTAGTATGTCTGAGAAGATGCCTTGTGCTAGGGAATCGTATTTTTCCATAAGGGGACGTATTTTATCAACTAAGTGGACGAAGTTTTGTAAGTCTTGACAGTCACCGTGAAATTCTGGTAACTTCGAGAGGTACTTAATGGGGTCAATATTTAAAGACAATATTTTTGGGCAAGGTAAATTTTCTTCTGAAAAGAAGTTGTTGACGGAGATCTGTCTATTCTGGTTCTGTAAGATTTCTAATTGTTCTTCCAAAGACATAAAAAAAAATTGTAGTGAGAATTTGGCTATTATTATAACCTCAAATAGGTTGAGACTGAAACTGACATTAAAAGGTATGACTTAGAATTATGGTTTATTTATACTTACGAGGGTTGCCTTTTATATTTCGGGATTAGAGAACAAAAACAAATATTGATCATCGAAAATGACTTTATTGTTTTTCAAAATATTCCCCATGAAGATCTATACACTTTTGCATGCGTTTGAACCAATTGTCGAAGCACTTTTGCCACTCTGATTGAGGTATCTCCAACACATGCATTCTGAATGCAGCAACCGCTTCTTCAGGTGTCGAAAAACGTTGACCTCTCAGTTTGTTTTTTACGTACGGGAATAAAAAGAAGTCATTCGGTGCCAAGTCAGGACTATACGGCGGATGACCCATCAAATCGATGTTTTGGGTGCTCAAAAATGCAGTTGTCGCAGCCGATGTGTGAGAGCTCGCAATGTCGTGGTGAAGAGTGATCCGTCTTCGGCGGTTGGTTTTCCTGATTTCTTGGAAGACAACTGGCAAACAGATGGTTGTGTACCACTCAGAATTGACTGTTCTGCGTTGTTCTAGTGGTACGGTTGCGACATGTCCAGTTTTTCCGAAAAAACAGGCGACCATTTGCTTGGAAGTGCTTCGTGCGCGAACTACTTTTGTTGGATTTGGCTCATCTTGAAACACCCAGACAGTCGACTGCTGTTTATTTTCGGGCTCATACGCGTAAATCCACGATTCATCACCTGTCACGATGTCATAGACGTGTTTCGAAGCACCGCGACTGTATTTTTTAAGCATTTCTTTCGACCAATTGACACGAGCCTTTTTTGGGCGATTGACAAATTGTGTGAGATCCAGCGCGAACATATTTTTTTGACTGTCAAATGTTTATGCAATATTGAATATATGCTGGTCCCACTAACGCCTAAGGTTGTCTCAATCTCACGATAGGTCACATGACGATCTTCCAATATCAGTTCGCGCACAGCATCAATGGTTTTCGGAACAACAACTGATTTTGTCGACCTTCACGAAATTCATCTTGGAGTGAACTACGACCACGATTGAATTCACCATACCATCGATAAACACTGGTCCTTGGTGGAGCTTCATCGCCAAAAATTGAATTAAGTTCATCCATGCACTGTTGCTGAGTTAATCCACGCCGAAAGTTGTAAAAAATAATCGCACGAAAATGTTGACGATTTAATTCCATTTTTGGGCCGAGATGAATCTTTTAAGTTACTGTAAACAACACAAATAGCGCTCGTATGTCAAAACGTTCTGAGTGCGTATAACCTCAAAAATGTCCAACTTTACGACAGAGCTGTCAATTGCCGGATTGCAACACTAGGGTTGCCAAATCCCGAAACATAAGAGGGAACACTCGTATTACTGAGAAAAAAAAATAATTAAAATCTTAATATAATAAATGAGTTTACAACATGTAGACTGTAAAATAAAAGTTTCTATTATATGTAAAAAAATATGTTTATATTTATAAAATAATTCTTAATCTTAATCGAACCGGTTGTGTGATCCTTTGTATGTTGCTCCTTTATGTTTAGTTCTTCCTTTTTGTTTTTATTATTCTGCTGCTCGTGCTTTCCTCGTGGTTTGTTTGTTTTTAAGTTGTCTTCTTATTTATTTCAATTTTTGTTTCTTTTTATTATTATAGTCACGTTTGATTATTTTTGTGTTTCTTTTAGATCGGTGTAAATTACTTCATCTAAAATGATCAAGGTCCATTTTAAATTGTTTATTTCTTTTGTTTATTTGTTCTTGTGTAGTTATTTAAACACTTTTTATATTTGTTTATGTGTGTTTTTAAAACTTTAAATTTCTGCGTTTACCGAAGATATGCAATTTTTAGAATATTGTTTTTGCCGCCGTGGCAACGATCCTACCGACTGCGCAGTTATAGTTTTGAGCCAACGATCTTTCGTTAGCAACAAACTTTGTAAAAAGAAAACGAACGCGATCTTTCCGTTTATTTATCTTTATTATAGAGGATCTTCCCCCTTTTGAATCTATCTTAAGACTACTTTATAATTGTGTTTTTACTTAAAATCTAACATTGCAATCTTAATAGATTGTACCTCAGGTAGTTACAGGAATGTCTACCTGTTAATAGGTAATTTAGGTATTTAAAATATAATTGCATTCAAACGACATTATAGAGATATATTCGTTTTGTTATGCTTATTTTATATTCATGTCATGTTTCTGTTATGGATATGTAACAATTAATCCTACAATGGAGAAAGGCCAATCCGGTTGATTTTAATGCATCGAGGACGAAATATACAACATTTACAAGGATAAACGAATTGCCAGTACCTCAGTGGGCGGGAATATTAAATCGAAGAAGGGCAAAGCGTGGAAGTAAAGTGCACAGGACTGGGAACGATGGTGTAGCCGAGTCGGTGAGGTCATGGACTTTTGGGTTCCTACAGGCCAATAAAAAGTAATACTAGTTGTTTCGCGTCGGAAATAACCGAATTTTATTATGAATAAGCAGCAAACACTCTTGTCGTGAAAGCAAAAGTTTGATCTGCGGAGCGTATGTGTATTAAAAACCGGGTAAAATCACCAGAAGAAAAATAAAAACACCTACTTCGATTGTATTCTAAATTGAATCACTTTAATTTTATTTTTAATTAAATACAACGAACTCTACTGCGATCTCGACGACGAAGAATTTTCTGCGAACACTTACTCTCTGTCCCAGAAAAGCACTGTCTTGTTTTTCAGTTACCTAGTTGCACTAAACAGCCATTTCACGATGGTCTTGATTATCGGCCACTGACTTGCGATCCCTCTACAATCACTCTCCATCCCAGATCTCTCTCGTTGAGCTAAATTCGAGCCGCCCTTTCTATTTGCTGTTGTTTGTGGAAGCTATCTGAACGTTTTTGGATCATAAATTCTCCATTTGCTTTACACGTTCCTTCGGTCTCCGCCCTAGTTGACATTCCAAGTATTATGCTAGCGGCCGTTGGCTAATCGGAGGGGTGTCCTAAGATCTTCTGCAGATTACGTGCTTCCGTAATGATCTTGAAATGTACGTTACATGATACGTTTTTAGATGATGATTTTTCGCGTGATCATGTTGCGTTTTGCAACATCCTGCAGGGCGACCGAAAGGAAATGGGAGTGCGCTATCATCCTATCTGTCTCTTATCTTCAAGAGAAAATTTCCCTTTTGGTTTTCAATTCCAGCTTCTTATCGGAATCTTGTTTCGAAGGATCAAGCGTGCCGCCACTTCTTTCTTGATCCTATCATGGGCTTTGTTTGCGTTACCCATCTGGCTTACGACAACAGAGTTTTTGTGTGCTTCATATGGCTAACAAAGGAACCGTGGGATTTGGTTTGTAGATCACATTTCCCAATCATTGACTCTCTAATTCAGGATCTAGATAGGATCCTGCAGTGGGGAAGGGCTAATCACGTCGATTTCAATGCAGCGAAGACACAATATACAACATTCACAAAGAAAAGAGGATCATCGGTTCCACAGCTAATGATGAATGACCAGGCCCTTGAGGCTGGGGAAAGTTTGAAATTGCTCGGCGTCACGGTCTCTGGGAATATGTCATGGCATAAACACGTGTGGAGTATCGCCAGGTCAGCCTCAGGAAAACTGAGCTATCTTTTTAGAGCCAAGAAATATTTTACTCCGGCCCAACTTCTCCTATATAAATCCCAAATTAGACCCGTGCTCGAATATTGCTCTCATGTTTGGAGCTCGGCTCCTAAACATACCCTCGACCTACTTGAGAGCATACAGAGACGAGCGATCCGCCTGATCGGGGACTCGGCGCTGACGGGACTACAGTCGCTATCACATCGAAGGCGCGTAGCCGACCTCTGTCTGTTTTACAGATATTATCCCGGATACTGTTCTTCGGAGATTCGTGATATTGTTCCATCCAATTCGATTTATATGCGCTCCACAGACAATCCAACGGATAGCACCCGTTTGCGGTTCATCTCCCGACGAACATCCCTGCATCAGAACTCATTCCGTTACAGAGCGGGGAAGCTGTGGAACTCCCTTTCCACGCGAGTGTTCCCGGAGCATTATAACCTGCAACTGTTCAAAAAAAAACTACAACAGTTATTTGATGGTATCTCGGGGCGCCCACTTGGCGCTATAGGTTCGCCTCTCCCGAGAGGTCTTCAAAAAAAAAAAAAAAAAAAAAAAAAAAGTGCGTGGGATAGGCGTTACGATGTTTATGATTCCAAGAATTGTTGGTCGGCGGGCGAATCGCTAGGCCTTTGTTTGCGCACGTGCACTTGTCGGTTTGGGGTCTTGCGAGGAATATATGGTGCTAATTGCTATTAGCTACATGGGGATATTATTCTGTTTGTTTTCAGAAAAATGCGTTTAATGGATGAATCGAATGGATGCATTGAATTCAATATTAGGAAATTTTGAACGTTTAGTTCGATTGAATTTTACTATTGAATTCAATTTTGGGGTATTTGGAATGTTACCTTTTGTTTCAGGTGGGAGTAAGGACTTTTGGGACACGTGTCTGTGGGCACGTGTAATGGATATAGGTGAGTATGTTCCTTTGGTGGAACGACGATATCTCAACCTATAGTGGGTTGTGTGGTTCGTAGAACCGCCACAGATCCTTTCCCCGTTTTGACCTTATTGTCCTTGACAAAAGAGATATGGTTGGAGTTTGCCGTCGAACCTGTTGATCTTCCTAAACATATAGACATAACTATGCCCCGGAATGCGCTGAGATTAGGATGCGGTCTTCATTGAAGGGAATGGCGGCATATGTTTGCTTGTGCAACCACCGTTGTCTCGCTTGAGGTTGGTTCTTTCATCCTTCTATTTTTGGTTGTTTTAATTTAAAAATGTAAATTGTTTGTAATGTATGTGTGTAATTTTTAAATTGTTTAAACGTTTTATATGTTATGTATTTTGGTTTATGTTTAATGTTTTCTCGCTGGGATAAAGGTGATGAGGGAGCTACTACGTAACAAACTTCCCCCTCACAAAGTTGCGTGTCATTCTTGGAAGAGGAATGACACGCCAAATATCAAACTAGATGCGATTCCACTAGCTTTGGTGGCCGTGCTATTGTTGTTGCCGCTTCAGGTGGTGGCTAGTTTGTAAATAAGAAAAAAAATTAAATAAACAAGCAAAAAGAACGTTGCAAAAAAAGCCGTATGTTCTTTTCCTCCTCTACCTAACTAGCTTGGTCCTAACTGAAATTGATCAAAGGGAAGGAAAAGGGGGATGGACCACCACCGTTTGGTTGACCACCTTGCACTCCGTAGGGCCTGTCCATCATAGGATTTTAGAAGGGCATTGTAAATTAGCACCCATCTGTTTTCCTATTTTGATGGCGCAGTGTACCGCGCATTTACGACCTTAAGAATAACGGCAGAAAGTATGAACCGCCCACACGATCCGGCTAAATCCTCCTTCACAATAGTGAAGTGGTTTCCTTTCACCGTATTCCAGGTGCGACTGGGCCAGGCAATAGGCGGGTATCTGTCTATTTCGCCTCGAGATAGCACGGATCTAAATGCTCCTTGGCTCGCATCCGTGACCAGATTAAAGGGGTTTGCTATGGTAGGGTTGGCCCTGACTGGTGCACGTCAGTTGTGTAAATTCATCCGAGGACTTGCCACCCAAGAACAGAGGTTTAATGTGTTGGAGGTGTTTCGTCTGAAGGTTGGTTCTCGGATACGGGATCACTCGATTCGTCATCAGAGATGAGTCCCGTTGACGTGTTAACTCGCAACGCCAGGGGAATTACGGAATATTCCCTGGGTGTGGCGACTCCACTGTCCAATTATCCCTCGTAAGCGCCCTCGTTTGACCCTATGGTTTGCGCTTATGGTTTTGCACCTATAGTTTGGGCCGGACCTTAAAAATTTCTATTTAGACTCAATGGCTCCTCTCGACGAAACTCCTTAATAAAAAGCGAAGATTTATTCGGTGAGAAGCCTGAGTCTGACCGATTTGCTCAGAAGGATTTCGAGCTCCGAAGGGTTGGTTAAGCGTTCTTCTGAAGCTTTCCCTTCCTTGACGCCTTTTGGGCCTTTGGGGTGCGGCCTTGTTGGTATAACGGGGTCCAGCATTGTTTTGCAGCCCGCCCCTGTGTGGGTAAAGTCTCCGGGTGAATACCGACTGCAGTCGGGACCTGACCAGGTCCCCTCGGTACGGCTGCCTAACGCTCAGCCCTTCCCGTCTTATTATTTTTAAAGTCAATGAAAAAGCTTTTGGGATTTACGAAATGGAAAACTCCAAACAACCACCCGGTCCACTGACCCTGCAATTTTTCGACAGGAAGTAGTTACTCAACAACCCGTCTTCCGACAACCCCGGCAAGGAGTCCATTGCTTGGAAGCTGCAGGGAATCTCGTGGCGTAACTTGAAATTCCCATGGCTGCATCCCTTCGACGCCCTTGCCAAAAAGCGTCTGGAGCGTCGTGGATTTTTGCACATCCACCACATGTGTCGGGTGGAGTGCTTTCAGCTCTAAGAGTCTGTGGGGACTCTAACAGATACACACAATTCACAAGCAAAATAGTGAAGAACACGAACGAAAAATCGAATAAGAAAAATACATCAGAACCGTATACCAACCGATAACAAAAAATTAATTCACATCAGTGGAATATAGTCGAGTTTGGAAATCAAATTCAAAACACGGTCAGTAGCCTGATGTGTAACGCTTAGGTAAAATTTTTTTCGTGAGTCGAGCTGTCATAGCGTCAGTTCGAATCACACGATCTTCTTCACTATTATTTCAAACGCTATAAGTTTAACCTCAGCGCCTGTGTCCACGATTGGGTTGGGGTTTCCAGACCCGACCTCTGGGAGTTTTCCGACCGCTCCTATTTTTGCTTTTTGTCGATACACTACCGCCGTGTGAGTGTGTCGACCGCAAAATTTGCATTGTTTTCCGCTCTTTCTTACTTGATGTCGTTGTCGGACCGCTTCTTGGTCGACGATTCCATTCTGCAGGTTGCAGGGGTTATATTCTCTTGAATCCCCTGTTATCTGTGGTGTTGCTAGTGTCCCGTCGGTTTGTAGTTTGTAGGTTTGTGTTTGTACGGTCGCGGCGGGTTGTTCACTTTTCACTCGGTTATCGGTTATTCATGGAGCGTCGCGCCGGGTGGTTCACTTTTCCACCCGCTTATCGGTTAGACATGGTTTTCTATTATCCTTTATATTTCCGATGTGATTTTATTATTTTGTTCTTTCTTTCGCGAAGGTTTCCCAAAACTGAAAACTTTTCTTCAAAGTTTTTTGACGTCTTCCCCTTGATGTTCGACGCCAACTTATTTATTCTGATTAGTGGTTTCTGTAAATTTACATAAAGTAGTTTATGCAAATTAACTACTTGGCACGATTATATTTACATAGAGAGTAGAGATGGGAATTTTTGGGGATCTTGGGTGAGGGTTTGGGTGTGGGACCCGTAACACCCACAACAATCCCTCGATTTCCCGGTTCTAAAAAGTGTTTGGGGGTACTTGCTTTTTGTGTTTCGGGTGGAGTGCCTTTGGTTTTATTATGCTGATCTCAGCGCCATTATCCACTATTAATTGTGTGCTTTTTTTTTGTTTTTTTGTTTTTTACACTAACGTGCGCCCAAAAAAAAATGGATTTTGAAGTACCCTTAAATGTCAGAGCACAGTGCGAGCGGAATAATATTACAATGTTGACGAAGACTGGAAGTAACTCCGCTCGCACTGTGCTCTAACATTTAAGGGTACTTCAAAATCCCCTTTGTGCCGGTTATGCGTTTCGCGGTACCTACTGCAGCTTGCGTTCTCGACATCGTATTAATTCTTTGACAAGATTCTTTTCAAAGTCCTAATAACACTTGTACATGTCTTTGTTGTTCATATCCGCGTTTAACAATTCTCTGAAGAACTTTCCTCCCGAACGCGGCTATTTTTTTTAAATACTAATCATGTTGATTAAACCTTAAATGACACAAATTTCCTTTACAGCTTCTCGCCAGTACCCTACTTTACTCATCAAGTGCCGTAAGCAAGCGGCAGGCGAAAACTTTTATAAGCCGGGCTTTAGAAATTGATCCTTCCTTTTTCCCGGCAGTCTCTGTAATGGCAGAAATACTCCAAACTGAGGGCGAAACTCAGGAAGCGATCAGATTACTAAAGAGGCAGTCAGCAAATTATCCAAGTTGTAAACTCTTCACGATGCTAGGCGATCTTCTCAGCAGTGAAAAAGATCTCGATGGTGCCTTGGAGTATTATACAATTGCCCTAAGGTAAACATTAATAGTGAATATACTTTTTATATGCAATACTTTATTATGCTTGTTTTCTAGTATGGAGCCTACAAATCATCGGGCACTGGAAGGCGTAAATGCACTTGGACAAACATCAGAAACTACAACAAAACAAGACGAATGCTCTCTAGCCACAACATCTCAGGATGATGAGTGGCCTGATTATGATGATCCATCAATAGAAGCTGTTGAATTTTCTTCAGCAGCTGCCGCTAATCCTGATGGAGAGTCTGAAAGTGATCCGATTTGGTCGGATGTCGATGCTCAGTTTGCGACGTAGGATAGTTAATTGTTTTCCTAAAAGATATAGAAGTAGCTGTAGAAAGAAATACATTTTGGGGGCTAGATTCCATGAATTTTATAGAGAATGCATATGTAGTGCTGTACACCAAATTGCAAAAGACATTGCATTGTATTTGTTTTCATTGTTAACTTTGGTACTGATAGATAAAACTCGGTGTTTATTGTTGATACATTTGAATCTTAAATCGTGATATATCGATCTAATGACAAAAAGACAATTCACTATTTTGTTACAGACCTTGCCAAAACACTAATGCAAGCCAGGGCAGCAGTTTTTACAAGGGTTAAGACGGATACGTGGATTCAACCTGCCAATTCTTGGCCAGCACATGAGTTTTGTATTCATCCTGATGTATGACTTCAGTCCATTCATCGATGTGGTTCGACTGTTCTATATAGTGGAATCTATAACTTTATATAACCATTTGTCCTTTTTTGTACATATTCCAAGATCGTGCCTTGCATTTTCATACATGTTGGTGATTTTGGTGGACACGATGCGATGAATTTGTTGTTGTTTTCGATGCCTGCCTTACTATCATCATTCTTTGAACACGTTAATCTAACCAATCAACTAACAGATTTTGGATGTATTGGTCATTTCCCTTTTCATGATCATAACGTCTCTCTGCCCCGGTCAGCCGAATCGAACGTTAATAGGGTGCCATACTCGTAAAACCGGACTTGGTCTGGAGTAGCTTTGGAGCTTGGATAATGCCGGACGACACGTGCACGAATATAGAAAATAATTGTTGAGGAACGGAGCGTACCAACTTGCTCTTAAACTATGTTTACTACCGCACCCAAGCACTACCGGTCTTGTATGATTTCTATCCCACCATCCCTCCACCCAAGTAGTTAGAGGCCATTTGAACTAACCCTGTAGACACTATACATAGTTACGAATATAAAAAATAATAGTTGAGGAACGCCGCGGATCGATTTTTTTTTTACACACGCGCACACGGGATTTTGAAGTACCCTTAAATGTCAGAGCACAGTGCGGGCGGGAGGACAGGAAGTGGATAAGGAAAGGAGGTGTCTTGAATGTCTGGACATCACAACGGCCAGAAAACACACGATCAGGCAGAACATTCCACATTCGTGTGGTTCGGCTAAAGAATGACTCTCTATGTATATTTGTGCGCCTGAAGTCCAGTTTTAACCTGAACTGATGCGTATTCACAGATTGACGGGTATCGCGGGAAAATGTCTGAAGGGGCGGAACACATTCAGCAAGTTCAGTTAAGCAACGACCGTGGTAATACCTATAGAAAAGAGATAGGCATGATACATTGCGCCTGTGTTCTAAGGACGGAATTGATCTACTTACGGCTGGGTCCCCAATAAGTTTCACTGCTCGTTTTTGCATCCTGTCGAGCACGTGTAGTGCATTTTTGGATGCGCCTGACCAAATATGGGAGTTTAACTCCATTTTTGGACGAATATACGAATTGTAAATAGTGGCCAGGTTGGATGGAGTGAAGTATCTTTTGCATCTCTTAAGGAACCCCATACATTTGGCTGCACGTTTTGCAGCTTCAAATATGTGATCATTCCAATTAAGAGTCAATTCAATTCGAGTGCCGAGGATTGATAATTTCTTGGCTTCGTCGATGCAAGTGCCGTTTATAGACAGCATATTTACTTTGGGGTTCACCTTTGACGACAAGAGGCAGCACTGAGTTTTTAGGGCATTGAATTCTACTCGCTTAGATAATCCCCACTGATATACCTTGTTGAGGTCTGAATTCAATGTATCAAGCATAAGTTGCTGGTTGATAGTGACGTTCGAAGAGTTTGGACGGGAGTGTTCGTATGAGTATGAGAAACTCAACGTGCTATCATCAGCAAACGAGTGAATTGGATTGTGAGTAATTAACAAGAGATCATTTATAAAGACGAGGAAGAGAGTGGACGAGAGTACCGAACCCTGGGGAACACCTGCCTTTATTTTGATGGGAGACAGATTTGACACCATCAAGAACTGTGGCGTTTCTAACAGATACACACACAATACACAAGTAAATAGTGAAGAACACCGAACGAAAATCGAATAAGAAAATGCATCAGAGCCGTATACCATAGCGATAACATAACAATTCCACATCAGTTGAATGTACTTGAGTTTAAAAATCGAATTCGTACACGCGGCAGTAGCCTGATGTGTTAAGCATTGGTTCAATTTTTGTTGATTCTAACTGTCATAGCGTCAGTTCGAATCAGACGTTCTTCACTATCATCGCAAACGCTATAGAACCACTTGGATTGAACGGCCAGAAAAATAGTCTCTTAACCATATGAATGCAATTTTGACAAAAGGGCGGATGCCAAACTCTGTCGAAGACTTTTGAAATATCCGATGCAACTACCTTGCTTTCACCAAGGTAGTGGATGAAATGGCTCCACTTTTCGGTAAGGTACGCCATAAGATCTCCTGTGGACCTGTTGCTACGAAAGGCATATTGCCGGTCATTGAGGAGGTCATTTGATTCCAGATATTTCGAAAGTTGACGGTTGGTAAGTGATTCCATTACCTTGGAGAGAATAGGAGTTAGTGCTATGGGTCGATAAGAAGAAAGGGGTGATTTGTCACCCTTTTTGGGAATTGGCTGATTGTTCGCTGACTTCCATCTATTTGGGAAACGGCCAGTAGAATAAGACAAATGTGAGAGTTTCCGCCGTGGTTTAGCGAGTGAAGAGGAACATCTCTTCAAGAGAATCGGAGGAATGCCATCCGGACCAGTGGATTTGTTTGCGTTTAGTTCTTTGAGTGCGCGGGCAACAGTACGCGTTCGGAAGCGAATATGGCTCATGGTATGCTGCTTATGGTCAAGTTGAGGGGGAACTGATGTGGTATCAGGCAGCGTTGAATTGGCTGCAAAATGTGCAGCAAGTAGATTTGCTTTCTCTATTGGACGGGTGACTGGTTTGCCATCGACTATAAGCGATGGAATGGATGAGGAGACTGAGTTTTGAATGTTTTTCACGAATGCCCAGAAGTTTCTACTACCTGTAGGAGAGTGTATTATTTTTTTTCTCACTCTCTGGTCATGCAAGAACTTGGCGCGTTGAATATACGCATTGCAGTCATTTCTAGCTCTCTTAAATATTTTCCGGTTTTCCTCAGTATTGTTTGCTTTACACAACCGGAAGCTCAACTCTTTAGCCTTAATGGCTTCTCTGCACTCGGAATCGAACCACATATTTCTCTTGGGTTTGACACTCTTTACCCTGTGTGGAATAAAGGTACGCATGCCAAGTAGAATCGTGTCTATCAATGTGTCGCTTTAGAGTCAACATCGTTATTGAGGAAAAATAACGACCAATTTAGCCTCCCAAAAAGTCGTGCAGACCTTTCCAGTTGGCGTTCTCGTAGAACCATACTGCTCTTTTGAGAGCCTTCTTATTAACGTTACCGTTGGTTAGACCAAATTTACCTGAAACGACACAGTGGTCTGAAGTGCCCAAGGGCGAGGAAACTTCAATTGTGGCGCTTCAGGAAGTTCGACTTCCACATCAAGTAATCGAAACCAACGGGTTTACACTGGTGTGTGGAGGTACCGATACACATAACCTCGGAACTGACTTCATCATAAGCCAGATGATTACGTCCCATGTAAAAGATGTGCAATTTATTAATGACCGAATGTCTGTGCTAAAAATACAGGGCCCATGGTAGAATTATGTATTTATAAACGTACACGCCCCAACAGAATCTACCGACGAAGAAACGAAGGACACATTCTACGAGACCCTAGAGGAAGTATTTGATGGGATCTCATCATTCGATGTTAAAATCCTCCTCGGCGACCTCAATGCGAAAATTGGAAAGGAAGATATCTTCCAACCAACAATAGGTAAAGAAAGCCTACATGACGTTTCAAATGATAATGCTATTCGAATTATCACGTTCGCAGCGTCAAAAGATCTGGTAGCGAAAAGCACGATGTTCAAGCACAAGCAAATCCATAAAGGCTCATGGATATCACCCGTCGGCGTAACGCGTAACCAAATAGACCACTTCCTCATAGACAAAGGACACCACTCGAATATCCTTGACTTAAGATCATATAGAGGAGCAGATTGCGACTCCGATCACCTTCTAGTGATGGGCAAAATTAGAAGTCAGCTTGCAGCAAACCCACATGGACAGTCGCGGGAGACGAGCAAAAAGTTCGAGATTGATAAACTAACAGACCTACGTAAAAGGGCAAAATATCAAGACGAACTAACGAATAGATTTAGCATCCTAGAGAATGACAGTAGTGAGGAAGAGGAAGCCAATAGTATGGACACTAAATGGGCATCGATCAGAGACACAATCAAACAAACAGCCCAAGAGGTATTAGGATTTAAGAAAACAAGTAAGTCCAAACCTTGGTTTGACGATGAGTGCAGGGCAAAGACCGAAGAACGTAAACGCCTCAGAATGATCCACTTAGAAGCATATGATGAAGTCAACGCAGTAAGATACGCGACAATTCGTCAGAGCAAAGAACAGCAGAGTTATGTATGCCGGCATAAATTCAATTAGAAATGGCTACCGAGGGAGAGTCAAAATAATCCGAGACACAAATGGCTGTCTGGTGACAGAAACAAAAAATGTCGTGACAAGATGGAAGCAGTACTTTGAAAACCTGCTCAATGTGCGCACCCATCAACCACAAATAAACGCACCAGACGTACATACAGCCGAGCCCCAGATCCCAGAGCCCTCTATCGAGGAAGTTGTAGACGCGATAAATCGACTGAAAAACAACAAGGCCCCCGGAATCGATTGCATACCGGCAGAGCTTGTGAAGGGTGGAGGAGGGGCAACCGCTCGAAAGATCCACCAACTGGTTAAAATAATATGGGACGAGGAAGTCATTCCGGAAGAATGGAAAACCTCAATAGTCATCCCCATTTTCAAAAAAGGCGACAGATCTGACTGCGAAAATTACAGAGGAATATCATTGCTCCCAATCACATACAAAATATTAACAAATGTCATACTAGCAAGAATCACACCGTACGCAGAAGAAATATTGGCAGACTACCAATGCGGATTCCGTCGGAACCGGTCAATAAGCGACCAGATGTTCACAATAAGGCAACTGCTGGAAAAGAAGTGGGAATACGGAGAGACGGTTCACCAACTATTCGTGGACTTCAAAAAAGCCTACGACTCAGTCGCAAGGCAAAGACTCTACCATATTGTGGTTGAGCTGGGGATCCCGAAAAAATATGCCGCCCTCATTCAAATCTGGTGAACGAAAACAAAGGGCGAGTTAGAATAAAAAACCACCTCTCAGAACCATTTGAAATCCGGGACGGACTAAAACAAGGGTATGGCCTCTCACCATGCCTTTTTAACCTTGTGCTCGAGTATGTTATCAGAAAGGTACAAGACGACAACACGGCCGGATCATCCCTGAACGGGGTCACACAAGTGCTCGCGTATCCGGATGACATAGCCGTTCTGGGCGATAATCTCGAAACTATAAGTAAAAACTGTGAAATCATCATGCAAGCAGCAGAAGAGGTGGGCCTAGAAATAAACGAAGACAAAACGAAATACATGATTACGACGAGAGCAGGTGGATGTAAGGGAACACACATAAATGTGAGAGGCAAGCTATTTGAAAAAGTTAAAGAATTTAAATATCTGGCAACAATACTGACAGCCAGTAATGAAAGGTCGGAGGAAATCAACAAAAGACTACAGTCCGGCAACACTAGTTGGCACGCAGTCAGTAAACTGCTGAAATCCAAACTGCTATCACGTAATATAAAGCTCCGTGTCTATAGACCAATAATCATGCCGATTGTTCTATACGGATGCAAAACATGGGCTCTCTCGAAACGGGAAGAAAACAAATTCCGCGTATTCGAGAATAAAGTTTTAAGGGGTATATTTGGCGGTATATATGACGAGGAGTCAAGACAATGGAGGAAACTCCACAATCACTAATTGGAAGAGCTATACCGCAAACCTACAATAGTGAGACTGATCAAGTCGCTAAGATTAAGATGGGCCGGACACGTAGCGCGAATGGGCGATGATAGGACCGTGCATAGAATTCTTGACGGTAAACTAACGAAGAGACCGACAGGACAGCCGCGACGGAGATGGGAGGACAATGTTAGATTGGACCTCGAGGAGATCGGATCGGATAATCGAACGTGGAAGGAGAGCGCACAGGACAGGGAACAATGGCGGAGCCGAGTCGGTGAGGTCATGAACTTCCGGGTTACTACAGGCCAGTAAATAATAATAATTAATGTAACAAGTGCGACATACAATAAATATGGTATACTCAAGTTCACGCCAAAAGTTTAAATTCAACAGACATGTGGTGACCAAAATCAAAACAGTCAAGACAGTCAAAACTAAGAAATTCAGAAACAAACAAACAAAACAAATAATAAACATAAAAACTTTATTCTAGAACCTAAGTGAATTAAAAAACATTGCATAAAATAAAATGACACCTAAAAACAAATGTGCATAATTAAGTGAAGTGCGAAAAATAAAATGGTAATCAACTACGAGGGTTGCCTCTTATGTTTCGGGATTTGGCAACCCTAGCGTTGCAATCCGGCAATTGACAGCTCTGTCGTAAAGTTGGACATTTTTGAGGTTATACGCACTCAGAACGTTTTGACATACGAACGCTGTTTGTGTTGTTTACAGTAACTTAAAAGATTCATCTCGGCCCAAAAATGGAATTAAATCGTCAACATTTTCGTGCGATTATTTTTTACAACTTTCGGCGTGGATTAACTCAGCAACAGTGCATGGATGAACTTAATTCAATTTTTGGCGATGAAGCTCCATCAAGGACCAGTGTTTATCGATGGTATGGTGAATTCAATCGTGGTCGTAGTTCACTCCAAGATGAATTTCGTGAAAGTCGTCCAAAATCAGTTGTTGCTGTGCGCGAACTGATATTGGAAGATCGTCATGTGACCTATCGTGAGATTGAGACAACCTTAGGCGTTAGTGGGACCAGCATACATTCAATATTGCATAAACATTTGACTGTCAAAAAAATTTGTTCCCGTTGGATCCCACACAATTTGTCAATCAATTGGTCGAAAGAAATGCTCAGAAAATACGGTCGCGGTGCTTCGAAACACGTCTATGACATCGTGACAGGTGATGAATCGTGGATTTACGCGTATGAGCCCGAAAGTAAACAGCAGTCGACTGTCTGGGTGTTTCAAGATGAGCCAAATCCAACAAAAGTTGTTCGCGCACGAAGCACTTCCAAGCAAATGGTCGCCTGTTTTTTTCGGAAAAACTGGACATGTCGCAACCGTACCACTAGAACAACGCAGAACAGTCAATTCTGAGTGGTACACAACCATTTGTTTGCCAGTTGTCTTCCAAGAAATCAGGAAAACCAACCGCCGAAGACCGATCACTCTTCACCACGACAATGCGAGCTCTCACACATCGGCTGCGACAACTGCATTTTTGAGCACCCAAAACATCGATTTGATGGGTCATCCGCCGTATAGTCCTGACTTGGCACCGAATGACTTCTTTTTATTCCCGTACGTAAAAAACAAACTGAGAGGTCAACGTTTTTCGACACCTGAAGAAGCGGTTGCTGCATTCAGAATGCATGTGTTGGAGATACCTCAATCAGAGTGGCAAAAGTGCTTCGACAATTGGTTTAAACGCATGCAAAAGTCTATAGATCTTCATGGGGAATATTTTGAAAAATAATAAAGTGATTTTCGATGATCAATATTTGTTTTTGTTCTCTAATCCCGAAATATAAAAGGCAACCCTCGTAACAGAAAACGCAGACGCATTTAAAAAACAAAAAAACCAACAAACTTCTCCCTCCTACTGAACGCAATAACAGAGTTATATTTAGTATCCCGTTACATTAATCACAAACACCACAAATTTCGAGGAAGTGTCGCCACACCGGATACACATTTTAAATGACACAATGGACTTGTCTCAAAACTTTGTGTCCAAAAACCGTTGCAACAATTTGAAAATGTGAAAATTTGAGGATTCAAGAATTTGGCTGCGAAGTGTGTAAACAATAGCAAATAGATTTCTTATTAGTATTATTTAGTATAATTAATCGGGGCTCATGTTATGGAATAATATTGAAGCCCTCGTCCGAGGGAAGTGTCTGTATTCAGTGAGATATAAGCTCACGTGTTACAAAGTACCTCAAGAGATGGCAAAAGGATTTGTATTAGTTAAGTTCGCAGTAAGCCCACCCTTTGTAGTCTTGTAGTCATATCTATAGCATTGCACCTTAATCCAATTGCGCACACCTCGAATATCCACAACAGCTGCTGAGAGAGTCAATTGTTTATACCGCTTTGTTATTCTTTACCTGTCAGGCGGCCAATCTGTCTACTAATACACGTTTGATTGGTTAGACTGTTGGACAACTCTAGATGGGATTCATTGCCTCTATGGACTGGGTAGCTAGTTTAAACCGGTTGCTGTGTTTCTTCTTTATTACAATCACTGGTTATATTTTTCAGAACTGAAGTATTCACGAGCGGGCTACTATTCTCCCATTTTCCCTTTCAAACATTAAATTGGATAAATCCTTTTAGGACGCAGATAAATCATATATTATTCGAACTTAAGCTCCTGCTTATCGCGCTTCAGACAAAGTATATTTATACATACACATTATGAACTACATTTATTTAACTACTGTATAAGAATATTAGAATATTAAATTAATAAAAAGCTTATATTTAACCAGAATGGAGATTTGAATATCAGGGGAAGGAAAATCTTTAGCTCTCTCGGCTTAGGTTATATTTGTTTTCGACAATTGTTGTTAAAAATTGGAAACACTGCAATTATGATAACTCACTGGAGTACAGAAAATTGAACGCAAACCAACCCGCAGTGAAATGCAAAGTCAAAATGCAGTGAACTGTGTCATGGACAATATTGTTGTTATTTAATTCGTCGGGTTTTACGTCTCCGTGCCTCTTTGTTGCGTCGCTTTTATTGACATTACAGACAGCCTCGGCACTTATTTCCACTTTAGAAGAGCTTTGTCTTCAACCACTATCATAGCTTCAAGGGTTATGCGGAAACACATTACACGGCACTTTTTTTAATATAAGGAATGAAACAAGAAAATCAGTTAATTCAAGCAACAAGTATATAAAACAGAAACCAAAATCTTCAGCATATGGGAAAACAGAAAATTAGTAAAATCAAGGCCGGGGTTCATTGAATTCAAATAAAGGTAAGTATAACAATTAAACTTCAATGTGATTATAGTAATTAAATATTAAAATGAAAATGAATTAAACTACTGAATTCAAATAAGGGTAAGTACAATAATTAAATATTAAAGTGATTATATTGTACTAAATAAATATTAATATGACTGTCGGAAACAAATAGGGAGGATGAATATAATATTTACATAACGACAAACACCCTACAAAATGATAAATCCATGAGAATACATTTTGCAGTTTACTCTCGAGAGTTCCCGAGAGAAAACGCCCACAAAAATCGGGTAATTTAAGAAACCCATCGCTGACTATAGCATGTAGGACAAATATTAACAAAAAAAACGGATAACGAATCGCGACCGTACTTCGATTTCTGTTGTTTTGGCTGCACTGGTGAATTTGACAGCATTGACATAACCTACAATTCCAAACATTCGATTACGGCCAGAATAAAATATTCTTCGGTAATGTCGCGCTCCTTCAGAGAACCCAATTGTGCCCGAATACTTCATAAAGTAAAAGAAACCATTGCTCCAAGAGAAGGTGAAAAATATTTGATCAATCGTAATCCCAGAAATCTGGAGAAACTCCGGATCGCATATAAGCCTAATGGGTACCACTTGGAGAACCCGGGTCGTAAGTTTTGGCACAAATTGGACCTACAAATCACTGCAAAATATGTGACTGCAGAAGTGAAACACTTCCAAAATGGCACTGTCTTATCTGCAAGTACTTCTGAATGGCCAATTAAAAAACAACTTTACAAAACCAACGATACGTCGGCATTTGTCAACCTAGCTCGAGTGTTGGCCCACAGGTGCCGTCAATCCGGTATTACTGAAATTGCTTCTTTCTTGAAACCTGTACCTGAAGGAAAAGCTGACAAATTTCTTAAGACCTTGGAGGAAAATGGAATAACACTTGAAGAACCCGAGAGATTCAAACCGCATCGACCCTGGGATGCCTATCGTGATGAGAAGTACTGGGAAATCATAGAATAAGACTGTCTTGTTTTTGGAAATTTCCCCGAGTTTATTTAAATTTAAATATACTACACATATTTAATTATTCGTATTTGTCTTTGATGTCGTCCCAGAGTTTCTGTAAGAAAGTATTATGGCCGATTACATAACCCTGAATCGATTATTGGCATACTTACTCCTTTATTGACTGATTTGAAAATTTTCTCGGAGATAATTTCGAAGGACCTCTCGAAGATGAACGCACTAGCGCAGATTAACACCGCATACGTTGAGCTCCTTTTCATTAAACTGTTGTACAGAGCCCTCATTTTGGCTAATAATTTGTCTCCACACAACTGTTATGAACAAACTACTCTCAAGTCGTTTTCAACTGCCTGACATGTGTCATTCGACACTGACATTTAAAAATATTTTTTCTCAACTTTTGCTCTTTTGTGATTGACGTGGAATGTACTAGAGTCTTTGACGGTTAGGTTTCAATATAAGTGAAACATTGATGGAGTAATTTTTTTTCTAGTTCTCTCATGAAAGTTGCAATCATCACGTGTTATTTCTGAGAAGTATAGTATATACAGTAAAAAAAAAATAGTGGCCGATTTAAACGAGACAGGGACAAATGTGTCCTTTATCGTCTCTGGCTTCTGGTCACCTTGTGATAACAGAATCACCCACATGGATGCTGAGCGCGGTCTCAAGATATTTGAAAAAGAAATAAGGATATATAAGGATGGTGCAGATGGTGTCTAACTACTTGGATGGGAGTATGGTGGGGTGGTAATCATACAAGACCGGCAGGGATTGGGTGCTGTAGTAAACACAAATTATGCCTTTAACGTCGTATAACCTTCGCTGTGGTCTGCGTTTTTTTTTTTTGTTAAGAAGATGGAAATCTTTAAAGGATATCTCTGGGCCGATCCAGAGGCATACCGGATTTTTTTCGACTAAAAAGTCCTCCCGCCAGACACATATTCCCGTTGATCCTCGCGGAACTTTCTTTTACATATTCCATGGCGAGGCGGGACGGAGTTAACTGTTACTCCGCTCGTCGCATCGAAACTGCTGCATCATGTCACAGAATATCATTTGCTATGGACCATTCCTGTTTGGAACTTAGAATGTATTCTATTACGCCAGTCAGAGTAACCGTCCGTCTCATATGTCTCTCCAAAATCGTTCGTGGGGTCTGTAATCTCACGCACTCTGTAAGTACGTGTTCCGCATTTTCTATTTTGCCTTCGCAATACAAACAGTATGGGTGATTCATATGCGTATAGTTATGCAAGTATAGCCGAAATCATCCATGCCCTGCTATTAGCTGAGTCATGTGGTAATTCAGCTCGCCATGATTTCTTTTCACCCCGGTTTTTACATCAGGTATCATGGTGTCGTGCTAAACTGGATGACATCGGCTCGAAATCGGGACCGGTGGAGAGATTTGTTAAATAAGGCCAAGACCAGATCCCGGTTGTAGTGCCGATGATGATGATGATCATGGTGTCGGCCCTATAGCGTTTGAGATTGATAGTGAAGAACGTGTGATTCGAACTGACGCTATGACAGTTAGAATCATCAAAAATTTAACCAAAGGGCAACCCATCAGGCTACTGCCGTGTTTACAATTCGATTTTTAAACTCAAGTATCTTCCACTGGTGTGAATTGTTATGTTATCGCTATGGTGTACGGCTCTGATGCATTTTCTTATTCGATTTTCGTTCGGTGTTCTTCACTATTTGCTTGTGTATTGTGTGTGTATCTGTTAGAGACGCTACACTACTCCCTCCTCAGTAACTTTGTTACGACCAGCTTCGCGTGCGAACGGCGGAGCGAACGAGAGAACGTCGGAGCAGGCGAGTGTGCCCGGTGCTCTATGCGGAAGTCATGATCCTGTGTGAAGTTCTGTTTACTACGGGAAAGTGTGTGCTGTGTGTACAGATCACGTCGTAGTCACCAATTATAGCGTTTGGAATGATAGTGAAGAACGTGTGAGTCGAACTGCCGCTATGACAGTTGGAATCAGCAAAGCGCAACCTATCAGGCTACTGGCCGTGTTTAGAATTCGATTTTTAAACTCAAGTATATTCCACTGACGTGAATTGTTATGTTATCGCTATGGTACACGGCTCTGATGCATTTTCTTATTCGATTTTCGTTCGGCGTTCTTCACTATTAGCTTGTGTATTGTGTGTGTATCTGTTAGAGACGCTACACTCCATCTTCCTTTTGTGGAAGAATCCCATCTTCGTCGCCATTCTCTTAGGCTTGAGAGTTCTAATTCTGACCGCATTCTTCGGAGATTCTCTTGGAAGACCGTATGCAATGCTGCATTTTCTTTAGCTGCAATGTCAAGTGGTCAAAACATTTATGTCATCTGCAGGGACCGTTCGGAATAGGCAGCATATTCTTAGTGATGCCAGCCTAGGTGCTGAAATCACTCCCTCATGTGCGACTTATACTGTGTGGTTCCTGCCCATACCTGAGCTGCATTATAATGGATGTGTTGACACTGATTATGAGCTTCCTTATGTGGGGCCCGGGTCCCCCAACATTGGGTAGCAGTTTCGCCAAAACTTGCCGTTTTTTCACTCGTTTTCCTAAGGTGTTCCTTGATGGTCAACCTGTTGTCGAGTATAACACTAAGATATTTAATATAGGGACTGGATCTGATTATTTGTCCTTCTATTTCTAATTCAAAGTGTTCAACTTTCTTGCCGCTGTTTATTAAAACTGTCTCCGTCTTATGTCCCGCTAGTTTCAATCCGGCCATATCTAGCCAGCATTTAATGCTCTGGATTACTTGGGAGCAAATATTCTCCAGGTCATTTAGATGTTTAACTACGGCCACTGTCGCCAAATCATCTGCGTACCCAATGACTCTAATCCCTTCTGGTACATTGACTCTGAGCACACCATCATACATGATATTCCATAACAGCGGACCTAATACAGATCCGTGAGATACACACGCTGTTATTTTATATTCCTGTGGTTCCTCATCAGTGTCAGAGACCAGTCTTCTATCCGAGAGATAGTTTGCCCCTATACAAGGGTTGCCTCTTATGTTTCGGGATTTGCCAACCCTAGTGTTGCAATCCGGCAATTGACAGCTCTGTCGTAAAGTTGGACATTTTTGAGGTTATACGCACTCAGAACGTTTTGACATACGAGCGCTATTTGTGTTGTTTACAGTAGCTTAAAAGATTCATCCCGGCCCAAAAATGGAATTAAATCGTCAACATTTTCGTGCGATTATTTTTTACAACTTTCGGCGTGGATTAACTCAGCAACAGTGCATGGATGAACTTAATTCAATTTTTGGCGATGAAGCTCCATCAAGGACCAGTGTTTATCGATGGTATGGTGAATTCAATCGTGGTCGTAGTTCACTCCAAGATGAATTTCGTGAAGGTCGTCCAAAATCAGTTGTTGTTCCGAAAACCATTGATGCTGTGCGCGAACTGATATTGGAAGATCGTCATGTGACCTATCGTGAGATTGAGACAACCTTAGGCGTTAGTGGGACTAGCATACATTCAATATTGCATAAACATTTGACTGTCAAAAAAATTTGTTCGCGTTGGATCCCACACAATTTGTCAATCGCCCAAAAAAAGGCTCGTGTCAATTGGTCGAAAGAATTGCTTAAAAAATACGGTCGCGGTGCTTCGAAACACGTCTATGACATCGTGACAGGTGATGAATCGTGGATTTACGCGTATGAGCCCGAAAATAAACAGCAGTCGACTGTCTGGGTGTTTCAAGATGAGCCAAATCCAACAAAAGTTGTTCGCGCACTAAGCACTTCCAAGCAAATGGTCGCCTGTTTTTTCGGAAAAACTGAACATGTCGCAACCGTACCACTAGAACAACGCAGAACAGTCAATTCTGAGTGGTACACAACCATTTGCTTGCCAGTTGTCTTCCAAGAAATCAGGAAAACCAACCGCCGAAGACGGATCACTCTTCACCACGACAATGCGAGCTCTCACACATCCGCTGCGACAATTGCATTTTTGAGCACCCAAAACATCGATTTGATGGGTCATCCGCCGTATAGTCCTGACTTGGCACCGAATGACTTCTTTTTATTCCCGTACGTAAAAAACAAACTGAGAGGTCAACGTTTTTCGACACCTGAAGAAGCTGTTGCTGCATTCAGAATGCATGTGTTGGAGATACCTCAATCAGAGTGGCAAAAGTGCTTCGACAATTGGTTCAAACGCATGCAAAAGTGTATAGATCTTCATGGGGAATATTTTGAAAAACAATAAAGTGATTTTCGATGATCAATATTTGTTTTTGTTCTCTAATCCCGAAATATAAAAGGCAACCCTCGTTCGCGCCAAGTAGGGTGAGACTTGTAGATCGCCCATCGCTTCTAGAATCCGATTCCACGTCACCAAGTTAAAACCATTTTTAACGTCTAGTTAACGGCGCAATATTTTTTCGTACCTCTTCGCCATCTTGCTCCAGCTATGGCATTGCGAGCGATGTCGCACACATTGTGCCCTATCGGTTGATCTACCTTTCCGGAATCCATACTGACATTCAGAGAGCCCCGATGTCCCCTCAGTGAATTGTTACAGGTGAGTGGCAATTACTCGCTCAAGCAGTTTTCCTGTTGTTTCCAGCATGCACAACGAGCGATAAGGCAACGGCGCTTCGGGATTCTTAACTCCTTTTGGTATAAGCACAAGCCGCTGTTTTTTCCATCGTTTAGGAAATTGTCCTGTTTGAAGGCAGGTTGTGAAGAGACTGCTCAAGACTTCCGGCTTTTTTGTTAAAGCAGTCTTCACTATAGCGTTAGGAATACCATCCAGTCCCGGGGTTTTTTCTTTTTGACAACCCTTGCAACCAAAAGCACCTCTCGGTGGTCACGGGAGGAATCTCTCCTTCAGTGATACTCCACTCCTCTCGTACTGTCAACACCTCATCACACTGCGGGAAGAGGACAGCAACGATTCTGGCCATGTCATTTTTACTTTTTTGTATTTGACTACTGTTGTGTAGTCTTTTCGTGATATCCTGTAAGCGCTGCCGCATGGGTTGTTATTTAATTCATCCCACCGGTCTCTTTCCCGTTGATCTACCGTCAAGAAGTTTACGCACGGTCCTATCGTTGTCCATTCGCGTCACATGTCCGGCCCATCTTAATCTTCGTGACCTGTTTACTCTCACTATTGTAGGTTTGCAGTATAGCTCTTCCATTTCCTCGTCATATTTACCGCCAAAGATACCCCTAAGAACCTTATTCTCGAATACGCGGAATTTGTTTTCTTCCTGTTTTGTGAGAGTCCATGTTTCGCATCCGTATAGAACAATGGGCATGATTATGGTTCTATAGACAGAGAGCTTTATATTACGTGATAGCAGTTTACTGACTGCGTGCCAACTAGCGTTTCCGGAATGCAGTCTTTTGGTACTTTCCTTCGACATTTCACTACTGGCCGTCAGTATCGTTCCCATATATTTAAATTCTTTAACTTTTTCAAATATCTTGCCTCTGACGTTTATATGTGTTCCCCGAGGCCCACCTCTTCTGCCGCTTGCATGATGACATCACAGTTTTTACTAACAGTTTCTAGATTATCGCCCAGAACGGCGATGTCATCCCCATATGCGACAACAGGGTCCGTTCAGGAATGATCCGGTCATGTTGTCGCCTTGTACGTTTCTGATAACATACACGAGCACAAGGTTAAAAAGACATGGTGAGAGGACATCCGCCTGTTGTAGTCCGTCCCGAATTTTAAATTTTTCTGAGAGATGGTTTTCTATTCTAACTCTACCCCAAGAGTATAAAAACTTTCCCACTCATTTAAAAGGTACAGTGTTAAAGTTGTGGTTTGAGACTTCTTATAATCTTCAAAATATATGTGTATATGTATTGTATATTTATATTGATATTGTATATATATATATATATATATATATATATATATATATATATATATATATATATATATATACAATAGCTTAGGGTTCGCTGGATTAATTATTTTGAATAAATAAGAGCCGTTAAATCGATTTTGAATTAATATTTATTCATCATCATCATCATCGGCACTACAACCTGGAACCGGTCTTGGCCTTATTTAGCAAGTCCTGAGGCTTGTTAAATTTTCCATAATGATTTGTTTTTTCCGGGCAAGGTCATTAGTCTTGCGCCAGAGGCTCCCCGACGGGGAACCGAACCCCGGTCTCCCGCATGACAGGCGGGTATACTAACCAGTATACTATTGAGGAGCTATTAATATTTATTAGTCCGTTAATAACAACCGTTACTTTTACCGTACACATAACGATTTCTTGACTATCAATACCGTACTTATCGCGCCTTTGACTGCTTACTTTTTAGTTCTTACTTATCGCTTACTTCACTTTCTTACTTATAACTTCTTTCCATGATCTGTGTGCGACGTATTTATACCGTTTCCCCATTTTGATTCGGCGTTTCGTTTCCGTCCGTTCCATAGCCTTGAATGTTCTACTGTTCCTAGTCTCTAGTTTTCCAGTACTTTCTACAATATTCTAGTACTTTGTTTCGGACTTTCTCGAATATTCTAGTACTGATTGTCATGTGCGTCACAATCTATATATATTGTGACGCATATGACAATCAGTACTGGAATCTTCGAGAAAGCCCGAAACAAAGTACTAGATTATTTTAGGAAGTACTGGAAAACTGGAACAGAAAAGTCGAGATTATGGAACGGACGGAAACGAAACGCCGAATCAGAATGAGGGAACGGTATAAATACGTCGCATACAGAGCATAATGAGGAGTAAGAAGTAGAACGTGAAGCAGGCTCGCTACAATTGGTGTCAGAAGTGGGATTAATTATTGGTGAAATAAATAAGCCTGTGGAAGTGTATTGTGACGATGGCAGATCGACATTCGGAGAAGAGTTTGCAACCGTTGGACATTTCGGAGATGTTCAGGATTATGATGGCAAAATTGGACGCGCAAGCTATCGATATTAACTCAAAATTGGACGCGCGAGCTGCAAAATTGGATGCGTGGGCTGCAGACGTTAATTCAAAATTGGATGCGCGAGCTGTAAAATTAGACGCGCGAGCTGCAGAGTTTAAGGCAAACTTGGATGCGCGAGCTGCAGAGGTTAATGCAAAATTGGATGCCCAAAGGCAGTGTATGAAAGAATTCTGGGACTCGGAAGCGGAAGAAGCTGAGGATGAGGAGGAATTGGAGCCACATGAAATGAAGAAACTCAGGAAGAGCAAAGCTATGGCCGACAGCATTGAGGAAGAGGAGGAAAATGACGATGATGTGTTACGTGAAGAACTGAAGGATTTCATCGATGATAACCCGATTGAAGAGGACGGTAGTGATGATGAAGACACTGATGCTTCAGGCCGTTCCCTGAAACGGATTTACAATGATGATGACGAGTTGGACGACCGACTGGAAGACGACGACTGTGACCTTATTGAAGAGAATCTTGGTTTGAAAGTCGAAGGCCGAAAGCGTTCCAAGCGTCTGCGTCGTACACAGGATGAAAAAAGTGATGGAGAGGAACAGCACGTCGATGAAGGTTCAGCACGTGAGGCTATAGACGAACAGCTATTCGACGACGAAGACGTTGTTGAACGCCGCTCTGAACGTAGTCACAGGGAAACTGAGGCGGCAAAACATTTCAATGATGAATTGGAAAGGGGTCACTTTACGGATTTGGACAATGAAATCCGTAAAACGGATATTCTTGAGCGAATGCAATTGCGCGAAGTTCCGGTTACGGCTGTTCCAGAGGGACCCAACGAGCTACAACATGAAGCTGAATGGATTTACAAACAGGCGTTTTGTAAATCAACTGTTTCCGAACAAGAGAGATCGACGGATGTTGGAGGTCGAGACCGCTATTGTAATCCACCACATACGGGGGGAAAGATCAAGCAAGCCCTAGATTGTAGGCATAATCAAGAGCTAGAGGTGCCGTTCATTGCGTTCTATAGAGAAGAACACGTGAAACCAGAATTAACGTGCGACGATCTATGGAAAGTCTATTAGTACGACGCACGATGGTGTTTACTGTCAGCTCCAAAGAACAAACTGCTCCAGTTATTTGAAAAGATGCGGAACTACCAGTTGGATACGGTTATGAAATCGACAGATGCTCCAATACCAGATGATCCGCGTGTAAGTAAAGATGAAGATCCAGACCGCTTACGTGATGTGCAAACTCCAGAAGAGCTTAAGGGTGTGCACATGCATTTTCTCTTATACTATTCGCATGAGATCCCTAAAATGCAAGAGGAATTCCGTCGTCAGGAAAAGGAAAAATGGCGTCAGGCTAGAGCTGAGGCGAAAAGGAGAGCAGTAGAAAATTTGGAAGAAGGTCAAGAACTTCCAACGCCGAACGCCAAGATGAAAGTGGTGCATCGCGACCGGCCCGGGAGACCAGTGAACTTAGTTCGGGACGAACTAATCTAGGCGGAGGGTAGTGTGACGCATATGAAAATCAGTACTGGAATCTTCGAGACAGTCCGAAACAAAGTACTAGATTATTTTAGGAAGTACTGGAAAACTGGAATAGAAAAGTCGAGATTATGGAACGGACGGAAACGAAATGCCGAATCAGAATGAGGGAACGGTATAAATACGTCGCACACAGACCATGGAGAGGAGTGATAAGTAAGGCAGTGAAGCAAGCGATACGTGCGGAAGCGAAAGTCTCGAGTAAGAAGTAGAAAGTGTTTACAAAGAAATCATTATGTGTACGGTAAAAAGCAACGGTTGTATTACGGACTAACAAAGTGTTGTATCGATTTAACGGCTCTTATTTATTTTAACATAATTAATCCAGCGAACCCTAAGCTCGCTACAATATATATATTGTGACGAATTTACGAACATGAAGCACGCCATCTAGTGCGAGATAGACGACATATAGAGAAACAGGCAAACTGACAGCGGAATAATAAGTGTCAGTAAAGAGTCAAGAAGAAGAGAACTGACAGCCAACAGGAGAATCGATGTTAAGGGAAGGGTAAATAACACGTGTAGAATAATAAGTAAAAATAAAGAAAATCCATTAAACCAGGAAGAACGAGCTTTTGCAGTTTGATTTAAATTATTTCGTGATCCAGAGATCGGACATCGGGAGCTGCTAAATGTAAAGCCGAAAATCCGTAACAATAGTTTATATTGTAGCGAGCTTAGGGTTCGCTGGATTAATTATTTTGAATAAATAAGAGCCGTTAAATCGATTTTGAATTAATATAACACTTTATTAGTCCGTTAACCACAGCCGTTACTTTTACCGTACACAACGATTTCTTGGCTTATCGTTTCCGTACTTATCGCGTATTTTACTTCTTACTTATCGCTTGCTTCTCACTCGAGACTTATTACTTTCTACTTCATACTCATCACTATGCTCTGTGTGGGGCGTATTTATACTGTTTCAGCGTTTCGTTTCCGTCCGTTCCACTGCCTTGAATGTTCTACTGTTCCTAGTCTCCAGTTTTCCATTACTTTATAGAATATTCTAGTACTCTGTTTCGGACTCTCTAGAATATTCTAGTACTGATTGTCATATGCGTCACAATATTTTTAATATTTGTAATATAGGTAAATATAGGGTTATACAAAAGGGATTTGACAACTTTGAATTTAATTTGTGAACACACCCTTTCAATAATCATGAAATTGTCGTTGTCAATTTATTCAGTAAATTCAACATTTTCATCATGGTTAAGTACACGAACGAACAACGTCTGCAAATTATAAAAATTTACTACCGAAAAAAAGTTGTCAAGTCCCTATTGGAAAATCCTATATTATTAAATCATTCTATATATATGTATATTTGAATATATTTAAGGGAGTATTCTGGTCTAGAAATTTGAAAAAATCATTTTTTTTTCATATTTTCAAAGCTTAACCCTCTATGTCTTTAAGAGGATTTTAGATTATTCAAATTATTTTCGGAGGTATGGCTGTTTTGCTGACGCGCCTTCTAAACCGGCTCGGCCGGAACGTGAAACTTTAAACGCGTTTTTCTCGAAACTGTCTTTTTAAAAACAATACCCACGATTTTTCAAGTTCTACTGAACCGATTTACTTCAAATTTAGTATATGTCTTCTTTATAGGCTTTTCTATTGCATGAACTATCCTCATCCCCAAATTTCAATGTTAACTATTTTTAAAAAATTCGAAAAACTAAAAAAAAGTGGTAAAAAAATTTATTTTTTTTTCAAGCAGTCGCCATTTTGTTAAAAAAAATTTTTCAACTTTTTTTAGTTCCAACGATAGAGGCATTTCTGTAAATTAATAATCTTTTTTTTTCAGATTGCTAGGAGGGTTGAATCGTGGGTATGGTCGCGTGCCAACTTTTTGAGATCCCCCTCTTCATCAGCTGCTAACTTTTTGAATCTTGAATTTTTTACTTTCAATTTTTTTCTGTATTCTTGAAATATTAATAAACATCCTATAAAAAAATGAATAGTAAAAATATTGATTGCTTTTTTTTACAGCACTTCAAAAATTGCATTAAATTCGTGCGTCTAGACCAGAATACCCCCTTAAAGGTATCTAGTTTTAGTAGTTAAGAGAACATAGAGGACTTACTTGGTTGCTCTTATACGTCGCTTATTGTTGCGCAGCTGCTTGGTGTTCGCTGTTGTTGGTTTCGGCGGCTGGCAGGTTCCAGGGGGCGTTGAGCGTGGTGCTCCCCTGTTCAGCTTGTTTCATCTTGTTGGTTGTTGAATTATCGTTAATCTAATTTTTAATTTGATTAGAGATGCTTTATCCCTCGAGGATTTAATTTTACGCCTCCTCCGTTCGCATTATCGTGTTCCTGATATCCGGTGGGAAGTCTCTTTGTAAGTCACTAGCTTTAACGATCTACTGATGCTGTGCCTTTAAATAATAATTGTTGTTGTCACAGAAATATCTGACTAGCTTGTTCGTAGCCGAGTCTTGTTTTCGTCGTCGTTTAACGTCGAATGAATCTTTTATTTTCATTGCCGTTGACGTTTTATTATTTTATCCGACGCTTATTTTACTCATCATCATCATCATCGGCACTACAACCGGGAACCGGTCTTGGCCTTATTTAGCAAGTCCTGAGGCTTGTTTAATTTTCCATAATGATTTGTTTTTTTCGGGCAAGGTCATTAGTCTCGCGCCAGAGGCTCCCCGACGGGGAAACGAACCCCGGTCTCCCGCGTGACAGGCGGATATACTAACCAGTATACTATCGAGGAACAGTTCATATACGAGAAGCTAAATAAATTTATCAGTGTCAGGAACCTTATTATATACCTTATTTTATTACCAAGTAGAATTTGCACAAAGAAGTTTATGCAAATTAACTACTTGGCGATTTTATTTCCTTTTACAGATAGAGAGGGGAAACTTGCGAAAGGGGATTAGTGGATGTTAGGGGGGACCTGGACGCGAGGTAGGTCCGTAACACACCCAATCTACAAGCAGTCGAATGTCCTCGTTAGCGACCGCTTTCATCTTGTGATTGGCAGTTGTTACACCCGTGATGTTTTCGAATTCAACAACTTCCACTCATATTTGTAAGATTCCACCATACATAATATTTTACAGGAGTGGGTCAAAAACTGACCCTTGAGGAACTTCTGCCGAAATCTCATAGAATTGTCTGTCCTCTTTCATTTTGTACAGTAGCTTTTTGGTGGTGAGGATCCTTGTAACGGTTTTTAAGAAGTGCGGAAGACCCCTTTTTCTAAGACCTGTTCTGATGGACAACCAGTTGGTTGCCAAGTAAAAGTGGTTTTTTATATGCAGCGTTACTGTCGAGGTGGTGGTATAAATGATGATGGAGACTTTATTAATGTAATATAAAATATAAAAGGCTTTATTGGCTGTAAATATACAGACTAAACAAATGAGCGCGGCGTCTTATAATGCCCTGCTGCAGCGACGCTACTCGCAGGCCGTCTCGCACAAGCTGCTCTCTCTCTCTCTATACACACGCATACATACATAAGAGTGGGCTCATGTACAACACATATCTTTATATAAATCATATTAATATTGTGATGCATATGACAATCAGTACTAGAATATTCTAGAAAGTCCAAAACAAAGAACTAGAATATTCTAGAAAGTACTGGAAAACTGGAGACTATGATCAGTCGAAAATTCGAGGCCATGGAACAGGCGGAAACGAAACACCAAATCAGAATGAGGAAACGGTATAAATACGTCACACGCAGATCCGGAAGATAAGTAAGAAGGAAGCAGTAAAAGACGCTATAAGCCCAGAAGCGATAAGTCAAAAAATCGTTAAGTGTACGGTAAAAGTAACGGTTGTTATTAACGGACTAATAAAGTGTTACATTAATTGAAAATCGATTTAACGGCTCTTCATCATCATCATCGGCATTACAACCGGGAACCGGTCTGGGCCTTATTTAGCAAGTCCTGAGGCTTGTTAAATGTTCCATAATGATTTGTTATTTTCCGGGCAAGGTCATTAGTCTTGCAAAATTAACGGCTCTTATTTATTAAAAATAATTAATCCAGCGAACCCAAAGCTCGCAACAATATATAATATAAGCGTATATTCTCAACAGTTACAACAGCCGAGTATTTCTTTGTTTATTCTCTATATCTGTTCCTTTTACTACTTTGGCTGCCAGATCGATCACTGTCTTGATACTGTAGCGAGCTTAGGGTTCGCTGGATTAATTATTTTGAATAAATAAGAGCCGTTAAATCGATTTTGAATTAATATAACACTTTATTAGTCCGTTAAGCACAACCGTTACTTTTACCGTACACAACGATTTCTTGACTTATCGCTTCCGTACTTATCGCGTATTTTACTTCTTACTTATCGCTTGCTTCTCACTCGAGACTTATTACTTTCTACTTGTCCCCATGAGTTGTGTGCGACGTATTTATACCAGTTCCCCACATTCTGATTCGGTATTTCGTTTCCGTTCGTTCCATAATCTTGAATGTTCTATTATCCATAGTCTCCAGTTTTCCAGTACTTTGTTTTGGACTTTCCCGAATATTCCAGTATTGACTGTCATATGCGTCACAATACCATCGATGGTCGATAGCGACATTCTGAAGCTGTATTGATAATCTGACGGCGGCAAATTGTTTTCTTCTGTGGCCAGCAATCTTTAGAAGTTCTGTCCTCCAAGTCGTCGGTATAGTCCTCTTTCCTCCTCCTTGGTCCAGCGTATACCTTGCTGAAATATCCCAAATATTTGTTTTACTATTACTTGTGAGTACATACGTGGGCGATTAATTGCATGTGCATTTGGTACATTGATTGTTTGATTTACTTTGGGGCTCTGTGGTCTTTTTTATAAATATTTCTCTCAGAAAAACGCGATTCTATGATGCCGAGGCATCGCCCTGGAAAAAATTAACTGCTCGTGTTTTTCTGTCATCTAATGCAACATTATTACCTAAGCTGAACTCCGCTTATAACAGAATTTCAAAACTAGATACATTTTCGATGTCTCCCGTTATATAAAATAACAATTCTTAGATTACAACCACAAGACATGAGTGAAAAATTAAGTCACCGCTAACAGCTGTCATTTTAGCACAATTCTATTACATTAAAGTATTTATGATAGCTGTCACTTGCCATGTGATAAACACTCAGTCTGTAAACAAAAACCGTAGTTGAATTTAATAGTTTTAAACATGTCCTGCGAGTTAACAGTAAACCAAATCAAAGATGTGCTCACTGATTTGGTGGAACCAAGTCGTCGCCACCAAATCAACATTATCCCAGATCATGTGATGATGTTGCAAGGTACCAAAATTAAGAAGCAACACAGTCGCAGAAGAAAAGCAAAGCAGCGGACAACGTTGAATCGGCGCGAGTTCAGGAGCCTGGGACTACAGAATCTTCCCACGAAGCAGTTGACGTACAAGGAAGCGCTTGCTCTCCATAAACTCTGGAAAGGATACATGAAAGAACATTTGGATTTAAGAAATGGCAGTAAAATACCTGAAGTCCATGACCCCGGATACGATGCTTTCAGTAAGCTGTTGGTGAAATCGGATCTCCATGGTGCCAATCTAACTGTGATCAAATCCAAATGTCCGACTCTGGTGGGTATTGAAGGTATAGTGGTGATGGATACAAAAAATGTGCTAAGAGTGGTTTGCATGGATGACAAGTTGAGAACAATACCGAAGAGTGAGTGTATATTCGGGATGAAACTCTGGAACATTGACTTCACCTTGTTCGGAAAACACTTGACCATCAGATCAGCCGAACGATCTGTGAAGAAGATTAAGAGCTACATTGATCTGGATCTGTAGTTTAAATAAATATTGAATAAATATTGAAAAACGATGGTGTGATGCTTTGGAATTTCGGATCAAGGGCAGAAGTACAGGAAAATATCATAGAGTCGGCTGACCAGCGATGATATTGTCAGTATGTGATGGACATAAAATACCAATGTCGAGGATTGAGTGGACGATGGGTTTGTTTATGAAGGACCTTATCAATATCATTGTGGTTAGTATAGGGTGGCGCTAAATTAATCATCCATTTGTTCTTGAATTACTTTTTACTAAATAAAAAAAAGTGATTTTGAGTGATGGAAATCTTTATTTGGACCTTTACAATTTTTTCTGTTAAGTTAAGAGATGACTGCAGCTGTCTAGTTCACAAATGTCAAATATGATTGACGTACGACGCTATTTGCAAAAATTATAACATCTTCCGATAGGGTGATTAATTTTGCGTCACCCTATATAAACAGTAGATGGCCCAGGGAAGGGATTGGATATCGTCTATGTGGAGTGTACGCTATAAAGTCTATATTCCAGGTAAAAAGTAATTAATTTCAGCATAGCAGATTTGAAGCCGAGAGTAGACGAGTTGAAATATGAAATTTTGTCGAAAGTCGAATTTGACCTGCCAGTAACAAATCTGTGTTATCCAGGAGAAATGAACCATTAGCACTAAAATATGATTGCTACTAACGGGGAAATCGGGTGATAATTTAGAAAGAATTTTGGCAAAGCGTTTTGACACGATTTTCAGTGAAATGATAAAACGAAGGCGCTGCTGGATTCTAATGCTTCTTCCGCTTGGCAGGCAAACTAACTACATGCAGGGTAACTCTCCAGATTACCATCGGAAGGAGAACGTTCGCCGCCCCAAACTATCCTTCAATAACACTTGCGTACACAGATGTACTGAACGCTGTCATTCGGCCGAGAGTCCATTCGAAGGGGGGAGGAGTTATATAATGTGAAGTAAAGTAAAGCTGCATTGTAATTGCTCGAAGAATGCATACATGGAATCAGTGCCCGTTCAATTACTTGCCCGATCTCAAAGATACATAACATTTTCCATTTTTTCACACAAATCTCGCTAGGCCAATGTAAACACTTTCCCTCTCGGATAATCCCTACAGAATCCTTAATTGCGTCATGGTCCCCATCGCAAGAGCCTAGATCACTACCATATAATGCTCAGTGTGTGCACAAGTTTATACAGTCACCCTAGTCTTAGAAATGATAAAGTAAATCTTGATACGATGTATGCATTTTCTCGATAAGGAATCAATATACATGGTCTGAGGGTGGGAATTTTAAATAAACACATTACATGCGTGTATAAACAAGGGCAAACGATTTGATTATCAGAGAAAAAATGTTAAAATGAAATTTGTACTAGAATTCACTATTTTACTATTTATTGGCCTGTAGGAACCCGGAGATTCATGACCTCGCCGACTCGACTCCGCCATCGTTCCCTGTCCTGGGCACTCTCCTTCCACACTTGACCATCCGATCCGATTTGCTCAAGGTCAAACCTAACATTGTCCCCCCATCTCCGTCGCGGCCGTCATGCTGGTCTCCTTCCCGTTAAGAATTCTACGCACGGTCCTATCGTTGTCCATTCTCACCAGATGTCCTTATTCTTCGCGACCTGATTACTCTCACTACTGTAGGTTTGCGGTACAGCTATTCCAATTCGTGGTTGTGGAGTTTCCTCCATTGTCCTGCTCCTCGTCATATTTACCGCCAAAGACACCCCTTAAAACTTTATTCTCAAATACGCGGAATTTGTTTTCTTCCCGTTTTGTGAGAGCCCATGTTTCGCATCTGTATAGAACAAGCGGCATGATTATGGTTCTATGGCGTTTGGGATGATGGTGAAGAACGTGTACTCCTCGAACTGACGCTATGGCAGTTAGAATCACCAAAAAAATGGAACCAATGCGTAACACATCAGGCTACAGGCCGTGTGTACGAATTCGATTTCTAAACTCACGTACACTCAACTGATGAGGAATTGTTATGTTATCGCTATGGTATACGGCTCTGATGCATTCGCTTATTCGATTTTCGTTCGGTGTTCTTCGCTATTTGCTTGTGTATTGTGTGTGTATCTGTTAGAAACGTGTTGGAGTTATAAATGACTCGGGCTCGTTGATCCTCAATAAATAATAGTCTAGAATTAGCAGTGAATTGAATTGTTAATTTAATTTGCGAAAAGAAAATTTGTGGATTGAGACGGAATACACATGATAAAATTGGATCAAAAATTCAAGGCACGTTTTTTTATATCTTTTACTTGCTCTTGCGTTTGAATCAGACAGTTGATTGACAGATGGGATCAGTGCCAACTTCAAGTCCAAGAACTGTGTGAAGTTCGCACAGGCTGACTGTTGTGTTGGGCAAGACCAGCTGTCAATTGATCAATTCTCAACACTCATCCTTGATCAATTTACGGCGGAGCGTCTCAAAGACTCTCCTGTTCAGTGGCTTGGTTAGAATGTCTGCAATCTGCCTGCTGCTCTCGACGTGTGGCAGTGTCACGGTCTTGTCGACGTGTTGTTGGATGTACTTTCGTGGTATCTCAATATGCTTCTTTCCCTTGCTTGTCTTTCCCTCGTGTGCATTCTGCAGCATGTGTATGGCTGACATGTTGTCGACGTGCAAGGTGATTGCCTGGTCGGTTTTCAGGATACCCAGTTCCAGCGCGATTCGCTTGATCCTGCACACATCGTCGATTACTGACACTGCTGCTCGGTACTCGGCTTCTGCGGTTGAGGTCGCTACCAGACGCTGCTTTTGTGAGTACCAGATCACTGGTCCTCCCCTCATCACGAACACTCCGCTTGTCGACTGCCATGTCTCCGAGTCTGCTCCATAGTCTGAGTCGGTGTAGGCCATGAGTGTCTGGTCTCCTCCAAAATGAATTCCGGCTGTGGTTGTCCCTCTCAGGTACTGGAACACACGTTTCACCATCGCCTGATGGCTCCTCATCGGCTTGTTGCAAAATCGACTCAGGTAGTTCACGGCGAAGCTGATGTCTGGTCTGGTGATTGTAGCTAGGTACAATAAGCTTCCTATCGCCTCCCGATAGTCCCGGAAGTGGCTCATCGTTCTTGAAGTCTGTCTTCTTGGTGATCATCCCTTGCTCAATTGGTGTGGACGCTGGGTTGCATTGTTCGAGTTTCATTTTCTTCAGTATTTTCTCCGTGTAGCTGGGCTGGTTCACGAAAATACCTTTTTGATCAATCTTGATTTCCATGCCCAGATATGTCAACTTGTCCTTTACTTTCTTGCGGTATATGATCTCAAATTCCTTGCTTATCTCATTCAGAAGCTTGTATATCTGATCTTCATCTTTTCCAGCTACCAATCCATCATCCACGAAGAGTGAGAGCATAATGCTCCTGTCCTTGTTGTAGTAGATACACGGGTCGTCATCTGTACTTGTCAGGCCTATCTTCCTTTCAAGGTGTGCGGTGACCCTCTCGTTCCACATCCTTGGAGCCTGTTTGAGCCCGTAGAGACTCTTGTCCAACTTGCAGATTTTCCTTGATCCGTCGTCGAACCCTTCAGGCTGGTTCATGTAGTCATTCCGTTCCAGGTTCCCGTACAGGAATGCCGTTTTAACATCGAATGATACCAACTTCATTTTCTCTGACGCGGCGTGACTTAGAAGCAGGTGAATGGGTGCATGGCGGGCTACTGGACTGAAGGTTTCTCCATAATCCACTCCCTCTTTCTGTTCAAATCCTCTCGCCACGAGTCTGGCCTTGAGTCTCCCGTCTGCCTTCTCTCGAAGTACCCAACGACAAGTGATCGGCTTCCCTCCTTCGGGACAGTCCACCAGCCTCCAGGTTTTCATTTTCATGAGAGAATCGTACTCCTCTTGCATCCTCTCGTCTTCACTTCTCATCCTTGAGTGCTTCGCTCACCGGGATATCTGCTGTTTCACCGATCATGGCTGCTCTTGTGCTGTTGCCTCGGTTTGACATGTTGGCAACGTAGTCCCTGTACCTTGGCGGTGGTTGCAGGTTCCGACGATCTCGTAAGGTTCTTCCTTCTGGCTGCCCTGCTGGCGGCGTTGTCTCTTGTTCGTTGTCGCTTGGCTCTTCGGTACTTTCGTGGGTCTCTTCTGCGTGTTCATATTGTCTCGCTGTTACTTCCATCTTTCTTTTCGAGATTGTCCTCAGGTGACGTGCCTGAGGTTCAGTGCCTTGTCTCAGTATCATTGTCTCCTCGTCGAAGATTACGTTGTCGGAGCTGATGATGTCTTTCTTATCTTTCAGATAAACCCTGTAGCAGGGTGAATCGATATCATACCCAACCAAGATTCCTTCTTCTGACTTTTTGTCAATTTTGCCTTTCTTCTGCCCTTGTTTCAGTACATAACATACATATCGAAAGGGTCGCAGCTTTTCAATCTTTATTGTTCTTCCGAACCAGAGTTCCGCTGGGCTTTTCCCTGGCACATTGCTGGTTCCAGTCTGGTTGATCGTGAAGATCACATGGTTCATTGCTTCGGCCCACAGTCTTTCGTCCAAGTTCTCGGTATGTATTACTGTCCTGACTGCCTCGACAATTGTCCTCATTTCTCTCTCAACCCTTCCGTTTTGTTCTGGCGTGTGCACATTCGTAAATGTGTGAAGTATTCCCAGCTTGTCCAACATCTGTTTGGTTTTGGCATTTTTCGGTTCCGTGCCGTTGTCAGTTCTCAAACACTTGACTCTCCCCCCAAGCTGATTTTCCACGAGTCTCAAGTAGCTCTCTATCTTCTCAGGTGCTTCTCCTTTCGTCTTCATGAAATAGCAGCTCCAGTAGTGGGTGAAGTCGTCCTTGAGCATAAGCCAGTACTTGGCTCCTCCTAACGACGGAATGTTCATTTCTCCAGTGTCGATGTGTACAAGATCTAGCGGTTGCTGGGCTGCCTTTGGGTTGATTCGGTGTGGGTTCGACGATTCTTGCCGTGTGAGCATCCCCTGCACACATAGTGCTTCCAGTCATCAATGTGTTTGATTCCCTTGCGTTTCAGTATATCCCTCACATACTTTACATTTTGATGGGCGAGTTTCTCGTGCCAAATTTTGATTGACATTGTCATCAGACTTGTATCTTCTTCTGACCTGAGCATCATTTTGTAGAGGTTTCCTTTGCGCTTGGCAATTGCCACAACTTTCCTGCCATCCTGACTGTAAAACGTTGACTGTTTTCCATTTGCCTTCTTAAGACGTCCCTTGTCCAGCATCTGACTTACTGAGTAGAGATTGAAGTTGAGTTTTGGAATGTAAATAACATCCTCAAGGACCACTGGATACCATTTCCGACCGTCAAAAGCCTCCATCTCGATGTTCCCGACGGCAACGCCATCCAACCTGGTTGAGTCTCCGATCACTATTGAGATTGGTTCGTCCAGCTCGACCAGCTGTGCAAACCACTCTCGATGAGACGTCATGTGTTGACTGGTGTTACGTACGTCGGCCACCACCATCATTTGATAATTTGCATTTAATACAATTTTGTTTTAAAATAGTACGATGGTAAGGTGGTGGAAGAATTGCACGATCCAGAAGTGAGTTTTTGAACACGCCCCGATTCGGGTGTGGATCGTGCAGTTCTTCGAGTTCGAATTTATTTTTCGAAGTGGACGTGAATGGAGAGCGAGAGAGACGGAGGGTTAACCTTTTTCTTGAATACGGTTCGGAATTCCGTTGTTGACGTTTTTTTTTTTTTGACAACGGAAAAGAAGAAGAAACGTTTTTTGTTCTTTGTACGCAGTTACCAGGAGGAAAAAAGGGCAGGAAGTGGTCCCCATTATTGATCGATGTTAAAAATTTGTAAACTTTGAATGTAAAAGAAAAGGAAAAACAAAAGTAAAAAACAAAAGTAAATAAAAAAAAAACGAATTGGAATAACTTCAGAAGAAGTGAAATTGGTGTAGTCCATCTAAAAGCTTCTGATACAATCCTAGTCCCTCGAACATTGGTTGTGAACCCGAGTGAGAGAATCTCGTGTGGTTAATTGGACACATAAGGATACCGCAACGACATTAAGCCACGGAAGCAGTCCTCCCCCAGAATTAGGTAATCAATCTAATCCTTTCCCACTATACCTCCACAGCGGAAGTGCGGGGCACGCACTTAATAATTAGTTGCCACACTCATCAACATCATAACATTTGTGATAGAAATATTACACTGGCTCCGCAGTCTTGATACCATGAAGTTGCCCTGTCCTTCGAGATGCCACTGTCCACTGTTGAAAAGGCCGTGGTCAGGAACGCCCTTGGTGGCCTTCCGCTTGTAAACTTGCTTGACTCCTCCTTGGAAGTGCATTCTTTGGCGAAATGTTCTTTCTGCTTACATATGTTACACGAGTACTTCTTTTTGCAGTAGGCAATGTACTTCTCGCACGGTTTGCCTATGCACTGCTTCATCATGTGACCTTTTCCTCCACACTTGTAGCATACGAGCGTTGTCTTGTCCTGGTTGCCCTTTGACGACTGCCTTGGCTTCTCACGTCTTGCCTCTCCGATAAGGATATCGTTTTTACCTCACACCAGAGACACGTAAAGTTTCTCTTGGTGGTATAGGAAACCAGATCTTGTAATAAAGGTCATGGTGGTATGTGTGGGATCGTTCAGACTGATGTTATTCACACGTGCCTGACAGCAGTAGAACAACGAAACAGGCAGGCGGCAAAGACAAAAGGGAAAAATGACCAAATGCGCCGTTGGTAATGCGGGTCATTGTTTACACGATGCCTCGTCGCTATTTTCGACGTTGGGAGAAAAAGGTGCTAAAAGCCAATTGGATGTTTATGGCATCTCCTTGGTAGAAACCGGGTTCATATTTGCATTAGGAAATGCTGGAGAATTTGGTTTCGGCGTCTATTGCGCTAATTATATGCAGCTGCTTGGGTTGTTTATTGATAAGACAAACAAAAAAGGTTGCCAGGCAATATGTATGAAAAGGTGCAGGACGCGGCTGGGAAAATAGACCGCGCAGGTCCCTGTCATGAAGGTTACAAATGTATGTAAATCTAATTATTTGTTTACCGGAATTTCTCTAAGGAAATTTGACTGGCGACGTATATGCCGAAATTGATTGGAAATTCCTGGTAAGTTAATAAAGAAATCTTAACGAGCAATGGTATGCGAAGAGAATGCATGAAGGTAAGTTTTCTTTACAGGGTCTTAAAGATCATAGATTTGATCTCTTAAATGCGTGCAGCATTTTTAGGTACTAATACTGTTGCATTAGCAAACTAAAGGGAGTTGGGTAGTAGTTATGGGAGTTTTTTCAGGTAAGTAGACCGTAGGGTTTGGCGGAACCGCTACATTTGTAGTCTCCTTCAGTCGCTCGTCCTCAAGTCTCAGACGTTCGGTGAGAGTTTCCACATTCTTGGTTGGTCCGGTCACATTGTCCCAAGAAGTCCTGAAGTGCGCTAGTTTTAGCGGGAGCACACTCATGATCCTTGTCATGATCCAACTTTCTTTCATAGGATCATTGTCGGTTGACACTTCTTCAGCCAGATCCAAGATCTCCAAACAATTTTCCACTGCTGACTTGCTATCATCGTATTCAAGGGCAAAGAATTTGATTCGGGACATTTCTAAAGTTACATCAGTCTTTGTGTCGTATAAGCTGGTTAATTTGTCTGTTATATCTTTGGCAGTCTTGCAGTTGGCAATTTTGTTTGCGATCTTGCTGCTTACATTTAGGCCTATGAGCGTTTGAGCTTCGACATCCTTCTTGATCCAAGCTGAGATGGTTTCCGATGACGCAGCGCCTGTCGGTCTGAGCTTGTCTCCTGTTACGATTTCGTACAGGTCCTTATTCTTCAGTGCTAGGTTCAGTTTGAATCGCCATGAGATGAAGTTGACGTTGCCCTGGCTGCCTTCGCTTAGCATTTCCAACTGGGATTTGACGGAGTCCATTTTGTTGAGAGGCTGCAATTCGACTGACTTGACTTACGTATGTGTTACTCACGGTTAATTTGCTATGCGATGGCTGCTCCGATGTTTGACGATTTGTGGATTACGTTGTCCTTGCCAGTTCTCCCGCTCTGGGCTGCTTTGGTCAATTTTGCTTTCACTTTCGTTGATGATGACCGACGAAACCCTTTTACTGCTGTCCTGGGCCCATAACCTGTTAGAGTTATAAATGACTCGGGCTCGTTGATCCTCAATAAATAACAGTCTAGAGTTAGCAGTGAATTGAAATGTTAATTTAATTTGCGAAAAGAAAATTTGTGGATTGACATGAAATACACATGATAAAATTGGATCAAAAATTCAAGGCACGTTTTTCTATATCTTTTACTTGCTCTTGCGTTTGAATCAGGCAGTTGATTGACAGATGAGATCAGTGCCAACTTCAAGTCCAAGAACTGTGTGAAGTTCGCACAGGCTGACTGTTGTGTTGGGCAAGACCAGCTGTCAATTGATCAATTCTCAACAAAACGCCACACTACTCCCTTCTCAGTAACTTTGTTACGATCAGCTTCGTGTGCGAACGACGGAGCGAAAAGCGAGCGAACGAGAGAACGTCGGAGCAGGCGAGTGTGTCGATGCTCTATGCGGAAGTCGTTATCGTGTCGTGAAGTTCTGTTTACTATGGGAAACTGTGTGCTGTGTGTACACAGATCACGTCGGGTTGTTGCGTTAAGCAAGGATAGTAAAGAAGGTGAATTGAACACACGATTAAACGGGTGAAAAACGAAGCATTGAAGCATCAGGCTACTGGCCGTTTGTACGAATTCGATTTCTAAACTCAAGCACACTCAACTGATGTGGAATTGTTATGTTATCGCTATGGTATACGGCTCCGATGCATTCTCTTATTCGATTTTCGTTCGGTGTTCTTCACTATTTGCTTGTGTATTGTGTGTGTATCTGTTAGAAACGCCACAGTTCTATAAACACAGAGCTTTATATTACGTGATAGCAGTTTCGATTTCACCAGTTCGCTGACTGCGTATTAACTAGAGTTGCCGGAATGTAGTACTTTGCTAATTTCCTTTGACATTTCGTTACTGGACGTCAGTATTGCTCCTTGATATTTAAACTTTTTTACTTTTTCAAATATCTTGCCCCTGGCATTTATGTGTGTTTCCTGAAGTCCACCTGCTCTTCCCGTAATCATATATTTTGTTTTGTGTTCATTTATTGCTAGGCCCACCTTTTCTGCTGCGTGCATGACGATTTCACTGTTTTTGCTTACAGTTTCTAGAATATCGCCCACAACGGCGATGTCATCCACATATGCGAGCACTTGTGTGACCCCGTGATCCGGTCATGTTATCGTCTTGTGTCTTTCTAATGACATACTCGAGCACAAGGTTAAAAAGAAATGGTGAGAGGCCATCCGTCTGTTTTAGTCCGTCGCGGATTTCAAACGGTTCTGAGAGTTGGTTTTCTACTCTAACTCGCCCTTTATTTTCGTTAATGCAGATATAAACACACGGCTCCTCGATAGCATAGTAGTTAGTATACCCGCATGTCACGTGGGGGACCGGGGTTCGATTCCCCGTCGGGGAGCCTCTGGCGCAAGACTAATGACGTTGCCCGGAAAAAACAGGGTGTAGACTTGCTAGATTTCTTCGCAGGGGAGAGAAGTTTTTCTGTTTAGAGTTTTTTAACTACACTTTCTAAATTTTCTAACAATAATGAATAATTGTTAAAAGGGGACATTGATCATCTGCTTCTTCTAAAAATAGACTCCGAATAATTGTTACAAAAGGATCTTGACCATCCGCTTCTTCTGAAAACGGGCTAAAAATAAATCTCAAAAGAGAACCTGGTCTCTCTGTGTCTTCTGAAGACAGGCCCTGGACAATTCTTAACAGAGAATTTTGACTTCCTGCATCATCTAAGAAGAGATCAAAAATAAATCTTAGCACAATACTTTGACCCATGCATTTTCCACAAACAGCCAACAAATTAGTCTTAAAAGAAAAGCTGGTTTCTCTGTGTCATCTGCAGCCAGGCTCTGAATAATTCCTAGCAGAAAATTTTGACCATCCGCGTCATCTAAAAATAGTCCAAAAATAAATCCTAAAATAGAATCTTCATTTTCCACATAATCTAAAAGTAGATTAAAAATAAATCTTAACAAACTTTTTAAAAATAGCTAACATTAAAATTTGGGGATGAGGATAGTTCATGCAATAGAAAATCCTATAAAGAAGACATATACTAAACTTGAACTAAATCGGCTAGTAGAATTTGAAAAATCGTGGGCATTGTTTTAAAAAAGATCCCCCACTTCAACAGCTGCTAACTTTTTGCATTTTGAATTTTTTACTTTCAAATTTTTTTACAGTATTTTTGAAATATTAATAAATATCCTATAAAAAATGAATAGCAAAAATATTGATTGCTTTTTTTTACAGCACTTCAAAAATTGCGTTAAATTCGTGCGTCTAGACCAGAATACCCCCTTAAGGAAGAAAGCCCCAAGAAACGCTAAAACGTAAAAATTCACCCTCTGCATCAAGGGGAAGTTAACAAATCCTTTAACAACAATTAAAGAAACATAAAAAAGGTATATAATATGAAAATGGTTAATAAAATTTAAACTGAAATTGGAGTTGACGTGAATGCACCTGTATAATGTTCGGATTGGTGCCAGGATGATTGTTGAACCCCTAAGCAGCCAGTTCCGAACAGTTGATGTAACCATGGTATGTGCTCAAAATAATAAACTTAATTAACAAATAAATCGAATAATTCAATTTAACAATCGTTTATTATGTTTAAGTGATATCTTCTCTATATCTATGTACTTTCTAAAATAGATTGACTATTCAACGTCTGATGTGATCAAAAACAACCTGAGCTTATACAAGTTTTTCATTGGAACGACTCGAAAACACTCAAGTGTCAAGCATCCCTTCGATTCGATTAATTATGACTGATATTGACACTTTCATGTTGTTTAGTCAACGTAGGGAATCTTTTTATCCATCGGTGCAGTTAAAATTGTAGATTTATGAAAAGACGTATTTGGAGTACATCCATCTCAAAAACGATATTGGTGTGCTCCTTCATCGTCTCAAGTAGAATTTAATTTAAATAGGAGGGCATTGGTGAAGAAAGAAGGCAACAAAGGTGGATGATCCTTTACGAAGCTAACCAACTTTCGTCCCTACGCGTAAATGTTCGTTTTGGTACGAGGGTTGCCTCTTATGTTTCGGGATTTGGCAACCCTAGTGTTGCAATCCGGCAATTGACAGCTCTGTCGTAAAGTTGGACATTTTTGAGGTTATACGCGCTCAGAACGTTTTGACATACGAGCGCTATTTGTGTTGTTTACAGTAACTTAAAAGATTCATCTCGGCCCAAAAATGGAATTAAATCGTCAACATTTTCGTGCGATTATTTTTTACAACTTTCGGCGTGGATTAACTCAGCAACAGTGCATGGATGAACTTAATTCAATTTTTGGCGATGAAGCTCCATCAAGGACCAGTGTTTATCGATAGTATGGTGAATTCAATCGCGGTCGTAGTTCATTCCAAGATGAATTTCGTGAAGGTCGTCCAAAATCAGTTGTTGTTCCGAAAACCATTGATGCTGTGCGCGAACTGATATTGGAAGATCGTCATGTGACCTATCGTGAGATTGAGACAACCTTAGGCGTTAGTGGGACCAGCATACATTCAATATTGCATAAACATTTGACTGTCAAAAAAATTTGTTCGCGTTGGATCCCACACAATTTGTCAATCGCCCAAAAAAAGGCTCGTGTCAATTGGTCGAAAGAAATGCTCAAAAAATACGGTCGCGGTGCTTCGAAACACGTCTATGACATCGTGACAGGGGATGAATCGCGGATTTACGCGTATGAGCCCGAAAGTAAACAGCAGTCGACTGTCTGGGTGTTTCAAGATGAGCCAAATCCAACAAAAGTTGTTCGCGCACGAAGCACTTCCAAGCAAATGGTCGCCTGTTTTTTTCGGAAAAACTGGACATGTCCCAACCGTACCACTAGAACAACGCAGAACAGTTAATTCTGAGTGGTACACAACCATTTGTTTGCCAGTTGTCTTCCAAGAAATCAGGAAAACCAACCGCCGAAGACGGATCACTCTTCACCACGACAATGCGAGCTCTCACACATCGGCTGCGACAACTGCATTTTTGAGCACCCAAAACACCGATTTGATGGGTCATCCGCCGTATAGTCCTGACTTGGCACCGAATGACTTCTTTTTATTCCCGTACGTAAAAAATAAACTGAGAGGTCAACGTTTTTTGACACCTGAAGAAGCGGTTGCTGCATTCAGAATGCATTTGTTGGAGATACCTCAATCAGAGTGGCAAAAGTGCTTCGACAATTGGTTCAAACGCATGCAAAAGTGTATAGATCTTCATGGGGAATATTTTGAAAAAACAATAAAGTGATTTTCGATGATCAATATTTGTTTTTGTTCTCTAATCCCGAAATATAAAAGGCAACCCTCGTATTCAATTTTAATTTTGTTTTGCAACGAGTTTCGAAGTCAAAAACAGTGTGTGGTAAACAGTCTAAGCAGCGAAACAATGTATATTTTAGATGACAGGGAGTCTTCTATACCTGATCACGGTGAGTAAGGCAGTTTTTATAAAATAGCGAGATTTATGGTAAGAGTGATCTGCTTTATATTTCTTATTACTAGGGAATTCGTTTGTTAACTCGTGGAATGCAGAATAATCGCGAATAAAAGAACGATGTTAGTAATAATACGTCGACACAATTTATCTTTCATATAAAACACACAAGAAGTCAGAAAAGTGACGACATCTCGGATCGACAGAATATTCATCATTCAAATATCCCGCGTGGGAGCGCTTGCATAAATGACACCATTGAACCCAATATTTCCGTAATTTCACGTGGAATATTGATACTTAGATCATCCAACGTTGCTGGCTTTGACGGACACGAGAGACTCAAGGTAACCCCAAAGTAAAAGAACGAATGGGGTTATGGGGAAGGAAGTATTGTGCCGGGCATGGGCACTCGGTTCACTTCCTTCCACCAGCATCACAAAGACAAAGTTCCGGGGGAAAGTAAACCGGAAAAGCACAAATCGAACTCGACGACGCAACGTCCATACCAGGAGCAAGTAAAAACACAACTTGTCCTTAATTAATTTTTATTTTGTTTCACTTTTGTTATTAACTTGTTATTAGCCATTATCAAATATGTTAGTGTTTTTACACTTCACTTGGACTTATTGTGATATTAAATTGATTTTCATGAAACACTTCTTTTCACGATCCGAGTTCAGGTATTTTCGCGTCCTCGACGTCCCCTACACACACAGGAGAAGTGCCGGGAGAAACGCCGCCGACTTCGGCGGGCACGCCGGATCAATATAGCGGTCCCCTTACGCGAGGTCGGGTACGACTGCGGTCTCGACAAGCGCTACCAATCGGATAGTAATAACAGAACCCGACGAGAACAGCCGCGTAATCAGCTATGCGCACGCCTCACATCGTTGCCTTTTATCGTGACTGCGTCACCAGAGGGGGGGGGGGGGGGGGGGGGTATTATGACGGTTCTTTCGAACGCCACTACTTACCTGCATTGGCATTTCTAACAACCACAAAAACCTTTAAGGCGCAATGTATGCTGATACGAAAAGTATAAGATGGGCTTTAAAAACCTGAAAAGCATGACTTACCTGCCCATACGACTAACCACCAGCTGCAATGCTTAACTGCGCTGAAGTAAAACACCATCAGTAACACAAGCATGTCCATAGAAAGGGCAAATTGGTCGCACATCTAGCAACCAACATTGCATTACTTCCTACCAACGAAATGCTCATAAGAAGAGGCGACAATGCAACAAGAGATGTTTATATTTCTCTTGATTCTTTTACGCAATGCCCACATAGGTCGCTAACTCGAGCCACTCACCGGGAAACTCGCATCTGGCAGCAAAAAGGCAATAGAGAACTCGCCAGTGTAAATACACGTACGCCGGTTCGACCTCATTAATACCAACATCCAACATGCGCACGATCAGCAATCATGCTACATGTAGGCACTGATCGTGCAAATACAATGACCTTTTCAGAACAACTCGCCCCAGCTGCGAATGTGTTATTTTTATGTTTATTCAATGTCTATGGTTCGCATGCTGAGCGACACAAGCGATGAGCACCAACAGGGGATCATGGTATGTGTTCGACCCTTCTATGGTAGGGAAAAAGTAAAAGGAAAATGACCAAATATGGTCATCGAGGCGATAGATAGATTTTTGGTATCTTGTCGCTTCGATGGTGATAGGCAATCGTGTGGTGGATACTGTGAGGAAGAGTTGAGCCTTAGACGGAATTAGGGAAATCTCTCATGGGATGTCCCAAGAGATACCAAAGAGTGCGCAGTTTTAAGTTAAATGTGAACTATTCCATTATTCAATTCTAATATTAATTACAATAACTATAGTGCGCTGTCTTAAGTTAAATGTGAACTATTCCATTATTCAATTCTAACATTAATTACAATAACTATAGTGCGCTGTTTTAAGTTAAATGTGAACTATTCCATTATTCAATTCTAATATTAATTACAACAACTATAGTGCGCTGTTTTAAGCTAAATGCGAGCTATTCAATTATCTAATTCTAATATTCAATTATTCAATTCTAATATTAATTACAATAACTTTAGTGTACCCTTTTAAGTTAAATGTGAACTGTTCAGTTATGTAATCATCAACATTACTTATAGTAACTAAATCACTTGTAGCGTAAAGAGTTAAGCTAACCTTGGAGTCGGATTTGTAAACATCAGTTTTGTTTTACCAATTGAAAATAGAGAACCTTTTTTGTGTTACCAGAGTAACTCAGAGTATTTCTTGTGCGGTGAATATATTCAGACAGGATTGGGTTGGCGTTCCGCTACCTACACCCCCTTAAACATAAACCCCACAGTACATATCCTCTCCACTAAGGATATGTATTTACTTACCACCAGAGAAACGTAAAGTCTGCCTTGGTGGAATAGGAAACCAGATCTCGTAATGGAGATCATGGTGGTGTGTGTGTGTGTGTGATCGGTCAGATCCGATGTTGTTTACATGTGCTCGAAGGCAATGGAACAACGAAGCAAGCAGGCGGCAAAGACAAAGGAAAAGCGACCAAATGCTTCGTTCGGTAATGAGGGTCATGTTTACGCTGTGCATCGTCGCTATAATAGGCGTTGGGAAAAAGGTGCTAATGGGATTGGTGGCAGAAACGAATCCCTTGCCTGCATTTGTATATGCAGGGTAATTAGTTGCGGCTAAAAAAGAAATTGAAGATTGTTTGTTAGTGGGAACACAAACGACAAGTTGGATCTTATGCATGTTTACATGCGTAGGAATACGGTTTATGCCATCTCCGACTGGTATGGGAACCGAGTTCTTGTTTATACTAGAAAATGCTAGAGGATCCGGTTCCGATGATAATGATTGGGACGCGGGAATTGTTTGTCGATTGGACAAACGAATCGCAGGTCGGTTTATTGCAGCTGTAAAAACAAGCTATCCGACATAACATTTTAAATGATAACAAAGGGTGCAGAACAATTTGGTATTCATGGTGCATATGCACATTAAAGAATTATTTTTAGGAATTTTAGCTAATGCGTTGTATGCATTAAATGTCCTTGTAAAAGGAAATGTTTCAGGTATGCTGGGTGGAGATTCGGTGCAGGTGTGGGAAAGTTGAAATTTGCCTTGGAACCGAAGGTACCGAATAGGTTTTGGGATTCCTGAAAAGGCAGAAAAGAAATCTTACAGGAAATTATACGCGAAGAGATGCATGGAAGGTAAGTTTTCTTTTACAGGGACTTTTAGATTATAAATTTGCCAACCTAGATGCGTAAAGCACTTAAGGTGCTAATGCTCTTGCATTAGCGAAAACTTATGCCAATTGGGATGTAGTTATGGGGGATTTTCAGGTAAGTGGGCCGTGGGGTTTGGCGGAACCGCCACAGGGTCCAATCAAACGAATGAGGCGACAAGTTGATGGAGTCATTTCTCGAAGTAACTAATTCACCATATTTTAAATTCATATTTGGGTGGCAGGTTGCACAGCCCCGAGTTACGTTCTGAAGGTGAAAGATGTGATCTCTTCTAGTTATTTCTGCAGGCGAACTCTGGTACAAATTTCATTTTAACATTTTTTCTCTGACAATCAAATCCTTTTGCCCTTGTTTACACACACACATGTAATTGGTGTCGCACAATGTTTATTTAAAATCCCCATCCTCAGAGCATGCATATTGATACTTTATCGAGAAAATTATTAATCATTTCTAAGCATAGGGTGACTGTGTAAACTTGTGCACACACTGAGCATTAAATGTTAGTGATCTAGGCTCTTGCGATGAGGACCACGACGGAATTAAGGATTCGGTAGGGATTGTCCGAGAGAGAAGGTTTTACATTGGCCTAGCGATACAGTTCCCCATGGTGAAACGATTTTCTGTAAAAATAGTATTAACATGAGTAGCTGGAGTCCTTGGTTAAAGTAATACTGTGGGGGTTCTTCATGGCTCGCCTGAAGAACCACCAATCGTCCTAACCCAACTCCCTTTTCCCAAACTGCAATTCCGTTACCGATAATAAGCCTCTTACCTGCATAGGAGCGGATCCACGCCTTCCTTCAATCAGTTCTTACCTGAAAAATAAGCCCACGGCAAGATCATTACCTTGTCATGGCATCAATCAATGCATATCGACCAAACCATTTCGGTTCATCTTACATGAATCATTTAGGAACATGATCGGTTCCTCGGAGCGGCAACATCTCCATCAAACATACTCCAATCCTCCTGTGTCTTCTTGTTCCAACAATCCTGTAGGAATTTCACTTGGTTATATGCCGGCCTTGGCAAGGTTCACCAAGATTTCCTAACGATAGTTCCGCCCAACACTGTCCACCAATGAAAACAAAACTCCGCAGCAAACCGTCCACAAGAAGTAAAACATTGTTTAAACTGTTGGAATTTTGTCGTTTATTGTAACTACTGGTCGGTGTTTTTTGCATTGTATTATACATTAATTCAATTTTTAATGGCAGCGACACAGGACACACGCTTCACAATTAAAAGAGTCTAGACTTGTGTTTACTTAACTTTTAAATTTCGAATATCAAACAGTTAATTACTTATACATTGTTTGTTGCTTGTCTTTTATTTTTTGGTATTATTTATTCATTTTTACTAAACTATAGAACACGCAAACACACTCGACGTCACTCGCGCAGGCGAACTCCACCGTATCTCGAACTCGACTTTTTGGGCGCACTCCACTTAGGTTGAGACTCGACTCATTTACAAATCTTTCATCGACTGAACTACTTTTGAGCGCGGATCGCTATCTTTGCTCGTGATGCGAGCTCATGGGTGGTCGAACCGTGGGAACGAGAATTCGTGAAAGCATCTTTGGAATAAGTAATTGCAGTTGTCCAAATACTACGCTAGGGATTAGGATGCATTTGAGATAATTACACAATGATGGTTGTGTTTACAACCATGTTAATTGCGTATTGCATTCCTAGGAAGTCATGAGTCGAATTCCAGTGTGAGTATTTACACTGGCATTGAATTCGGCTCTTGGCAGCTAGGCGCGAATTGCGCCGGTGCTTTGAGGATTGCATAAAAGCCGCCGTGAGTACTGGTGCAACATGAAAATCTGTTGCGCACATGTGGGACACTAAATGCAGGCAGACAGGGGTTCTGCTGATTGTTTTCATAATCCACTTCGGTTATCTAGTATGGCAACCGAAATGTTTTCTTTTTAGAACAATGCTGAGATGCATTGGTGTATGCGGTACTGGCGTACCGAATTTCTTCTAGGGAAAATTTATATAACGCGTTAATTTTTTTTTTTTTTTTTATTAGACTTCTCTCGGGAGAGGGGAACCTATAGCGTCGAGTGGGCGCCCCGAGATGCCATCAAATAACTGTTGCAGTTCTTTTTGAACAGTTGCAGGTTGTAACGCTCCGGGAACACTCGCGTGGGAAGGAAGTTCCACAGCTTCCCCGCTCTGTAACGGAACGAGTTCTGATACAGGGATATTCGCGCCGTCGGGAGATGAACCACAAACGGGTGCGATCCGTCGGATTGCCTTGTGGAGCGCATATAGACCGAATTGCGTGGAACAATGCCAAGAATCTCCGAAGAACAGCACCCGTGATAATATCTGTAAAACAGACAGAGGTCGGTCACGCGCCTTCGATGTGATAGCAACTGTAGTCCCGACGTCAGCGCCGAGTCCCCGATCAGGCGTATCGCTCGTCTTTGTACGCTCTCAAGTAGGTCGAGGGTATGTTTAGGAGCCGAGCTCCAAACATGAGAGCAATATTCGAGCGCGGGTCTAATTTGAGATTTATATAGGAGAAGAAGTTGGGCCGGAGTAAAGTATTTCTTGGCTCTAAAAAGATAACTCAGTTTTCCTGAGGCTGATCTGGCGATACCCGATACGTGTTTATGCCATGATATATTCCCACAGACCGTGACGCCGAGCAATTTCAAACTTTCCCCAGCCTCGAGGGCCCGGCTACTCATCATCAGCTGTGGAACCGATGATTCAGTTTTCTTTGTGAATGTTGTATACTGGGTCTTCGTTGCGTTGAAGTCGACAAGATTGGCCTTTCTCCACTGCAGGACTTTATCTAGATCCTGGTTCAGAGAGTCAATCTGTTTACATCTCAGTTGGTGCGACGTTGATGCACCAATCGGCCGATCACTCCAAAAGGAGGAAACAAGCGTACTATCATCTGCAAAACTGAACACTTTGTTATCCGTTGTCTCCAACAGATCATTTATGTGAAGCAAGAACAAGGTTGGAGCCAAAATAGAACCCTGGGGCACCCCCGAATTAACAGGATACAGATCCGAGCATTCGCCGTCCACAACAACCCGGATCGATCGATTCTCGAGGAAGCTCCTCGTCCAGTCGCAAAGCTGTTGGGAAAGTCCATATGAACGAAGTTTGCTCAGCAATGCCCCGTGCCAGACGCGGTCAAAAGCCTTGGAGATATCTAATGCGACCGCCCTTGACTCACCATGCCGTTCAATCGCAGATGTCCATATATCGGTTATAAGTGTCAAAAGGTCTCCTGTGGACCGCCTGCAACGGAATCCGTATTGACGATCATTCAGAAGACCGTTGCACTCCAAATACTTAACCAACTCTGTATTGATGACTTTTTCCATTCCCTTAGATAAAATAGACAGTAATGCTATCGGACGGTAATTTTGTGGGAGACACTTTTTTCCCGTCTTTGGGATTGGCTGAACTCGAGCGATTTTCCAGCAGGCGGGAAAGGTCCTCCGTGCATAAGATAAGCGGAAGAGTCTGCCAAGAACCGGCGATAGTTCTGGAGCACAGTTCTTAAGGACTATTGCTGGTATTCCGTCCGGGCCGGTTGCCTTCCTACAATCCAGTTCACGTAGAATGCGTTGAATAGTGCGCGGACGAAATCTCATGTCCCGCATGGAAGACTGTACCGGCGAGATCACAGGTGGCTTCAAAAGGCCGGGATCGAGGTTTGAATTCGCGGAAAATAAATTCGCGAACACATTAGCTTTATCCTTTGGATTCGTGACTAACGTCCCGCTGTCTGTCACCAACGGAGGGAAAGAGGAGGAAGCAAAGTTACTGCTGACAGCCTTTGCCATTGACCAGAAGGAGCGCGAGCCAGTTGGGCACCGAAGGAGCTTATATAGTAATATAGCCAGCCTCCGTACACGTTCATCTATTTGATCAGCTGCGTACTTGGATTTTCTTTTGTGCACCCTTCGCATTTTCGTTTGTCCTGGCTTCCAGCGAATGGGCATTCCACCAGACCTGTACGGTCACAACGGAAATACTTCCATTAAAACCCAAATCGATCGTTCATTGGTCGTCACCAAAGAAGAAGGTCCGATTTGCTCCTCCCATATCGGTGGAAATCCACCACCGTTGCATCTAGTGGGATTTTGAACGCAACAGCCACGAGAGAGTCAGATTGCATCCCCCGTCGCGAGCACTTGTGCTGGGAGTCAAGTCTTTCTCTCCATTGAAGGGTACACGTGTGTCAAAAGTGTCTTTTATTACTGTATGTCTATATGCAAAATTATCCCTTATACTCTTGGGACGTAATCAGGATTTTATCTAAAAGTGATCGCTGCTAGTGCCTCTTTAATCAATTAGCTTTGTTTTAAATGTTTGCGCGCCAGAGAAACTGAAGGAATAACAGTGTTGTGTCACTATTGAACTAAACTCCGATCTAAAAACCATAGTGTGGAGAAACAAGAATAAAGATATTTTTAAAGTCTGATCAAAAAAACATTGTGTGGAGAATAAGACAAATAAAGAAAACTTTATACAACCAAGCTTCCTCGTTGCCTTTTTATTTATCTTTCCTCTCGGTGCGTGGTTTCTGGTGACAATTTTTGTGAGTATATCGCTGGTAGGTGAGAATGCTCCTCTGTCGTACGCCGACAATACTATTATCACTCCCCACAATACCACCAAACTCGCGGTACCACCGAAGGCACAAGAGATGACCTTTATACAAGAGTTAGGAGATGCAAGAAAGGCTGCCCATTTAACATGGTTAAAAGTCGTATCGTCATATAAGTATCATAAAAGTTATATTTGGACACGCGCTATTTTTCTAATTCAGTTATTGAAACATATGCCCAACATATCCCGTCTTTCTCTTTTACTGAAGTATTACTAGGGTCGTCACCCAGCTGAACTTGGTGAATGCGTTACATCTCTCTAAGCGTGTGTCCTTAATACTAGTCAATCACAGAATGCGCATCAATTCTTAGTAAAAATTAACTTCAGACGTACAGAGATTGGTTCCTTAGCTAAACCACATGAATGTAGAATACTCTGCAATTAACGTGTTTTTCTTCGTCATTATAATTCCAGACATTCAAGACGAATGGACTTCGGTACCCTTTTCTTATCGTCCCCTTTTTTCCGCTTTGACTGTACTTTAACATTTAAGTGTACAAAATCCCTTTTATATGTATGTTTCATTTCCTCCATTAAGGTGGTTTTATCTTCTAGTTGTATATAAACTACCTGTACCTACTACTTGATTGTCCAGTACATCCAGAGGCTGTGTGCGTTGCGCGGTCACTCGTCTTAATATCAATTTCATGCTGGTCAGGCTCACAATCCAACTATGCATGTTATCCCAATCCATCTCACTGGATCTCCACAGAAATCGCTCAATTAGTTTTTGTTGACTCGGCCAGTGGACTGCGATGAGGTGGCATAGGCATAGCCTCAGGGCCAGTGCAAATTTTCATCACATTCCACATCATGCCTTCATCTACCCAGATGCACTTAATGTTACACCTCTCAAATGTGCTCAAGTCCAGATTTGTTTTTTCCGCCTGTGTTCATCGACCGCCCCCACCTGCTCCTTCCATATTCCCAGATAAATTCACCAAATCCGTCCAGCAAATTAAATATGAAATATGTTTCCAAGTCCGTGCCTTTTCGTGAATTCACATTCCACTTCCACTTTGCACATCCCGGTCTATTGTTGAAACCAGGGGTGTCCACTGGAGCCACCCTGCTTCATGCATAGTCCACTGGGCATTCCGGAAATGATGGATGTATTGAATATTTTAATAACTTTTTTGGAAGGTTGCATTGAATTTAGGGTCCTTTCGGGTGCGAGTGCAGTCACGTGGAATTTCTCAGGATTCGTTCTTCTAGGCATCCGCGGGAACGCATTTGGATTTAATATCGATGGCCACGATTATCGTGTGAAGGTTTTGTTTGGACCTTGGTTCGTGGCCCCACTCTCGTAAGCACTCTCAATAATGCAGACAATCGATAACCAGAACAAAACGAAATATGGAAGTGCACTTCATTGTGGGTGGCCGTCTGTGTGTGGTGTTTTTGGTTAAGCGCTGGCGGGTGTCAAAATTCAACACAAGTGGCTGAACTCCTGACTGGAGCAAAAAGGATTTCATTTTATTTGTTTTTTTACGGTAAAATGGATAAAAAGGTTGAGTAGTGAAATGGTGTAGGCACCCAAAGTCAGCATACGAGCACTTAATGCTCTTTCTGTCTCACTCGCTGGTGCCTGTTTTTTTTTTTTGTCGTTCGTCATTCTGTTTGGTTATTTATTTATTTTTTATATTCGGTGAAGTGCGATTAAAAGGCTTCCAGGCGATTTGACCATAAATAGTAGCGCAAAAATTCGTACAAAAGCGCGTGGTTCCGTTCAACTGAATGCCCCCAAGAGGAAGCGTGCTGGTGCGGATAATAGAACGTTTTTTTTCTTGTTTTCCAACGTGTGCTATTTGTACCACTTGTAGCTGTGGGACAATCAGTGGGAGTAGGACTTGTTGGTAGGTAGAATTCATATTTGTTTTTGTACTATGGACGAGGAACAATGATTTTGTTGAAACTGGTCTACTAAGCCACAAGTCTGCAGCATATGCTAATCTCGTTTTGTTTTAGTTTGTAAGTTTCAGCTTTTATATGGCGGATGCTTGGAGTCCTGTTTACCTTTTGGTTATCGGAATCGATTGGGGCGTGGATGGTGTGTGGCTGAAAAGAAATGCCACAGAAGAAACTGTTTAGACTCAGAAGTTATAAAAATAACATAAGAAAGCATTTATTAAGAATGTTCGCACCTTAGTTCTGAGCATCGAAGTAGACCCCAATTAAGGAATTCAAACAGAAAACTTTGAATTCTGGTTTGCAACGTAAATTCAAAGGCGATGTGTATTGGGGTGCCGAGAGCGCACGTGTATGTGAAATTATTTTTTTAACGATGCGCACAGCTTTAATGGCAAATATTCTGAGATATAAAATGCCTTCACCAAATTCAGTTGTGCCACCACCGTGATAATTCCTATGGGAAGGATGTAGGCGCTTAAGAAAGGGTGGACTTCCGTGCTGAGGTGATTTAGTGGCATTTGACGACGTTTACCTCGAGGCAGTTATTTTGTCTGCAAATCGAAAACCTATCAAGATCTGTTTGTTTAGTGTCGTCCGCCTACGGAAAGATACACGAGTGCTTGATACTAATGTCTACATCATTTATCATCATCATCATCATCATTATCGGCACTACAACCGGGAACCGGTCTTGGCCTTATTTAGCAAGTCCTGAGGCTTGTTAAATTTTCCATAATGACTTGTATTTTCCGGGCAAGGTCATTAGTCTTGCGCCGGAGGCTCCCCGACGGGGAATCGAACCCCGGTCTCCCGTGTGACAGGCGGGTATACTAACCACTATACTATCGAGGAGCGTACATCATTTATAGTTAGTGTAAATAGGTGGCGTATTTGAGAATAAAGTTTTAAGGAGTATATTTGGCGGTAAATATGATGAAAACTTATGAGAATGGAGGAAACTCTGTGGCGGTTCCGCCAAACTCTGCGGTATACTTACCTGGAAAAACCCCCGATAACTACTACCCAACTCCCTTTAGTTTGCTAATGCAACAGTATTAGTACCTAAAAATGCTGCACGCATTTAAGAGTTCAAATCTATGATCTTTAAGTCCCTGTAAAGAAAACTTACCTTCATGCATTCTCTTCGTATACCATTGCTCCTTAAGATTTCAATTTCGGCATCTACGTCGCCAGTCAAATTTCCTTAGAGGAATTCCGGTAAACAAATAATTAGATTTACATACATTTGTAACCTTCATGACAGGGACCTGCGCCGTATATTTTCCCAGCCGCGTCATGTACCTTTTCATACATATTGCCTGGCAACCTTTTTTGTTTGTCTTATCAATAAACAACCCAAGCAGCTGAATATAATTAGCGCAATAGACGCCGAAACCAAATTCTCTAGCATTTCCTAATGCAAATATGAACCCGGTTTCTACTGCAGCCAGAAATGCCATAAACATCCAATTTGCTTTTAGCACCATTTTCTCCTAACGTCGAAAATAGCGACGAGGCATCGTGTAAACAATGACTCGCATTACCAACGGCGCATTTGGTCAATTTCCCTATTGTCCTTGCCGCCTGCCTGCTTTCGAACACGTGCAACAACATTGAAAACCAAAAAGATCGCATTTTCTTAGTGGTCACACCCTTAAGAGAAAAGTTTTTCTCTCTCTTCCTTTTTTCCTTAGCGAAATCATCTCTGCATGAGATGACGATCGCCGAGTCTTATTCCATCCTTCGACCACGCTGGTCGCAGCACTCCCGCTCTCCGCCGGCAGCGGAGAAGCGCAATTAAAATATTATAGTCGCCGTGTCGAGTATTATAGTCGCTGCAGTTTTCGTATAGTGCATTATTATTGTAATTTTCACGTGTGCTTCGTAAAAATTAAATAAAAATTAACAACACCTAACCTATGCGTTTTTATCATGGATATCTTCGGTGAACAACTTCCCTACTTCGGACAGCTTGCGGTGAACTGTGTTTTTCTTTCGGTCTGTGGCAGACACTTTTCGAACTGGTGGAGACGAGGTAGAACATTCGCCCATGCTGGCGTCGCGATCTCCTCCCCACAACTCCATAACCACGAAGTGGAAGAGCTATAACGCAAACCTACAATATAGAGAGTGATGAGGTCGCGAAGGTTATGATGGGCCAGACATGCGGCGAGAATGGACAAAGGTAGGACCGTGCGCAACATTCTTGACGGTAGACCAACGGAAAAGAGACCGGCGTTGTATATCGCTTATGCAACATTTATTTTTATTTATTTATATTTATTACTTACTTTATTTTGTTGTCGGACTCCGCCTGCTTGAGCCAGTGTGTGGATGGCTTCTGACTCGTGGGGTCCGTAAGGATTCTGTTATATTTTGTTAGGGCGACGTCGGTTATATTTTGCTAGGGGGACTTCCGTTCCCCTAAGGTTGGCTGTAACCTGAGGTTAATTTAGGGGACTGTCGAGAAGTTAAGCCTGTGGTTAGTTGGTTGTCCCCCTTGGAGGTGTGAGAGAGGTTAGACGAGGTGCGTACCGCCTCCTTCCGTGCTGCCAAGTCTGGGCCGGAGATTGCTTCCCTGCCCCAACTTTGGTCCTCGGCCGGTTGATGGCGTGTACCCCGACTTCTTGAGTGGTCGCCGCTGTGCCAATTTTATCCAATTTATTATTCGCTTACCTCCTTGTGTCACTTCAGGCCAACCGGCACCTTGGGTTCCCTTTGCAGTTGATGTTAAGGTAAGGTTTCTTTTTTAAAGAAAAAGAGACGGTTAATTACCTTTGGGGTTTATTTATTACAGCAAATCAGGTCCCATACGTTGGCTGCCTGATTCTAATTGAATTTTGCACACAACGGAACTCCCTATTTATACCCAAAATCAAATTCTAATTTTACATTCCTTCACACGATTCATTTCTCACCTTGAGATGGCCACCTGATGGCAGCCCCAGTCGAAGGCCATGCCAACGAAAATGGGAGCTGCAACGTTGCAGTTTTGCCGCCGTTCACCCTGGGGGGCAACCTTACGCCTACTCTAGCTGTAGCTCTGTGGAGTCTCTAACAGATACACACGCAATAACAAGCAATTAGTGAAGAACGCCGAACGAAAATCGAATAAAAAAACACATCAGAGCCGTATACCGTAGCGATAACAAAACAATTCACATCAGTGGAATATACTTGCGTTTAAAAATCGAATTCTAAAATCGGCCAGTAGCCTGATGTGTTACGCTTAGGCTCAATTTTTGGTGATTCTAACTGTCATAGCGTTAGTTCGAATCACACGTTCTGCACTATCCATCTCAAACGCTATAGCTCCACTTCAAAGCCATGGGAAAATTTTCGATTCAAGGCGATGCGAATCTGATTTGCCCATAGCAAATAGCATGCAGGTGCATGGGCGTGGGTGGAATTTCCTTGAAGGTGATGGGGTGTTGGGTGATCATTAAGGTGATGAGAATTTTTTGTTTGCTTATAGTAAATAGCATGCAGGTGCATGGGCATGGGTATGGATGGAAAGTGGGACTTGCAGAATTGCAAGTTTAGTTATGGGAACGGAAAATTTATGGTAGGAGTTTGCGTTTAGCAACAGGCAGGCATGTGATAAAGTTTCACAGATACATTGAAAGAATTCCGTCGGTTGTAACAGGAAATTTGTTTTAATGCTACACCGAAAGAACTCCTTTGGCTTAAAGTTGGTAAAACTTTAATGTATGACCGGTAATGTCATATATACATGCAAAGTAATTCATTTGTGGAATTATGATTTAGTTCTGTTTAATTTGTGACGGTTAATGTCACATGCATGCAACACCGGTAGGACAGCCGGGACGGAGATGGGAAGACAATGTAAGGTTTGACCCTGAGGAGATTGGATCAAATGGTCAAGCGTGGAAGGAGAGTGCCCTTGCAGCACAAGGACGCGTTGGCGCAACCGAGTCAGTGAGGTCATGAGCTTCCCGGGTTCTATAAGCCAATAAATAGTAATACTAGTAAATAGGTGGGGACCAAAATGACTGCCCTGGGGAACTCCCGAGGCGGAGAGAAAAGGATTAGAAAGAATAGATTCGATTATTTAGGTAGAAGGAAATCCACTTAATCAGTAGAGGTTCGAAGCCAAGGGCAAATAACTTAAGGAGTTTGAGTTTGTGGGAAATTTTATCGAAAGCCTTACTGAAATTGGTTTTGATAACATCGATTTCGTTGACGTGATCTAAGTCAAGGAGGGTGTGGGATGAGAATTCTGTTTGATTGATGGTGGTAGACCTACCAATAAGGAAGCCATGCTAGTTGTGGGAGATGAGGGATTCTCATCTTCCACAAGCGTAATATATAGAAAGCTTTCGAACTGTTTTAGAATGTGGGATAGTTTGACAATAGTTAGAAACATTTCATTTAGGTTCCTTTTTTGTATAGGGGTGACCGAAGAGAATTTCCAAATGTTCACCTTATGAAAGGGATAGATTATAGATCATTGAGGGTGGGAGAGAGTGGAGAAGAAGATAGCAGAGAGACCATTAGGGCCAGGCTGAACACAAGATGTGAATTAATTTGTCTTCAATTTGATGTTGTTAAATCCATTGAAAAATGAAACGTCCGAGAGGGATACTCATCTGGCAGGTCTTTGAAATAGGAGGGACAGGCTCAAAAGAGTAGTCTGTGGAGGAACCACAATCTGCTTGAGTACCCAAACGGTTCGCATCGCTTCTGATCAACTGTAAATGATGTCAGCAATAACTTTGCTTCGTCCTTTTTTCTCTGGGCAGCTGGGCACTAAGATAAGATAAGTTTAATGTTTTCGGGAATTTATTTTCCACGAAATCAACTCTCCATGCAGATTTTTTAGAAACCGGCTGGTACAAACTTCAATGGCAGATGTGAAGTCCCGCCACGTACTATTGAACGCATTCTAAGTGGACTGGACTGTAGGAAAACAACGGGTCTGGATGGAATACCAGCAATAATCCTTAAAAACGATGTTCCGGAAGTGTCTGTGATTCTTAGCAAACTTTCGCATATCTTATGCAAAGAAGACCTTTTCTGCTGGAAAATCGCTCGAGTTCAGTCAATCCCAAAGACAGGAAAAAAGTGTCTCCCACAAAATTACCGTCCGATAGCATTACTGTCTATGTTATCAAGTAAGTCCATTTCCTTACCCTTTGAATATATTTAAATATAATAATAGATTAAACTATATTATATCAAATTGCGAAAATTACCATAACAAAAGCAATCAGTGACTTTGCCCTGTATGTTCGCTCCCATCCCCCCTCTCCAGCGGTATCCGGTTCTTATCCGAGCCTTGTTAAAGTGTCCATAATAATTCGTTTTTCCGGGCAAGGTTATTAGCCTTGCGCCAACCTTTCTCAGGATGCCGCTGCATGCATTGGTTCACTACTTGGCGGGTCCCAAAGTAGCTGTCCAGGGGTGTCACGCGGAGATTCGATGTCAACTTGGATTGAATAGGGACAAGGATTGTCCTGGCCTTCGCCGAGTTGAAAGCAGAGACTTTACCCTGTATGTTCGCTCCCATCCCCCAATACCAACGAACACTCAATGCATTGTTATATCAATAAGTACGTTCAGAATGAGACCACCATACGACAGTAGCAGGTATCAATACTTCTGGTCAAAAATTTGATAGTTCCGGTGATACTTTAGATGATATATATGATGATAGATGTTGCGATGTCAGATGTATTCAACAATAGTGACGATGCCGGATTGCTCATTAGCAATGTTTCAGTATCAGATGGCTGATCCCAAAAGCATCCTGCAAATATCGAAAACCTCAGCACCAACCTTCATCGCTACCTGAAGTGAGATATACCACTGCTGTCAGTTCATCAGATTTCGCCCCATTTCGTTAATCAGCTCCGACGTCCCCGTCCAAAGAAGCATCCACTCCATCACCCGATCAACAATCACTCTTCATGATCTTCGACATCATCAACATCCTCATTCATTGTAGAGAATGTCCCCGTTCCGGGCTTGTGATGGTTGGGAACTTTCGAGCCGCAACTACTGGCCATATCAGGATTGATCAACACTTGGCGAATCCAGGCGGGATGTTGCGGATTCGCAATTAAATTTATGGAGAATTGCTTCGGGGAATTCTACTACAGTCACGATTTGCTAATTGTTAGTTGCTCGCGGGTGGTTGGGGACGACCACAACCGAAAATGTAGACAAAGATCAGCTGCTGATCTTCGTTATCTAAAAACTCAATCATAAAAAGAATATCTGACGTGGTGTGGAAGCAAAAAAAAAAAACAAGATCCTTGAATCGAAAAACTGCAATTGTGAAATCATAAATCATTTATAATTTAATGTAACTACTTTATTCGTATCACCTTTTGTGTTCTGCCATTTGATAAAAGATAGTAAAAAGGTCCTAGAAAAGCAGAAAAGAAAACACCAATATTTTTATGCTATAGGTTCGCCTGTCCTGAGAGAATTGTAGAGGTCATAGAACAACTCGGTACATATTAGACCCAAATCGCATCATGGGTAATAAATGCTTGAAATAAATAAAAAATCCTTGATTTCTTTTTCTCCAAACTAATAGGTGATATGATTACCAAAGTCAGGTACTTAGTAATCGGGACTATCTTATTTATTTTATGTGTGATTATTAGTATTAATTGACTTCTGTTTTATTCAGTTTAAACGTGACGTGATTAACAAATTCAGGTACTTATTGATCCGGACTGTTTTATCCTGTTTGTGTGTGACATGATTACCAAACTCACGTACTCATTGCACAATGTTGTGCTAACCCATGGTATTTCATATTCCGTTAAAATCTCCTTTCCATTAGGTATTCCTTAGGCCAACTCGAATTTGGTGGACACATTAAAAATTCCTCTGATATTATCACCCGCGTCTCATTAAAGGTATCTAAAATCTTTCTTTTCACTGTACCCCTTCAATTAATAGAAGCTGTAGCGAGACAAATTTCCACCGAAACATCCCTCGATTTCTTTAATTAACTCGCACATAAAAGGCGGAAATAGAAGGACTTCTTCAAATTCAACCAATTGAAGAATACACTCGGACGAAACAAATTGCCTTTGACAGAATTCCAAATCGTATCCTTCGTCTCCTGTGTACATAGAACCATCACACCCTAAGCTATTTACTCGACTATATACTCCTTGAAGCCAAACAATCTACTGTCTGAAGTATATGAAACTCAAAAAGGACCCGTAGAAGAGATTCAAAATGAAGTACAGGTCGACGTCGTCACCCTACCACAATTTTAACAAGCGCGACGCGTACAGACGAGGATTTTAAGGGTGTACACACTTGACAATGATACGAATCCCTGAATGGCGGAAAAATCCGGTTCCCAATACACCGCCCTCCGCCGTTATGTCAGCCGAGCACACCAGCATCATCGTCAACATCATCATCACTATACATAAAGTGCGATGTACTCGGGGCGAATTTCATCTCGCCGTATCCTGTCTTAATCCTCTGGAGTTGGTCCTGCAATGAAAATGAAAACAAGGGAAGTCTTTTTACCAAATATACACCAGGGCAATATCCGGATCGTTTTGTGCGCGTGGAAATCAAATGAAATCTACTCTGCTGCATCCGTGCACATAATTTAAGGATTTTTGTTGCCGTTGTTGTGGTTTCAACAAAGGATACACCAACAAAAAAGGAGAACAAAATAAAAATTCTCTGTTTGGGTGTGAGAATGTTGCAGTTAATGCCGGATAGATGACGACCCTGGTGATGATGATGTCATGCGATGACGGTTCAATTCCACGAGTGTTTGCTTCAGTGTCAATGGAAAGAAAAAAAACCAGGACTGAAATACTCTCCACAAAGGTTGTACCTCTCACCCCCGACAACACAAGCAGGGTCTTCTGCCTATAGTGTATACACCTAGTTTGAAAGGATTCAAGAGCTCTGGAAAGGGGTGGTCGAAAGTCTCGCGTTGATGCCAAGTGATGGATATTAACAGTTCTCCAGTAACGCTGTGTGTTTATTTGAACACCCGGCTTAACACACAAGGGTCCTCTTTAGCGGTATACAGCAAATGACTGACAACGTTATGTACACGGACGGAAGACCCTTCGAATGTAGGCTAGGAGCTGTTATATCGACTATAGCCCATGTACAATATTTACTCGGTATGATTTAGTTGTGGCCGTGTTCGAGTATCAGGACGATGATGGCGATGGCGATGATAGTATAGGCGCTGATGATGATGTCAGTGGTGATAATGATGATTTCCCTTTCATTAGCCTCGTCCGAGTTATGGTGGGTGGAAATTACACGATGAATTTACTTGGGGATGACTACCCTTATATACTTAGCAAGGCGTCATTTGTTTGGCGTACCCCAGGGAGCGCTTGATGATGGTGCTGTAATCGTCCCTTCTTACTGTGGGTATTTACTTTCAGTCAGCATTTTATTCTTCGCTTCGAAGATTCCATTCTACACACTTTGAGGGAGTCCTGCGAAGGCTATCAAATGCAGTCACGTTATTAATAATTTAATTTAAATAGACAGCGACGATAATTGTAATGGGCACTAGGATGTATTCCTTTTAATCTCTGCTTAACAATTACTTTGATTTGTGTTCGTTCTACTGACTGGGGGTAATGATTAATTTACGTGACACTTGGTGTCAGGGGATTTGACGAATGGAATGGGAGGTAAATTCCTAATATTTTCTTATCGAAAATGCAGGCTTTTCAAAGAAAGTGATAGGTAAAAGGATGCCTGAAGACTGCTAACATAATTTACCCCTTCAAAAAACAATCCATTCGCAATGTACTGTTTGTTGGCTTTTAACTGTACATGAACGACATGTACAATCGATTTTAATTATTGTAGGGGGCGCTTTTTCTATTCGAGTTAGTCGCCCTACAAGAGTTAATAAACCTCAAATTGTAAACTATAGGAACAATTTAATACTTAACTTACAAAAACGAGATTCTGTGAGTCTCGACACAAAACATCTTATATTATGAGGTGTAACACCAAGGCGATGAATTTATCAGCCTGATAGATTGGTTTGATGTCCAGGTATCAAAATGTAGAAAATACACATGCGTAATCTGGTATGATTGCGAAAATTTGGTCAGGAGATTAAGTTGCTTTTTAGAGTTGGCATAGCCCTATATCCGGCGCAAGACTAATGACCTTGCCCGGAAAATAACAAATCATTATGGAAAATTTAACAAGACTCAGGACTTGCTATATAAGGCCAAGACCTGTTCCCGGTTGTAGTGCCGATGATGATGATAGCCCTATATATTGTTGTATTCCAGAATACTACCCTTTATTAAATTTAACACCTAATCTCCTTACACATCCTTAAAAACTTCCCTTAACATATATTACATTCTCACTTAATACATACCATTCATTAACATTCACAATATTGCCAGTTACAGCACATTTAATAACCTGCACCTTTTTATTCATTTAAAACATAGTAACTTTGATTTTCGTCCAAATTTTATTCAAGTTAAAAGTCACAGAGACTTTGTTAAAAGTTGTTTTGTTCATGTTATAATTTCCAGTAAATTAGAACACAATGTTCTATAAGTAGAGAAAAAATTCATTTGTAAAATCAGTTGAGTATCAGAAACAGTAGAGTTAAGTACTAGTTGAGATTAAAAAGTTGAGTTAGAAAGTTTTAAGAGTTAAGTTATCAAGTAGAAGTTTAGTTCAAATCAAGTAGCAATTGAGTTAAGTAATTAGTTCAGTTCACTTTGAAGAGTAACACAAAGAAGAAGAAAATAAATAAAATAAATCTTGTAAAAATAAATACTTTGAATTATCCCTAATTTAATGAAATAAAAGCAATTTGTGAGCAGACAATAATAATAAAAGGTCCCCGCTCTTCCCTCATCCGAGGAAGCACGGCGCCGGACGTCAACAATATATTCGTTTTTCAATAGAAAGTTAGAAATTTTCAAAAGATAACTGAACCGATGCAGACTGAAGTAACGTTTTTTAAGTGGCCCGGAAGAAAAAAAAACATTTCTTTTAATTGTCCACTGGGACCTTTTATTGTTCCTTATCGTTATACAGATTAATTCGGTAGCACTATAACCGAAACTGGTCTGCTTTGGTTAGTTGCATATTGTATTATATAGGCTGGTATTGGCGAATCAGCTGTGGCCCTGTGAGTAAGGCGTTAGAATATACTCACAGCTAGGCCGGCTTGTCGTAAGAGGCGATTAAAGGCCGAGTGGTAGGCGGGGTCCCAACGCTCTGTCGCCCGGTGAAATGCCACCCTATCAAACTATAGGCTCCGTGAAATGGTCGGGAGAAATCCCTAGCCATCTTTCGGAGCTTGGCTGATGGACCGGTTCGAGAAAAGGTTGGTTTAGGTGGTAGTCGGCCCCAAGGTGAGATACCACGTCGTCACGCTGTACATCCCCGATATCGTCGGGACAAATCTTCGACTATGTGTCAGATGTATGGCTGATGGCACGGACTGACACGGAGATAAGTCACGATGCTAAGCGATCGCTCTACCATCTGAGCTACATCCCCACACATAGTGGTGTACAGAACAGGAGGAAAAATAGACGACATCAATAGGCACCTCCAAGATGACTTCAACAAAATAAAACAATTTTGCGACGACTGGGAATTAAAGATTAATTTCCAGAAGACCGAGACTATCCTTTTTAGAACGCCCCTATCCAGGGCCTCGAGGGATACAAAATACAACAGGAAACACTTTTCTATTGTAGGTAACAATAACCTTCCACTGCAAGTGAAAACTGTAGTTAGATACCTTGGTATCTGGCTAGACCAGTATTTATATTTTGACAAGCACGTAGCAGCGTCCCTCTCCGCAGCTAAAAGCGCGTATTCTATGACAAGAAGTCTATTCCGGAGTAGTCTTCTTGACCCCAGATTCAAAATAATTTCGTACTCGGCATTCATCCGACCAGTTTTGATTTATGGCTGTCCAGTATGGTATAATATATCTCCACTTTATATGGAGAAGTTTCGTGTGTTCGAACGGCAGTGTTTGCGTTGTTGCCTAGGACTTTATAGAACACCAGAGTCGCAATACAAAAAATTCTATCCCAACAAAATCCTGTATAACAAATCAGGGTTAAATAGGATAGACAATTTCATAATTAAAATTATTCGTGGTCACACAGCAAGGGCAATGTGCAGTGACAATAATCTTATCGCGGGAGCATTCTATCCCAATGATATGTATCTGGAGAATACCCTCCAGAATGGGTTTATTCCCCCAGAAGCGTTTCCTTTCTTGGATCAAAAAGGCCTTATCCAAGACATGCATGGAGTCCCGATTATTTACCACGCTCTCCGTGGTGCCAGGGACAAACGAATTCTCCATGATAGTGATATCTCCAATGCCCCAGACCGCATGCGTTTTACGGCGATCAGTGAAAGAGATAAATCAGCCAAAGATCGAACATCTCCCAAATGGTGGTGGCTTCTCAACGAGGAGAGGACTTCACTTCCTCAGATATAGTATGCCTCTCAAGAGCAGCGCTCTCCTTCCTCTTGTTCCCCCTCCCCCTGTCCTCCTTTCCGCATTACTTTTATTTTTATTTTATTTTTTATTTCTTATTTTATGTTTTATTCGTTTTGTTTTGAAGTTTTTGTTTGTTATAATTAAAAAAAAAAAAAAAAATTGTAATAATAATGTATACATATAGATGTAAACGAGGAGTCCCTCTAATATATGACTTATTTCATATATATATATATATATATGTATATATATATATATATATATATATAAGAAAAAAAAAAAAAAAGATGTACGCCGAAAGGCATATATAAAAATCAAGTTGTAATGTGTAATTTAGAGAGCTCGCATAGAGCCAGTAAGTTAATTTAAGGACTGTGATTGTAGAAAAGGGTTTAACATTTACCCCTAATATTATACATGTAAAAAGAATTAGGAAAATAAATGTGGTTTAAAAACTAAAAAAAAAAGATAAGTAACGATAGTACCTTCTGAGATAAAGAATTCGGGAAGTAAACTAGTTTTCCCATTCGCTTCCCCAAAACTTAGAGATAAGTGAAAATAATGTCGGGACTCAAAAAGAATTAATTTACATCTCTCGTGGGGCGTCCCAAGAGATACGTACGGGAGTCTAGTTCTGGTTTTAGAGTTGATCGGTCGTGCTTGGAAGGATAAAAAGTATAACTTCACCAATTGTATATAATCGAAATAAGCTAATGTAACTTCACCGATTGTACACTATCGAGTTAAGCTAATTAAGTGACATTTTTTGTAACTCTTAATTAATCTAATAAGTGCATTTTTATATCGTATAACTTCACCGATTGTACATAATCAAAATAAGCTAATTAAGTGACACTTTTATCCCTCGTAACAATCGAATAAGCGTATTTTGTATCCTTTAGTTTACATTGATCGTACGCTGGTTTTTGTAGTAACAATAAGGATTTAAATTGTGTTTTGTTTTAATTTTATGGAATCTTCAGATTTTTGTTAAAAAGACAATAAAGAAATCGTTTAAGTTGAATAGTGACTTTCACCCTCTCTTGGTAGTAAGCTTTGATAGAGTTGCGCAGTTCACGGACAGTGAACTAGAACAAGGAACAGTCGCGCCGTTCACGGACTGTGAACAACTAGGTAGGGGATAGTTTCGTGAAGGAAACTAAAACTGTAACACGAAATACAACACAATGGTATCTTCTGAAACTAAGAATTCCGGAGGTAAACTAGTTTCCCATTCGGATCTCCGGGGGGACTATGTCAGGGGCAACATCATGCGGATATGATAAATAACCGAACTTTAAAAAATTCGTCATTGCATAATCGGGCTCGTTCTCGACGCTCGACTGGTGACGGCATTTTGTAACATCAGGGACATCGGTTTCACCAATACGAATGTAAAAACCGTCCACCAATGTTTGCAAACAGCAAAACCTGGTATCCTTGCCCTAACTGAGACCCAAGTCGATTCGTCAACTGATTCGACATATCTTCGTTGCTCAGGATACGACTTACCATACATTCAAGATTCCGCTTTAAGGGCGGAGTCTGCGTCTTCGTGCGGTCCGATCTGGCTTGCCAGGGGATTTAGGCGTTGGAACCCAATAACATCGACATCATATGGTTGAGGGTCGTGCTGAGGAATTCTATTAAATTTCTTTGTTGTCCTTACCGCTTACCGAATGACGATCGACCAGCGACATTTGCGAACGTCTTTCACATACCGTCGACTGGATACATATCAACCACCCAGCTTTTGAAATTGTTGTCCTTGGCGATTTTAATGTGCACAATTCTGGCTTGTTGTTACATTCTAACAGAACCGACGAGGCTGGGAGGCTGGCGGAAATTTTCGCTGTTAGCCGAATTTTGACTCAATTTGTGGAGGAACCTACGCGAGTGCCGGATGCCCGAGGTGATTACGCCAACACCCTGGATCTGCTTTTGACATCTGATCCGGATATTTATACCGTGGAAGTAGCTGCGACACTGGGAAACTCAGATCGCTGCTTGATATCCCCGGGCAATCATTTGCATTTCAAGTGAATTACCGACCTAAGCAGCTTCGCCATGTATGGGTCGGCCAACTGGGATGACTTGCTAGATTTTTTCGCGGGGGAGAGAAGTTTTTCTGTTTAGAGTTTTTTAAAGCTTCAAATAACTCTAAACAGGAAAACTCCACCCCCCCCCCCCCCCTCTCCATCTTCTCAACACGGACTCCAAATATATCTTAATAGGGAATCCGTGTTTTCCAAAATAAGGCCACAAATAAATCTTAGTACAAAAGCTACACTTTCTGCATTTTCTAACAATAGGGTCCGAATAATTGTTAAAAGAGGACATTGATCATCTGCTTCTTCTAAAAATAGACTCCGAATAATTGTTACAAAAGGATCTTGACCATCCGCTTCTTCTGAAAACGGGCTAAAAATAAATCTCAAAAGAGAACCTGGTCTCTCTGTGTCTTTCGAAGACAGGCCCTGGACAATTCATAACAGAGAATTTTGACTTCCTGCATCATCTAAGAAGAGATCAAAAATAAATCTTAGCACAATAGCTTTGCCATGTATGGAAGTATGGGGCCGCTAACTGGGATGATTTGCGAGATTTCTTCGCATCCTTTCGATGGTCGGAGATGTGCTTCGGAGACTCCGATGTTAACTCTTGTGCGGAGCCGGTTACGGAGATTATTCTTCTTGGGGTGGAGATTTACATTCCACATTCCATCAAACGAAATTCACCTGATCAACCTTGCTTCAATAAAGAATGCGACCAGATTACAGCGGCAAAAAATAGAGCTTTTAAACAATGGCGCCCCAATCCCGCCGATGTTAACAGAACCAATTTTGTTAGAACCAGAAACGTGTGCAACCAGGCGATTGATACCGCGAAGAAGGCTTAGAACGACAGCGTGACCAATAAACTCCTTGAGTGCACGACTGGTTTGCGTCCCTTCTGGTCAACGGCAAGGGCTGTCAGCAATAACTTCAGTTCCTCCTCTTTTCCTCAGTTAGTGACGGGCAGCGGGACGTTAGTCACAAATTCAAAAGATAACGCTAATGTGTTCTCGAATTTATTTTCCGCGAATTCAAAGCTCGATGCCGGTCTTTTGGAGCCACCTGTGATCGCGCCGGTACGGTCTTCCACGCGGGATGTGAGATTTCGTCCGCGTACTATTTAACGCATTCTACGAGAACTGGACTGTAGGAAGGCAACCGGCACGGACGGAATACCAGCAATAGTCCCTAAGAACTGCGCTCCAGAACTATCGCCGGTTCTTTGTACACTCTTCCGCTTATCTTATGCACGGAGGACCTTTCCTACCTGCTGGAAAATTGCTCGAGTTCAGCCAATCCTAAAGATGGGAAAAAAGTGTCTCCCACAAAATTACCGACCGATAGCATTACTGTCTATGTTGTTTAAGGTGATGGAAAAAGTCATCAATACTGAGTTAATTACGTATTTGGAGTGCAACGGACTTCTGAATGATCGTCAATACGGATTCTTTTGACACTGTTTTTGGTTTTTTTTTTATTTTATATCCACATTTATTTAACAAATTAATTACATATTTTACTTAAAACTAAATGTTAACTCGTATTTTACAAATATCATTCTAACATTAACTTAATGGCTCTTCGCAAGCACTCTACATTATACATTATTATTTTTCTTATGTCTTTCAGCGTACAATAACTGTTTTTATAACATGTCACAATAATTGATACGTTTTCTTTTTTAAATGCATTCTATATTTTTTTTACATCATGTATTATTTATAATTTTTTTATTTTACTTTTTTTAATTAAAAATAAGACAAGCAAAAAAAATAAAAAAAATAAACGAAACAAAACGGAGAAAATAAATAAAATAAAATAAAATTAAATTAAATACAAGAATACAAAAAAGAATTAAAATATTTGGAATTGGAGATAGGGGGAGGAAAAGCGGTGCGCCTGAGAGGCATACTATGTTTGGGGACGTGTAGTCCTTTCTTCATCACTGATCCACCACCAGTTGGGATGGGATCGATCTTTTATTAATTTATCTCTTTCACCGATCACCATACTAAAACGCAGGCGATCTGGAAAATTAGAGATATCGTTATCTTGGAGAATTCGTTTATCCCTGGCACCACGGAAAGCGTGGTAAATAATAGGGACTCCACGTTTGTCTTGGATAAGTCCTTTTTTATCCAAGAAAGGGAACGCTTCTGGAGGAATGAACCCATTCTGGAGAGTACTCTCCATATATATATCATTGGGATAGAATGCCCCGGAAATGAGATCATTTTCACTGCACATTGCCCTTGTTGTGTGACCACGAATAATCTTGATAATAAAGTTATCTATTCAGTTTAGTCCTGATTTGTCATACAGGACTTTATTGGGATAGTATATCTTATATTGCGACTCTGGGGTTCTATACATTCCGAGACAGGAACGGAGACATTGCCTCTCGAACACACGAAACTTCTCCATGTAGAATAGGGATATGTTATACCATACCGGGCAGCCATACATTAATACTGGTCGGATGAATGCGGAGTATGAAATGGGCTTAGGAAGATTACTACGGAAGGGACTTGTGTCATTGCAGATGCGTTTTTAGCTGCTGTAAGATCAGCTACTGTATGCTTATCAAAGTAAAGACACTGATCAAGCCAGATACCAGGGTATCTGACTACAGTTTTTACTTGTAGGGGAAGATTATTACTTCCTGCAATAAAACATTTTTTCAATTCCGTTTTGTATCCCTTGATGCACTGGACAGGGGCGTTCTGTAAAGGATAGTCTCTGTTTTTTCTCGAAATTTGTTTTTAATTTCCAGTCGTCGCAAAAACGATTGATTTTGCTGAAATCATCTTGCAGAAGTCTGTTGTTGACATTATTGTTTTCTCCAGATCTATACACCACAATGTCGTCGGCGTACGCTATTGCATGGTTGAGACAACCCACTAGATCACTAGTGTAAATGTTAAATAAAATGGGAAAATTCACTGCTCCCTGTTGTAGGCCGCTTTTGATGTGGAAGGTCTTGTTAGAGATTATATCTCCACATTTCACCACAAATTGTTTACCCATTATCATATCGTAGATAATGTATAATAAATATTCGGGCATACCTAGATTTGATAACTTATATACCAGCCCTTTTAACCATAGCGTGTCGGAAGCCTTTCCAAAGTCAACCAAACAGCTCTCTGTGCCTTGTAGCTTCGACTTGTTCCACTGTATGTCGGAAACAAGTTTTGTCGCAGCATGAACTGTGTCATGTTGCGAGCGGAAACCAAACTGGTTGTTCGGAATAATACCATTATACTCACACCAGTAAGTCAATGCTTTATTGATAATTTTCTCGTATATCTTGCTGATGTTCGGAAGCAAACTAATCCAGCGAAGATTGCCTGGATTGCTTCTGTCCTTGCCCTTTTTGGGAATGGGATGGACTACAGCAATTTCCCATTGGGTTGGATAATATGCATTATTTAGAGCGTTATTGAACAAAATAGTGTAAACCTTCACTACTTCAAGAGGTAAATGCTTTAGAACAATATTTGGAATACTATCTATTCCAGAAGATTTAATGGATCTAAGAATGTCCGTCAGTTCATCCTTGTGTACAAATATACTAGTGTTTAGATTTCATAGCGGGGAATGCGCTCTATTATTTTCACTAAAGATAGTGAAACTTCGACTTAAGAGACGCCAATTGTTAAGTTCATTGCGTAGCGAAATATGTTTTTGGAGAGCCCTATTTTCCAGGTCAAGGTTAGAATGAGCCGATCGTTCAATCTATACACTCCTTCGAAACAAGCACCAATTGAGTTCGCCTTTTTTTGCGGATCCTCGATTATTATGAACTCTTCGTTAGAGTTGATGTGTTCCAGGGTAAGTCCTGCGTCCAGCAGAGTTTGACAATTCTCGGGAGTCCGCGGAACTCAGACTTGGAATGTCATTACAATCTTTCCTTCGTAGGACTTTATTTATTTGAGAGAATATATTCGGTACACTAGCTTTAATGGCTTGAATTCTGTTGTTCCAGTCTTCATTAATTACTGATCTATAGTTGTCACGGATCAGTTTGTGAAGATTTTTAATTGGTGACAATTGTTTTTATTTCCTGGCTATTTGGATCGCTGAACTCTCTGTAGAGCAGTTGTAACTTAGAGAGCAGAATACTCTTTTGCTTATATAGTTCGTCGATCGTTGAGTTTCTGTATCGGTTTGTATGGCAGAATGTATCTGTTTATACTGTTCAAGTAGTGAGTGCTCGTTTGGGACATGTATTACAGCACCAAGTCCGCAATGATCGCTATCGTACTCGATTGTACGAAGACAATTTCGAGTAGTTAGATCAGTATCTAATAATTGTATTCGCTCGTCCAGTAACAGTAATTCCAAGAAGGAATTTCCTCTGTAGCGTACAATTCTAGTTTATGTTCGATAGCGTTTGTTTGCCACCAGTCGAACAACACATTGCCTCTTGTGTTTGTGATAAGGTTACTCCAAGCACTGTGCTTGGAATTGAGATGTCCCGCCATAAAGAAATAATTATTTTCCGTGTCTAACTTGAGACTTCGAAAAGGGTATCAAGTTCATTGATACACTGTATACACTGTGGAGCTTCGGGAGCATAACTTTTCAAAGGTATATCTATAACGCAGGCTTCTAGTACCTGGAACTTGTATACATCTCTACTGTAAGCGACTTGTTGTTGTAGGGCATTTTTAACTAAGGCAGCTACCCTGGGGCTTAGCGACACAATGAAGAAAGGCAATTTACGGTTCCGATTTCTAGAATTTGCTGTAGACAATGGTTTCACAACTGTAAATTTCAGGGTATCGTTTTCGAAGCTTTTTAGTTCTTCGAGCACTTTTTCGGGAGTAAAGGATCGATCAGCTCCTTTGAGGAGCATGAAGTCCGCCTTCTCCGATTTAGGGGTGTACGTGTAGTATTCACTTTTCGATTTACCCAATGCCGATTTGATTTTGCTATAGCCTTCTAAATCATCGCATGTTAAACTTATCTTAAAATTATTTATAAGTTTTGCTTTAAAAGTTTTGCATGTCAACTCACCCAATTTTATGAGATCCTTTGTCTCCATGTAACTGATGTAGATAGGAGGTACTTTCTCCTTTTTTTTGACTGGCACCTGCTGAGATGGTTCCTGCCTCTGATTTGGTTCCTGCTGTTGATGTGGTTCCTGCTGTTGTTGTTGATGTGATTCCTGCTGTTGAGTTTTCTTAGCTTGTCGTGTTTTCTTTGTTTTCGTGGGTTGCTGTTGCCTTTATTCTTGCTGTTGTTGTTATACCATTTTGGTTTTCCGCTCATTCTGGCTCAGATTGTTTTTTAGTTTAACAACTTCCTCCATTTGTTTATCCAGTTCTTGTTTTTAAGGCTAATTTCATGGATGAGTCTGTTGAGGACCTCGATCTGATTGCTGCCGTCTGCATTTGTTTCGCTGACAGCTAGTTCTTGGAATTGGTTTCCAGCCCTTGAGTACTGGGCACCATGGGTGCTGTCTTCGTCTTCGCTATTGACAATCAATGAGTCTGTATCCTTGTTTTTATTGGTCTTAAGGCGTTTAGCCTTTAGATTTAGGTCTGTATTTTGCCTTCTCCGAAGCACCACTTTTTATTGTTTTTTTTTTTATTGCGCGAGTGACAGATAGAAACTGACGTTCAAGAGTTTATTTATTATATTGTGCACATACAGAAACAGGAACACTTCGTATGTCGCGTATCGGCACTAATTGTTTTTTAATTATTTTGAGTGCAGAGAAGTTCTAAGCGAACCCGTACTCATTTAATATGTGCAACGCGGTTTAATTTAAAAATAATAATTTAACAATAATTTAATAATAATTTTACATACACTTCACTTTTAAGGCCGTTCCGTTGAACGGTTCATCAACTATCATCTGCCGATTGTCGACACGTCTACATCGGATGGTGGTCAATTTGGTACGTAGGTGTGTTGCTGTTGTTGGTGAAACTGGCTGCTACAGCTGTATTGAGTGCTCGTACTGTTGCGAGGTTGTGATATGGACATGAAATTGTTGTTGTTGATGATGTTGAGTATGTTGCAGTTGTCCCTGATCACCTTGTTGTTCCTGTTGCTGGTGTCGTGCTGGTAATAATAGATTGGACAAGTAGCCAACTGTTCAGACTGAGACCTTTATTGGGTTTTGCTAGTTCCAAATTTCCACTAGAGCTCCTGCCTATCGATTGCCAGGTTTTCCGTCTACATTCGCATGTGTCGATGTAGTTTGTGTTTGGTGTGTTTGCTTCTGGCCGCTGGATGTTGCTGTTTCCTTTTTTTTTATTGTATTCACTTTTCATTTAACTTTTGCACTGTTGCCGATATTTAGCCCCGGGCACGGTTTTGTTATTTAATTCTTTCGGCTGGTAGCAAGATCTATGGATATCCCACTCGTGTACTCTTGCTTTGGGCGGGGGATGTTTGGACCAGTCCAATCCTTGTCACTGGTATCCTGGTTTTGGTTTGCTGGTAGGGGATTATGGTATCCTACCGCTACCACCATTTTGTTGTTGTAGCCTTTCACTCAGGGCATCTCCTTGTCCTTAAAAGGACGAGGCATCTCTCAAGACCGCTCTTGTGGAGGGTCGTTGCGGTCGCCGCCGTGCTTCCTCAGGCCTGAGGGAAGAGTGCCGACCGATTGTTGAATATTGGCCTGGAAATCAGCCAAGCCCAATTAAACATACATCATCTTGTTTCTGGCTTCTGGTTATCTTGCCATAACCAGAATCAGCCACATCCGTGAAGATGTCTCGAGATATCTGAAAAAGAAAAAGGGGGGGTGGTATCTAAGGATAGTGTGGACACGGTTAGTTCGGCTGTTCTCTAACTACTTGAATGGGTGGATGGTGGGAAAGAAATCGTACAAGACCGGTGGGTCTTGAGTGCGGTAGTAAACGCAGATCACGTCTTTGGCGTCTGATAATCTGCCCTTTGGCCGGCCTGTGTGTGTGTGTGTGTGTGGTTGTGCTGTCTTGTACTGTGCGTGCGTGTTTGTAGTGTATCAGCAGTAGACCCTATGGGATGGGCCCAGGAATCCTCTATTGTAGAGGAGAATGTTGTCGGGAAGGGTGCTTTCTTCAGTTTTGTATCGAAGAAGAAATTGTGGTGGTCTGATCCGAAGAGATCGAGAGAGAGAGAAAGGTCAAGAACGCAAGACTCCCATACAAGTGGGTTCTCGCTGTTCTGAATGCTTTCGAGGTACTTATATGCTAATTGTAGCAAGTACTCGTCGATAGGGATAATGGAGGCACCTTCGTATAGGTGAGAGTTGGGGTAATGGCGACCGTCAGGCCTTCTAGAGTGGTTGGTGCATCTTCTGAGGAGTTTTTTTTTCGAAAATTCGAAGTCTTTCCATTTGGGCCGAGGATATGCAGGACCATATGGGAAAGGTGTATGATATTCCAGATCGGATTAGCTGCTTATAGCAGAGAAGTTTAACTTTGGTGTTAACTTTGTTGCTCCACTTCAAGATGTTGTGCAGTTGCTTAGACCGACCGACTGATCTTCGAATTTGAAATTCATCACCTTTTTATTTAAAATCTTATCGGGATTTTGTATCCTGAATGCATTAAAATGAGAGCAGAATCTCGAAAAAGAGACTTGGCTGGCGTCAAATGTTTGTATTTTGATATAAGAATTCGGTTAGGCGAATTCTCGGAAACATGAGCGGGAGTATGAAAATTGAACATGTGGTTCAATTTACCATATGTTTATTATTGTTTAAGGATCATAGGAAATTGAATGTGTGGATGATAAACGAATATTTGATTCGTTTACCAGGAATTTTGCTGGATCGGGATAATGTATTTGTGGATTAGTCGGATGATTATGGGGTGGATGTAAGGGTGATAAACGAATATTTAATTCGTTTATCGCGAATTTTCAATTTAGATGATTGTTTTGTATGAATCTAAGTTTAGGTGTAGGGATTTGGAAGTATGTGTGAGGGAAGGAGATGGTAGGGCTTTCAGAGCACTACAGGTGCGCAAGTAGAAATTCGGCTCTGAAGTTGGTTGCATTAAAAACGAACTTGAACGCATCCAATTCGCACGCCATTTTCGATATATGTAGCTTAGTCATTGCTGTTTTTATGACTAAGTTTTAGTCATTTACAAGCTGTCATTCAGTGTATAAGAGACGGATGTCGATAAGTAATATTTACGCCATTGCATTCTATTCTGTTTTCAAATGAAAAGAAAATGCTGCTCAAGCTGCGGAATTGATTATTTCGACTTCAGGTGAACATTCTGTTAGTCATTGAACAGTAAAAAAGTGGTTTGCAAGATTTCGTGAAGGAAATTTAGTCTTGAGGATGCTTCCAGGTGTAGTAAACAAATTTGACGACGAAGAACTTCAAGTTTTACTGGATGGAAATCCATGTCAAACCCAAGAAGAGCTTGCAGAATAGTTCCTTCTGTGTTCTTCACTATTTGCTTCTCTACGGTGTGTGTGTACCGTGGGTTAATATTTATTTCAGCTCTTAGGACATAGAATGCTTCATATTTGATTTAACGGAAAGTACTCGTCAACTTCTTCCCTTCGTTGACAAATTTCGCATGTAGCTGTGGGTTAGCGTTATAGTTTCTTGCAAGCATCGCAATCTGTCGCATTCCACACCTAGTTGGACATTTTCTGGGTTTCATTAATATTCTGGTATTGGGAGAATTCGATTTCAAAACTGACAGGCACACCATACCTCTTAAACACAACCTTTTGTAGTAGGCAGCAACGTAAATTTTCAGCCCGATGGCATATTGGGAAACGATTTCCTCACGAAGCACCAGTGCTACATTGACTTTGAGAAGGGAAACCTGAAATTCGCTGTAAAGAAGAGAACCTTGGGCAAACTAGAACAGCCTATAGGAAGCAAATGTGCGGTCAAGGAAAATATTCATAATGCCACACCTTACGAGGTGTCTTCCACGGAAAATCCAGGCATTCATGAAAAATTAGAAAACCCCGTTCGGAAGTCAACCTCCGAATCTGTTTGTCTACGGGCCGATCCGATGATTTGAGAAACACGACGGCATCAACCACCCAGGAGTAAATGAAACGCTGGAGCACAGGAATGTTGTTTTGATGTTAATCGTTTTTATTGTTTCTTTACTTAACTTATTATTAATATTATTAAATTGTGTTTTTATAAATATTATACAAGTTGAAATACTTCTTTCTCGACACTGTGAACGCGGTAATTAAAAATTTTAGCCAAATGCATGCGAGCACTTTGGTGTTGAGATGTGACTCGCGCAACGACAATATTCGACTTTTTGGGAACGAGATTTTAATAACTTTTCTTGTAGTTTAACTAACTCGACAGTACTAATGTTGTGACTCGACTGAAAAAAAAAACACGTGTGTGTACACGAGTTGTTAATAGTCGACTGCGTTAAACAGACGTGAAATAAAATTTTCTCCGAACGGCGGCGTGACCGACCGCGGATGTGGCTGAGTAATGACTGCCGGGATTAGGGGTGAAGATTGGGATTTTTGATTTGTACCACAAGCAAGCAATCGAGATCATCTTTACATTAGCGCTCTCTCGTGTTCCCCGCCCATCGAGGTAGATAAACGCTTCGGTTAATTCGATAGTCGACGGACAAGGGAGAATGAGAGAACCGGAACACAATGTGCAATGATCGCGGGGTGGATTTGGTCTTTGTGTGCATGTATCAATGCAGTTCTGAGGATAGCTCACTGACCCAATTCGGTGAATGTGGTGATCTCATAGTGCATTGAACTGTGGGAAGATAAAATTGAGAAAGAGAGGAAAATGTTTTGTAGCTATTCACCTGCAAGAAGAGATCATTAATCCCCAGCGAATGGAGTGTCTGGGGAAAGTGAATAGGACGCCGAATTGGCTAGGAAAATCTGATCGTGGGAACTAAATTAAACACTTTGTTAATTTCCCCAGCGATTGCATGATTATGCAACCGCGTCGTTTGATCAGACTATGCTGTTGCTAACCGACATGAAATGTGATTTCCGGTGGAAATCTTATGGGTTAGCGAAATGGAATTGCCGTATGGCGAAAATGTAGCTAAACTCAATTATGCATTGTCTGCATAGAATAATGAGTTTAGCTATGCGTCCTTTTGGAAAACATAATTTTCAGGTGAATTAACTGAACGGTGGGATAGGGGTTGATATGACGCGCCGAAAGCGGTCGAAATAAGGTTGAAATTTGGTTGAAATTGTGGGTTGGTTTTCCATGTAGTAAAGAGAACCTCCACACCCCCATTGTTCTTTGCTAATGCAACTGCATCAGAACCTGCAAATATTTCCCCGCATCGAGAACATTTCCTTTCGCAAGGACAATTAATACATTCAACGAATTACATAAAATTCTATACAAGAATTCTTCCTTTCATGCAAATGCATTTCCTAAACTCCCTGAAAAGAATTCTTCATATCATACGGCCATCATAAATCCAAAACCATTCGGTACTCTTCGTCATCAAATAAAATGCAATGTCGGACAGCTTGTTTATTCAGCTGCAATAAACCGACCCGCGATTCGTATGTCCAATCGACAAACAATGATCGCATCTCGCGCACTATCACCGAAACCGAATTCTTCAGCATTTCCAAATGCAAACAAGAACCCTGTTTCTACTGCAGTCAGGGATGCCATAATCATCTAAATGCATTAGCACCTAATGAGATACATTTCGTTGACTCAGCTGAACCTCATTACAAACGATGCCCCTTGTCTTTTAATGTTTCAGGATTCGTTTCTCATGCCCTCGTTGCATGAATAAACAATGATCTACACGATCCCTTTGTCCAAATTTCGGTTCGACGTTAATTACGTTTCTCGTGACCTCGTTGCATGAGCAAACAATATGATCTACACGGTAACACACACACACACATCACTGCGTACCAGAGATCGCCTTCCATTGGTCACTGGAGCAAAGGAAAGAGAAATTTTCTCTCTCTTCATCCGATCTCACCATCGAACTGGGGGTTGGATCAAGACTCGGATTACAACCCTCTATTGAGTCTTTTTCCACCCACCGACCGAGCCGGTCGCTTCTCCACCTCCGCTCCTCGTAGCGCTGCGGGACGCGTACATACCCGGAGTCATAATTCAACCGCAAGTCAATAGTGTTGTGTCACTTGGTATATATTATTGTGTAAAGTTTAACTGGATCAAATTAACTCTAAAACTAAGACCGCAATAAGATATAATTGCGCTCATATTCGATTTCAATAACGTTGTGTTGATGTGATGCGTTTTTGCGGATTTCAAGTGCCTAAAATTTAGAAAAACAAAGATACAACTTTGCTCCCGCCCTTTTTTTCGAAATTCGAGGCTTTATTGTAAAAAACTGGTTATACATTTATGATTCAAAGCATTGTCCATCGCTGGCCACTACTTTCTCCCATCTTTCGGGCAGCATACGAATCCATTTCTTCATATTAAAGCAGAAAATTAAAACATCCCACAAATGACGAAAAATTTGGCTCGTAAGCTGACATGTTTAATGGAGAATAACTTTCTGACGCAGACAGAAATCGACTAATATTTCGATGGCGTTATGTTTACAAATACCTAAGCTTATTGTATGGCATCTATGATCTATTTATTTCAACTACCACTTACCGCTACAGCCATCTATTGCAAAACGGCGGAAGCTAAGTTGTACACCTATCTGTAGTCAAAGTACAAAGACAATATACCTACTTACACCCACATATTTTAATGTATGAAATATCTATAAAATAACCAAAAAACATAGTTTGGAGAATAAGTGAAATAAAGATAACTTTATACAACAAAACTTTCCCAGTGCCATTTATTTATCTTTCCTCTTGGTGCTTGGATTTTTGGTGGCAATTTTTGTGAAGAAATCGTTGGTGGGTGATAGTGAACCTGTAGCGGCCCTCGCGAGCGACACTACGCACCTGCTAGCCACCCACCAGGTAAACCCTCGTTTTTAAGCCTTCGGCGACAATAAAGCATGTACTTACCTGCACTAGCATATAGAACAACAGCAATGTCTGCTGATACATAAAGTGTATCAGCAATAACAGGCATGTCCCCTAATAGAAACTTTGTAATAACATTTATAAGAATCCAACAGGGGCATAATAAGACCGGAAAGGTACAACCTACCTGCCCTTACGACTAACCACCAGCTGCAATACTTAACTGCGCTGTTCAAAGATAGCAAAACCCAAACACGCTATAAGAAGTACAAATTGGTCGCACATTTAGCAACCAACATGGCATTATTCCCTATCAAGAAAGCGATCATAAGAAACGGCGACTATGCAACGAGAAATGTTTATATTTTCTCGTGATACGTACCCGAAATGCCACACACGGGCAATAGAGAACTTGCCAGCGCAAATACACGCACGCCGGCGCGACTGTGTAAATGCCAACGGCTGCAATGTGCAAGAACGGCAATAATGCTACAATGTAGGCGCTGATCATGCAAATACATTAACCACAGAACAACTCGCCCCAGCTGCGAAAGTGTTGTTTCGTATGTTTACCCAATGTATTGGTCCGCATACTGGGCGACACAAACTATGAGCACCAGAGGCTGTGTGTTCAACCCTTAGCGAATGGGGAATCACCAAGGAAGAAAAAATGACCAAATATGGTCATCGAGGCGATAGATAGGTTTTTGGTATCCTGTCGCCTCGAGAGAAAAACCAGAACGTTTTCGGACACGGTGTGGCTCGGGCTTTCTACTCAACGTGGGTAACACGTTTCGGCGTTCCCACAACACTTACCTCGGACAGGGGACCACAGTTCGAGGCCACGGTTTTCGGACAGCTTGCGGCGTTGCTGGGTTGTAAAAGGGATCGTACGACAGCATATCATCCTGCTGCCAACGGAATGATAGAACGTTGGCATAGGTCGTTGAAGGCCTCCTTAATGTGCCATAACGACACGCAGTGGTTCGACGCCCTGCCCACTGTCCTCCTGGGTTTAAGGACCAGCATGAAGGAGGACCTAGGAGCCTCAGCAGCTGAGCTCACTTACGGCACCAGCCTCGTTTTGCCCGGCGAGCTTTTTGTCGACGGCGAGTCAACAGCTGAGCAAACGAAGAGCGTGGGGTACCTACGTGACTTGATGCGGAAAGTACGACCAAGATCGGTGGATCGACACGGGACTAAGAGAGTTTTCGTGCACCCAGAGTTGCACAACTGTACACACGTGTTCGTTAGGGTGGACAAAGTAAAGAAACCACTCGACCCTCCTTATGAGGGCCCATTCAAAGTGATTAAAAGAATCAGCGAGCGGGTCTACGAGTTGGACAGGCACGGTAAAACAGTCACTATTAGCGTGGAACGGTTAAAACCTTGTTTTTCAGAAGGTAGTGACCAAGGGAGCACTTCTCACACTACCCAAGTGCCGAAAGAGACACCACCGACCTCGGCGGGCGAGCCCAATCAATATAAAGGCCCCTTTACGCGAAGTCAGAAACGACTGCGCACTCGACAAGCACTTCCAATCGGATAATAACCACAGACGCCCAAGAGCACGCCTCACGCGTAATACCCCCTTATTTTTTTTTTTTTTTTTTTATTATTATTATCGTGACTGAGTCACTGGGGGGGGAGTGCTGTAGCGGCCCTCGCGAGCGACACTACGCACCTGCTAGCCACCCACCAGGTAAACCCTCGTTTTTAAGCCTTCGGCGACAATAAAGCATGTACTTACCTGCACTAGCATATAGAACAACAGCAATGTCTGCTGATACATAAAGTGTATCAGCAATAACAGGCATGTCCCCTAATAGAAACTTTGTAATAACATTTATAAGAATCCAACAGGGGCATAATAAGACCGGAAAGGTACAACCTACCTGCCCTTACGACTAACCACCAGCTGCAATACTTAACTGCGCTGTTCAAAGATAGCAAAACCCAAACACGCTATAAGAAGTACAAATTGGTCGCACATTTAGCAACCAACATGGCATTATTCCCTATCAAGAAAGCGATCATAAGAAACGGCGACTATGCAACGAGAAATGTTTATATTTTCTCGTGATACGTACCCGAAATGCCACACACGGGCAATAGAGAACTTGCCAGCGTAAATACACGCACGCCGGCGCGACTGTGTAAATGCCAACGGCTGCAATGTGCAAGAACGGCAATAATGCTACAATGTAGGCGCTGATCATGCAAATACATTAACCACAGAACAACTCGCCCCAGCTGCGAAAGTGTTGTTTCGTATGTTTACCCAATGTATTGGTCCGCATACTGGGCGACACAAACTATGAGCACCAGAGGCTGTGTGTTCAACCCTTAGCGAATGGGGAATCACCAAGGAAGAAAAAATGACCAAATATGGTCATCGAGGCGATAGATAGGTTTTTGGTATCCTGTCGCCTCGAGAGAAAAACCAGAACGTTTTCGGACACAGTGTGTGAGGGTCGAGTGCGAAATCCAGCGGATTGATCATTTATATCAAATACAACGTGTACAACATCAGTAAGCGTGAATATTTTAAATTAAACTCATGTGTATCACACCGTTTAGCTTGATCATTTATATCAAATACAACGTGTACAACATCAGTAAGCGTGAATACTTTAAATTAAACTCACGTGTATCACACCGTTTAGATTGATCGTATTAATCAAATACAACGTGTACAACATCAGTAAGCGTGAATACTTTAAATTAAACTCATGTGTATCACACCGTTTAGATTCACCATATTAATCAAATACAACGTGTACAACATCAGTAAGAGTGAATACTTTAAATGAACTCATGTGTACCACACCGTTTAGCTTGATCATTTATATCAAATACAACGTGTACAACATCAGTAAGCGTGAATATTTTGAAGTAAACTCATGTGTATCACACCGTTTAGATTGATCATTTAAATCAAATTCAACGTGTACTACATCATTAATCTATGTGTGAATTAATATTAGAAATACAATTATTAATCTATGTGTGAATTAATCTTAGAAATACAATTATTAATCTATATGTGAAATACCAATTACCTTCTATGTTTCATTGGATAAATCAAATTAGTATTAGAAATACAATTATTAATCTATGTGTGAATTAATATTAGAAATACAATTATTAATCTATATGTGAAATACCAATTACCTTCTATGTTTCATTGGACAACTAGAACCAATATTAGAAATACAATTATTAATCTATGTGTGAATTAATTTTAGAAATACAATTATTAATCTATATGTGAAATACCAATTACCTTCTATGTTTCATTGGACAACTAGAATTAATATTAGAAATACAATTATTAATCTATGTGTGAATTAATTTTAGAAATACAATTATTAATCAATGTGTAAAATACAAATAAAAGATAGAGCTAAGAAAACACCAGTGGTTTGTATTGAGCATCGCCGTACGACCAAACCGGGCAAGCAGTTGGGGACGTCTCGGTGAACCTGTGTCGGACGGACACCCTATCGAGACGAGGCGTGGGCTAAAATTAAGAAGACCAGACCCACAAACCTGTGTCGTACGCCGGCATCAAAATCTTCACCTCCACAGACCTACTTCGCATTTGCAGAATTTTGCGACATATCAATGTTGTTAATATATAAAAGATCCGGTGGGTATAATGTGTTTTCACAGTCTGTATCTTACCAATCCCACGCCCAGGAACCCCTGATTACCAAGATTTTAGATTTTTATCTTAGTAGGTTGATCACAGACGTCTATGTGCTTCACCCTTAAGCTCGCCTCCTTTAGAATCGTGTTCAGTGCTGGGAAATCAGAATTTCTTCCGTTGTGGTGAGTCCAGCCAAGTCTCGCCAGTCGGTCACTCTATCTACACTAACTTCTTTTTTTGCCTCGCTTCTCGCACTTTTGTTTTCAGTGTCTCAGGAATGATTTCTGGTGACGTCATTTCAGATCTAGTTGGGGCGGGCCCAATGGGTAAGTATAGTTCTGCGTATAATACGCTCTATGGTGATTAAATTCCTAACGACGGGACTAGCTATCGGGGTACACCCACACGGGGAGCAAAACGAATTGAACGTACCTTTTGGGACACACTGTTTATCGACCCCGTTTTTCCTCATCCTTCCCTTCTTCTCGCACTAAGTTTTGACTTTGAAAGATATTGTGTGCGTTTGTTTATAAAAAAATCAGACTCGATAAATCCATTAGGTGCTGACCATTGTCAGATTTGTTTTATATTTACACAAGACACATTTATGTTTATTTTAAAGGACTTGAACTTATGGTGGCAATAAATAGCAGAATAAGTGTGATTGTTTAGTACAAGTAGGAGATGAACAGATTCAAAGTATTATGCGTCACTGCTCTCTTTTTTCCTATCTTTCTCTAATATACTTTTCTCATTTTTGCGCCCGTCTTGTTTTTTCTGATATTATGTAACCCTTTTATAAAAAAAATGGGTTCGTCTCTCTCTCTTAGCAACTATACCACGGCGCACACATCTGTCAAATTTGACACTTATTCGTACAAAATAATCTAGTACTCTAAAACGGAGAACCCGATACAGTTGTTGTGTCAGTTTTATTCCCGGATTACTGATGATAATAAGTTGAGTGTTGGAAATTAACTATTTATATTCAAAGCCCTAGCACCTGATGCAATGCCCGACCCGCCACAGTTTACGTTTTGCCTCTCACGTCATCGTAGTTGGTTTATAATAGGTAATTTGATGCTGATGTATCTCATTTGAAGAGAAGCACATTGAACTCTTCGACAACTGTGTTGTTTGGTAATCGCTTTCCATCTGAGTATCTCTTTCCAAACAATTAATCCTTTCATTGGTAGCATGATCATGACGGAGCTTAAATTTAGGTAACAAAACAATTATCCAAAGGAAATATGTGTGTCCCTTTTCAATGTCGCTCCCGATCTCAAATTACCTGGTGTAAACGTAGGCCCGTGCTAAGCCAGGATTACAAGATTGAATAAGATCTTAGCAATCGCTTCTTCTCGAGCAAAGGACACACATACGGTTAACTCGCTCAACAGATTAATTTCATTTCAACTTTTAAAGGCTTGCTATTGCCGTGGGTGCTTCATTCTTTGTGTTCGACAACTGTGTGTACACCAAACTCACAGGATAACAATGGAAATCAGATATTTTTGTCCGATTTATTTTTTTTGTTTTCTTTGTTTCTGTTGTGGTTGTTGTTGTTTATTGCACAAGTGCCTCTTAAGTACCCGCGGCAGCACAAGGCTCAGAGAAGGATCCTTGAGCATTCAATCACTTCCTTGGGTAGTCCAATTCAACGTTACGTTGCCGGCGTATGTGTTGTTTCCTCTCCTTTTGATTAGGGATCTCATTTCGAATTTCTTCTGCTTATCTCATTGCATATTGCGTTTTTTGTTTTTGTTGTTGTTATTGTTATTGCCACAGCTACTGGTGCCGCTGCTGCTGTTGTTGTCGTTGGAAACACTAAGCAAAGGAATAAAAAAGGATATATCAAGATTGGCCTTTATTTATTTAAGACAGAGGTGCCTTACGAGTACAAATGCTCAAGGGTGAATCCGAATCAGAGAATCTGAATCCGGATCCTTTAAATCGAAATTTCTCCTTTGTATACTTTCCTTACGCAACAATAATAATGAAATGCCTCACAACGAATGTAATAACAGATGAAACATTGCGAAAGATAGACTCCTTTGCCGCAAGGATTTCATTTCTCTTTACAACTTTTTTTTTGGTCCTCTGTGCGAGTCCTTCGCTTTCCAGCGATAACAATTGGGTCGAGTAGGTGCAATTAAAATGTTTTGCAAGCAGCACAATTGTAAATTAGCGGAAACGTTTGATTGCAAACAGCTGTATTGTGACTGGCTTGAGGGCTTAAGGATACAGTTAACATGTAAGGCAACTGGGATGCCCTTGGGATCGTTGAAGAGGGACCAACTTGGAAGGAGAAACAAAGTGTTGCTGGAGGCTGTGCAGTGTACTCATACTTCCTGTTAGATTAGATATGATCGTAACCAGATTTGAATAGGAGAAAGATGCGTACGATTAACTTCAATTTGGTTAATTAGAAATTGTTCGAACTGCTGACGTCTGAGACAGAATTGTCAGCTTTTGGTCACTTTATTTTATTGCCCATACACCACTTCCAATTTACTTAAAACATATTTCGCTAGTCGTATTTTATAACTTGTTATTTATTTATTTATTTTGTATTTAGTTACTTAATTCATTCATTATTTACTTATTTATTATTTAATAATTAATTATTATATATTAATTTATACTTTACTTAATTAATTGATTATTCGAAGTGGTTGGAGATTCCGGATATTTGTGCGCTATAGGAAGACTAATACGAGTGAGATTGGAGTTGGTTGGTGGAAGTCGGTGGAATTCGCATTGAAACGTAATTGTAGTTCGATTTCGGTTGAAGGTTGGCAGTGCCTTTTAAATGGACAATGTGTGATATAGGGTGGTGAGAATTGTTTCTACTTAATAACTTGCAGTGCTGTGAAATTATAGATTCAAACGTAAATTTTCAGTGTTCTTGGAATGAGTAATAAAATCTTATTACTAGTATTGTAACAAAATATTGTCAAACGACCCCAACTCAGGGAAAACCCTTTAATGGCTTAATTGCTTTTTTACTAGGAATGGTAATTAATTTTCTGAAAAACCTCAAACTTCGCTTGTGAAAAAGTATAAACTCAAGACATTTATATTTTAATTTTTGTATAATAATTTATTTGGGGGGATGGGAGCGAACATACAGGGCAAAATTACTGATTGCTTTCAACCCGGCGAACACCAGGACGATCTTTGTCCGTGTTCAATCCAAGTTGACATGCAGTCTCCACGTGCCACCCCTGGATAGCTAGTTTGACACGCGCCAAGTAGTGAACCAATGCATGCAGCGACATCCTGAGAGAGGTTGGCGCAAGGCTAATAACCGTGCCCGTAAAAACAAATTATTATGGCAAATTTAACAAGCCTCGGATATGGACCGGGTACACGACGACGACCACGAAAACGAAAATGGCTAAACGATTTAAGAATTTTCTCATGGAACGTCCGCTCACTATACAGAGCTCGAGCTGCACAGCAGCTAGCCGATGCCCTGTTCGAATATAAGGCTGACATAATAGCATTAACTCCTCGATAGTATAGTGGTTAGTATACCCGCCTGTCACACGGGAGACCGGGGTTCGATTCCCCGTCGGGGAGCCTCCGGCGCAAGACTAATGACCTTGCCCGGAAAAAAACAAATCATTATGGGAAATTGAACAAGCCTCAAGACTTGCTAAATAAGGCCAAGGCCGGTTCCCGGTTGTAGTGCCGATGATGATGATGATAATAGCATTAAAAGAAATAAGATGGACAGGGAGTGGTATTATTCAAAAAAATAATAAAATACCATGTGCTCGGGGTAGGCTTTCTAGTCAGCCAAAACCTGAAGCCTGTCATCATCGGCTTTAATGCAATAAACGAAAGGCTATTCACTCTTCGCGTGCGAGGCAAGTTTAAGAACATAAGCCTCATAAACGGTCACGGACCTACAGAGGAGTCCCCTGACGACGAAAAAGAAGAATACTACGAGAACGTCGAACGGCCCCTCAATGTCTGCCCAAGAAACGATGTGAAAATCGTTCTTGGTGTGAAAGTCGTTCTTTGCATGCCAAAATAGCTCGGGAGCCGGTTTTCAGGCACTACACAGGTTCCCATAGTTTGCATGAGAACACTAATGACAATGGACTACGCGTCATCGAACTGGCAGCATCGAAAAACTTGGTCGCTGCAAGTACCAGGTTTCCGCGTAAAGATATCCACAAAGCCACCTGAATATCACCCGATGGAGCCACTCGCAATGAAATTGACCACGTGTGGATAGATCGCCGCCACTCCTCGGGGCTGATGACGGTACGAAAGTACCGAGGTGCCAACGTCGACTCGGATCACTATCTTGTTGGTACAGTTTTCCGAGCGCGGATTGCCTTACGAAGACGTATTGCATCCGCGGATCAGGTTCGAATCAACACGGCTGCCTTACGCAATGAGAATACCAATAACACTTTTGGTCATGCGATAAGACTCGCCCTCGAAGAGCTCGACAGAAGAAGAGTAAGTCCTGGGGCCAGAATGCCGGGCGTAGAAGGGAAATGGACACGCTATAAAACTGTCATTAGTACTGCCAACTCCATCTTAGGCAGTAGTCGTAGACGGCGGAACGACTGGTTTGATGATGAGTGCAAACTAACGACTGAACGTAGAATGGTGCATACCGAGCAATGCACCAGTCTCATAGGGCGCAGGTGCGCAAGGAAAAATACAAAGAGCCCCGAAGATCTGAAAAATGGCTTCACAGACAAAAGAAAAGTGCGTGACAAAAAAACCTTGTCTGTGAAGTAGAGAAAAGTAGAGAGCAAGGTCCGCACCAGGCGCGGAAGTTCTACCAAATAATCCGCAGTATGACGCGGTACACACCACGCTGCACTTACTGCAAGGATAAAGAGGGTAATCTGATCACCGATCATGAAGGAATTGTGGGGCGATGGGAAGTGCACTTCAATGAATTACTAGATGGTCAGCTCACAGAAGAATTGGAGGCTCCACCAGTGCAAGATCAAGACTAAATGCTGCCGCCACCAACCATTGAGGAAACATTAAAAGCCATTAGACAGCTCAAATAAAGCACCTGGATCTGATGGCATACCAGCTGAGCTCATCAAACAAGGGGGGACAGCGTTACATCACGCAATTTATGAGATCGTGGTGCACGTATGGGAGCAAGAGGAGATGCCGGAAGATTGGCGTCGTGGTATAATTTGCCCCATACACAACAAGCAAGATATCACTCTGTGCAGCAACTATAGGGGTATAACATTGCTGAGTACCGCCTATTAGATACTCCCCACTATCCTACAAGATCGAACAACCCCATACGCTAAAGTCGTCATTTGTTGGAGACGGAGCAGCACACGACGGCCGACTGGTAGCACACGACTGCCGACTGGCAGACTGAGCATCGCACATTTATACTCTGGCTCCTTGTTCCTGTGACAACATGCGAACGAGGGAAAGGAGACAAAAGGCGAATATAAGCAGCGGTAGTTGTGGAGTTGGTATCAGTACAAGTCGAGCAGTCAATCGCTGCACACGCATTTATAAAGATTGTTTTATATTTAAATTAAACATTTAGAAATTAGTAAAACACTGTTTACAAATTGGTCCTTCGACCCGGAGCAAGTCATCGAGGGAAACACAGCAGCTGCCGACTGGACAACACAAGCTGTGCAACGTGGGATCCAAGCGTTTCAACTACAACGCATTGAAGCACACCCTCTGCGACCAAGCAGACAGACGGTCGTGTAGCCTAACCAGCCAGTAGCAAACAGCAGCGCACTCAGTTGCGTAAGCTACAGCCGATCCACAAGCATCGGATTCAAGTAGCTAGTGGCAATTTCGATCCACAAGCATCGAAAGGAAGGCAGCTGAACCACAATGGCTACCAGTGATTCGCCAAGCAAGGCAATGGCGGATCAGACTGTTCCGGCAAGCAAACGAAGACGAGGAGTCCTTAAGGGATTCCTCACGCGTTTGGAGGAGTTCGCGACCAAGGCGAATGAAGTGACCAGAGAGGAAGTCGCATGCAGACTAAGCAAGCTGGAAGACGCGTTTAAATCCTTTGAGCGCCTCCAGGAAAGCATCGAGGAGAACGATCCGGACCTGGACATCGACAGGGAGAACGAGGAGCGAGCAGCCTTCGAGGAGCGATACTTTTCGCTGCAAGGCAGACTCACCCAGCGTTTGAACGTGTCAACAAGCACGGGCGCCACCGTATTGGATACTTCAGGAGACACCCTGGGACCGTTAACTACTCCAACGCTAACAGTGGAGCAACCAGGAATGGAGAGGTTGCTTGACACACTAAATTCCAGCCAGACGCTCATGAACAGCTTGGTGGAACAATTGGTTACGCGGTCAACAGACCTGACAGCAACAGATTCCACCGTTGGAACGGCAACCCGACCGATCAAGCTGAAGCATATCGACGTGCCTACCTTCGATGGGGACTACAAGCAGTGGGTAACGTTCCGGGATTTGTACAAACCACTCATCCACGACAACCCCCAGTTATCAGCAGTAGAGAAATTCCAATTTCTCCGGACTTCCTTAAGAGCGGACGCATTATCATTGGTTCGCAATGTTCCGGTCACAGCGGCAAACTATCTGGAGGCTTGGGCTGCACTGGTCTCGCGGTATGACAAAAGGAAGATCATCGTGGAGGCACATCTGCGATCACTAATGACGATTGCAGCTATCCAAACACCAGGTGCTACGGAGTTCCGCAGATTTATCAACGGCCTCTTCGAGCAGGTTCGGGCTTTGCGAGCATTGGAGCTACCAGTGGAGCACTGGGGTTGTTGGTTGGTGTTCACTACAGTCGAGAAGTTCGATAGTGAAACTAGGCAGCTATGGGCTCGAGAAACCAGCAGGAACGAGATGCCGACATTCGAGGAGCTGACCGAATTCCTGGAAGCTCGACTCACCGAACTAGAGAGCATTCCGACAGCGAAGAACTATTCAAAGGGTCACTTTGTTCGGGGCAGAGGTATAGCAGCTGGTCCATCCAAGAAGACGTACTCGGCAATCACATCACCAGAGACGGCTAAGTGTCCCAGATGCGCACAGCCGCATCCATTGTTCCGATGCAGTGCATTCAGGAATCTCTCAGCTCTACAGCGAGATCAGTTTGTCCGCCGCCACAAGCTATGCAGAAATTGCCTCAGCCCCGACCACAGCATTGACAAGTGTGAGAGAGGTAACTGTCGAGAGTGTAACGGGCGGCACAACTCTCTGCTGCATCAACCTGTAGACGTTCCGACGTTATCACCAAAGGTTGGACCATCAGAGGGATCTTGCGCGACAGTACAAACCCAGGATTCACTACTACCTACAGCAATAGTAACGGTGGTGGGCGACAGAAACCAGTTGATCCCTTGTCGGGTGCTTCTGGACTCCGGTTCGACCACATTCTTAGTCCGGGAATCATTCGTTCAGCAGTTGGGCTTGCGACGCACGCAGGCGAAGGTGAAGATAAGTGGCATAGGCGAGGCGAATCCACAGGTCAGCCGAGGAAAAATCAAGATGCTGCTGAAAGGCCGAATAGGGGAAACAAGCGTTCGGGTAACGGCACTGGTGCTGGGGCGATTGACTTCGGATCTGCCGTCAAGGTCACTGGAACACGACTGGAGAAGCTTTTCATCGCTGGCGTTGGCCGACCCGCTATTCTACAAATCGAGACCCATTGACTTGTTGCTGGGGTCGGACACTATCTTCCAGGTCCTGCGCGATGGACGGCTGATGGATCCCGCCAGTAAAATGATGGCGCAGAACACCATATTCGGCTGGGTGATCGCAGGGAGTGGACCAACTCTGCCCGATCAGGAACAACATTGCTGCACTGTCACCCATCAGGTCGACCCATTAGAGGGGCAGCTGAGGGCCTTCTGGGAGATGGAGGAGGTACCAGAGATGAAAGAGCGCCTAACAGAAGAAGAGAGGAGGGCAATGACGCATTTTGCGGAAACTCACCAGCGTTCAGCAGAGGGACGCTTCGAGGTGGAGATGCCGTTCAAACATTTCCCGCCGCCATTGGGACATTCCAGGGAAGCCGCCATCCAAAGGCTTATGTCCATGGAGAGGCGATTCAGGCGAAACCCGGAGCTAGGCCATCAGTATGCCGAATTTATGAGGGAATACCAGAACATGGGTCACATGCAGCGGGTGACCGAAGGAAACTCAAAATTACCAAACAACGAATGCTGCTATCTACCCCACCATGCAGTAATTAAGGCCGAGAGTGAAACCACCAAGCTCAGGGTGGTGTTCGATGCTTCTAGGGTCACCAGTAATGGAACTTCTCTTAACGATCACTTGATTGTTGGACCATCCTTGCAGTCGGACCTCATCTCAATCTTGATCCGGTTTCGCAAGCATCCCATAGCGTTTGCTTCGGATATCGCCAAGATGTTTCGCCAAATTCGAGTCCAGCCTGGTCACACCGACTTCCAAAGAATTGTTTGGCGAGACAACCAAGAGGAGGAGTACCAAACGTTCAAGCTGCTAACCGTAACATACGGAACGGCGTCTGCTCCATTTTTGGCAACGCGTTGTTTGGTCCAGATTGCCGAGGAGATCGAACAATCGTGTCCGGCGGCAGCGCGAATCATCAGAGAGGACTTCTACATGGATGATTGTATATCTGGAGCGCCGTGGAGGAGGCAATCCGGTTGGTGGGTCAACTGACGGAGGTTCTTAAGAGCGGCGGATTTCCGCTACGCAAGTGGAAATCAAATTGCCACAAATTACTGGACTGGGTGTCCGCCGATTCACCGGGTTCTGAAGAAGTGTACCAGTTCATCACGAGCGAGGGAACGAAGTTACTGGGAGTGAATTGGCACCCGGGGGCAGACTATTTGAGCTACAAGGTGCAGAAGATTCCGGAGGTATCATCGCTCACGAAGAGGAAGGTCCTGTCACACGTCTCCAGGCTATATGATCCATTAGGCTTGGCCGCTCCAGTGGTGGTGCCAGCCAAGCTGGTATTGCAAAAACTGTGGCTTAGAGGTGTCGATTGGGATGACCCCCTTGATGAAGAGATTCGGAGGGAGTGCAAGGAGTACTTCGAGGGATTGTCGGCGCTGGAGTCGGTGAAGATCCCACGTTGGTTGGGACATCCGAAGCCCCTTCAGTTACATGGATTTTCGGACGCAAGCGAGAAGGCGCATGGAGCGGTCCTCTACGTCAGATTTGAGGAGGACGGGGCTTCCCAGGTGCGTATCATCATGGCAAAGGCAAAGGTAGCCCCAGTTAAGCAGGTGTCTCTCCCAAGACTCGAGTTATGTGGCGCCCATCTATTGGCTCGGCTGTTTTCGTTCGTGAGGAGGGCGCTTCAACTTAGCGAGGTTCAATGCTTCGCATATACCGATTCCACTATAGTTCTACAATGGCTATCGGATCATCCCAGGCGGTGGAAGACATTCATCGCGAATCGTACGTCGTACATTTTGGAAAGGCTGCCAAGAGGCCAGTGGCATCATGTACCTACTGCATCAAACCCAGCGGATTACCTGTCAAGGGGGCTTAGCGCAAAGGAGCTCGCCGGAGCAGATCTGTGGTGGCGAGGACCCGCCTTTCTGCGAGACAAGGAGCTGAAGTTGCCCCGGACGCCCAGTTACCAAGTCCGAAAGGCGGACACTGGAACGCCGGTAGATCTCGAGGAGCGAAAGGAATCGTGCTTCGTAATCCAGCAAGAGGAGCTGTCTATAACAAGGAGATTCTCCAGCTTCACTCGAACGGTACGAACAGTAGCGTGGCTGAAGCGGTTCATCGACAACAGTAGCTGCAAAGGGGACGGCAGGTCAGCAAGGCGGTCGGGCGTTCTCGATGCTGACGAAGTGAGGGTGGCCACACGCATCATATTGCGAGCGGCTCAGACCGAATCGTTCGAGACGGACCTAGCGGCCATTAGAGCTGGGAAACAATTATCAAGACGAAGCGAACTGGTTGCGCTCGACCCATTCATCGATGACCAAGGTATCCTCAGGGTGGGCGGAAGACTAGAGGCAGCAAGGATGGAATACGAACGCCGACATCCACCAATCTTACACCGGCAGCATCACCTTGCAAAGATCATAGTGAGGGATTTGCACTGGAGACTGATGCACGCTGGAAGCCGGTTACTGCTCGCCGCGGTGAACTCCCGGTACTGGATCATAGGGAGTCGAGGACTTGTCCGGAGGGTCATCGCTGAATGCATGGTTTGCGTTCGTCACAAGGGACGGGTGCTATCTCAACAAATGGCCGCATTGCCAGCCAGTCGGATAAATCCCGCACGGCCATTTAGTAACACCGGCGTCGATTATGGAGGTCCTATCACTCTTCGGACATGGAAGGGACGCGGCGCGAAGCGAGTCAAAGGCTACATCTGTCTCTTCGTGTGCTTGGCAACCAAGGCAATACATCTCGAGGCGGTTAGCGAGCTGTCCAGCGAGGCTTTCCTGGCAGCATTAAGGAGATTTCTCGCGCGTAGGGGTTTTTGTCACACTTTATGGAGTGATAATGGTACCAATTTTGTTGGGGCATGCCGAGAACTGCGAGAAGTTTATGAGCACATAAACCGTAAGGCTACCCAGGACCGGATCATGACGGAGTTGGCCACCAACGGCATCACTTGGAGATTCATTCCCCCGGCAGCCCCCCACTTTGGTGGCTTGTGGGAGGCAGGAATCAAGTCCGTGAAGCATCACCTGAAGCGAGCTATTGGAAATGCGTTTCTGACGTTCGAGGAGCTCACTACCGTGTTGGCCCAGATCGAGGCTTGTCTGAATTCCCGACCGCTGGTCGTCCTGCCAACAGAGCCTGGCGACCCCGAGGTGTTGACCCCCAGTCATTTCTTAGTTGGAGGACCGGCTATGAGCGTCCCGGATGTCGATCCGGGAGAGACAACAATCACTTGGCGGTCCAGATGGAAGTACTTGCAGGCGTTGCATCGAGCATTTTGGTACCGGTGGAAGAACGAATACCTCCACACGTTGCAGGCTCGCAACAAATGGTATCATCCGGAACCAAACCTAGGAAATCCGGTCGTGGTGCTTCTGAAGGACGAGCAACTATCTCCTACCTATTGGCCCATGGGAAGGGTTATCGAGCTTCATCCTGGCAGAGATGGCAAGGTGCGGGTGGCAACCGTAAAGATTCAGGGGGGCACCCTTAAGCGACCCGTTACGAAGTTAGTACTACTCCCGGTTGCAGAGGATGAGACGGTTGAACCGACAGTTCAAGGTGGGCGGAATGTTGGAGACGGAGCAGCACACGACGGCCGACTGGCAGCACACGACTGCCGACTGGCAGACTGAGCATCGCACATTTATACTCTGGCTCCTTGTTCCTGTGACAACATGCGAACGAGGGAAAGGAGACAAAAGGCGAATATAAGCAGCGGTAGTTGTGGAGTTGGTATCAGTACAAGTCGAGCAGTCAAACGCTGCACACGCATTTATAAAGATTGTTTTATATTTAAATTAAACATTTAGAAATTAGTAAAACACTGTTTACATCATTGGTCAATATCAGTGTGAGTTGATCTCAGGCAAATCAGCAATTGATCAGATATTCACCCTTAGGCAGGCGATAGAAAAATGTCTGGATTCCATTATATCATATATTTATAGACTTTAAGGTCGCCTACGATAGCATCGTCAGGTTGTTGTCCAAGCCAATAAACATCTTTAATGGACTCCGACAAGGTGACGGTCTGACCTGCCTTCTTTTCGACCTAGCGTTGGGGATAGCAATCCGTGACTCTGGCGTCACAAACTAGAGGGACTATTATTGCCAAGTCCAGCCAGATAGTTGCCTACGCAGATGACATCGACATAATCGGCAGAACCGAATCGGCTGTACAGGACTCCTTCACCCAGTTCGAGCAGTTGGCACAAAAACTGGGACTGGACATTAATAAGGGAAAAACTAAATACATGGTGGCAACTTCTGCGAGGAGAAGACCTAACGCTGGTCAAACTATCAGGGTAGTGGAGCACGAATTTGAAGTAATGCAATCCTTTAACTACATTGTGTCAATAGTATCAGCCGATAACAAAATGGAAGAAGAAATACGCGAACGGCTGGTCACATCCATCAAAGCCTACTATGGTGTATCAAACCTCTTTAAATCCCGAAATTTATCCAGAACATCCAATCTACTACTGTACAAGACCATGGTCTTACCAGTACTCATGTATGGATCCGAGACTTGGGTGCTTAATAGAAGGCACTCTGAACTCTTGGCCGCGTTCGAGAGGGAGGTCTTAAGGAGAATTGTTGGCCCCATATGTGAGGGACGACGATTCCGGAGACGGTACAACCATGAGTTGTATGCGATCTACCGATCTACCAAGCTAATATTGTAAGAAAAAATCAAGCTCGGTAGACTCCGGTGGGCGGGACACCTAGCTCGAATGATCGAAGAGGAGCCTGCCCAGAAAGTCCTTTGTGGCAGGATGTGTGGAAGGAGACAGCGTGGCAGACCTTGCTTGCGATGGAGGGAAGGCGTAGACCAGGACGCTCAGAGCCTGGGAGTGCCAAGCTGGATGACAGCGGCTCGAAATCGGGACCGGTGGAGAGATTTGTTAAATAAGGGCAAGACCGGATCCCGGTGGTAGTGCCGATGATGATGATGTACAACAAGTGTAACAAGGGTAACAATGATAATAATTTATTTAATATGGTATGCTTTGTCCCATGTTTCTTATAATAGTTAACAGTCTTCGTGGTAGACTGGAAATAAGATTATTTAAAGTGTTGTCCGGTATATTAACTCATGCTTCTTTCTTTCTTTGAGTTGTTCCATGTTCTGAATTTCTGACTTTTCCTGACCGTAAACCGTAAACCGCCTTGCTAGGATTAAAGTGTTGTCTGGTATATTAACCCATGTTTCAACAATTCTTTCTTTGGGTTGTTCCATGTTCTGAATTTCTGGCTTTTCCTGACCATAAACCGTAAACCGCCCTGGCGAGGATTCCCCACAGGTTCTCAATGAGGCTTATGTCGGCACTTAAAGCTGCCCACCGTAAAAGTATAATTCCATGCTCTTAAAACCACGCTGTTGTTGTTAGTGCTGTATGAATAGGGGCGTTGTCCTGTTGAAATATGACATCTTCGTCCTCTGTTAGGGTTATTAAAGGAAGAAAATGCTCTTCCAACATTTCTTGATTTGTGTCCATTCTTCCAGAAATAAAAGCAATTTATGTTTTTAGATTTCCAATGAAAGCTGCCCACACCATAACTCTTCCTCCCCCTTAAGGTTTGTGTGACATGGTTTTCCTTTCTTCCCTGACATCATACCAGTAGTACTTGAGCCGTCGGGGGCATCCTGATTAAATTTTTTCTCATCACAGAAGATCACATGAGATCACATTTCACTGTGTTGGATGTGTGCTTCCTTATGTCGCTGTTTGAGTGGGGGTTTGCACAGGCACTTTCGATACTTCAAGTTGCTTGAGGCTATTGCCCATTTTCGAATGAGGCTGGAATCGCAGTTCAAATTAAAACGTCTAACAATTTGGGAATAGAAGAAGCTCCTGTTTTGGACATTTCGCGTAGAACAGCTCGTTTTACCGCCGGCAAAAATTTTGTTGGTTTTCCAGATCGCTTATTTCTTCCGTACTTTTCAGTAGCGGTTTGTACAAGATTCTTCTCTACACCTTGAGAGAGATTTATTTCATTGGCAAATTGTGTCTTTGTTTTTGCATTCGAGATCCGATATATGCCTACAAAACTCGTCTCATCGAATAATTTTAATCTTCATTCGATGCAATTTGCCACGCCAATAGTGATTAACGGCATCCAACCAGCAGAAATGTTGCCATCTCGACTGTCGCTGGGCACAGATTCCACTGTAAGATGCTTACCAGACCGACCCTTTTGCGCTCATAGGAGCTAGGTGTCTGCCCACCAAAACCTAGTGAGCTTAATACACCTACGCCCCAGTGGCAAGACAAAGATTCTACCATATTGTAGTTCAGCTGGGAGTCCCGAAAAAATATGGCGGCCTCATTCAAATTTGCATGAACGAAAACAAAGGGCTAGTTAGAATAGAAAACCACCTCTCAGAACCATTTGAAATCCGGGACGGACTAAAACAGGGGGGTGGCCACTAATCTTGTACAAGACGACAACATAACCGGATCATCCCTGAACGGGGTCACACTAGTGCTCGCATATGCGGATGACATCGCCGTTTTGAGCGATAATCTAGAAACTGTAAGTAAAAACTGTGAAATGATTATGCAAGCGGCAGAAGAGGCGGGCCTAGAAATTAATGAAGGCAAAACAAAATACATGATTACGGTGAGAGCAGGTGGACCTCGGAGAACACACATAAACGCCAGAGGCAAGATATTTGAAAAAGTTAAAGAATTTAAATATCTGGGAACAATACTGACGGCCAGTAACGAAATGTTGAAGGAAATTTACAAAAGACTGCATTCCGGCAACGCTAGTTGGCACACAGTCAGTAAACTCCTGAAATCCAAACTGCTGTCACGTAATATAAAGCTCCGTGTCTATAGAACGATAATCATGCGAAACATGGGTTCTCACAAAACGGGAAGAAAACAAATTCCGCGTATTCGAGAATAAAGTTTTAATGTGTATCTTTGGAGGTAAATATGACGAGGAGTCAGGACAATGGAGGAAACTCCATAACCACGAATTGGAAGAGCTATACCGCAAACCTACAATAGTGAGAGTAATCAAGTCGCGAAGATTAAGATGGGCCGGACACGTGGCTCGAATGAGCAACGTTAGGATCGTGCGTAAAATTCTTGACGGAAGAGCAACGGGTAAGAGACCGGCAGGACGACCGCGACGGAGATGGGAGGACAATGGTAGGTTTGACTGAGGAGATCGGATCGGATGGTCAAGCGTGGACCACCAATATTTTGGGGTTATGTTGTTATCACGTGTTCAAACTCTAATATTACGTTTGACATCTGACAATTTCCACATAATTTTCTGGTGGGGCCATCTTTCGCCAAACGGCAACACCTAATATCTCCCGACCAAAAAAGATGTCAACGGTCGCCATTTTTTTAGTGCAGATGCGGCTGAAAAGGCTTTAGACGGAAAGTTTTACGTGTATTTTACTATTGCGGTTCACGCAAGACTATTTCGTGTCAAATTTGGTACGTTGACTGCAACCTGTTCCCTATTTCAGGTATATATCACAATGTCCTTTGGTATAAGATGTTGTATTTAAATATAAAATACCATTCGGAAACTGAGGTGTGATATGGCGTTTAATCCGTAGATTTATTTACCGATGCTGGACACAGTCTTAAAGCTACTTATTTATTTTTGTCGCAAATAAATATATAACTTCGTGAACTTGGTAAGTCATCCTTGTTCTTCTCTCTGTAACATAGTTATTTGTAATATCTTCAAATGTCAAATGTCTGCATTGTTCCTCCCACTGAGAAGTTTTAGTTTCTCTCCTATCGGGCCCTTCTTACTCTGTCTGGTGTTCCCACTCATTCAATATCTTATAAATTTAAATATTCCCTAGCTCTATATTTTATAACAAAAATCAAGACTATTCAGACTTAAGTTGACATATTTCGCAAGCTCTCCATTTTTAACGCAACCTATCCCTCATTGAATTGTAATACTCTGGTATTAGAATGTCCAGCCTCAGGGATAAATCTTGGTCTTATATGACAATGACTCCATAACAAAATGGCGAAAATGTGTCCTTTTATGGCTTACAGGCCTACGTCCCCTTGAGAGCAATTTGATTTGTGCACCACAATACACCACACACATGACGCCACTAAACGGCCCATAAGCCAAACCACAACGGCAAGAACAACACATAAGAAAAGGACGATGTCACATTTTTCTTGTTTGAATATATGTGCATGCGCATATAATGTCACCCTCTGAGGATATTGTATATACAAAGAAACTCAATGAAAGATGAGCGTAAAAAAAATTATGAAAAAACTAAAAAGAATCAAAAAAGGTTATCTAGGGAATGACGAAGAAAAGTTTCCTTAAGACATCCCAAAAACAATGAAAAACCTTTTTATACTCGTAAATGAAAAAAAAAGGAAATAGGAAAGTTTTATAGAATTTTTAGGCTTTGACATTCCTAGTCCTTTATTTCGTATTTGTCCATTGGTCGTCTTGCATTCAGAAGCTATTAATAGTAACAGGAAAATAATTGAAGTGAACGCTTATGATACTTTGTCGGGTTTTCTCTAAAGCATTTGATATAAACTATAACTTGCTTTTAAAGGAATAACTGTTATTAGACGGACGTTGTACCGGAAATTAGGGCAATTAGTTGGACCAAAGGAAAGGAGATGATCCAAATAGAATTGCCTTAAATACTTGCTTTTCTTCTACACTAACGAACGGGCAAAAGGGTTTTATTTTAACAATGTTATAATGTTAATAACTATATTATTATACTTTTAAAGGTGATGCGATTGTTTTCCCATTAGACTTTATGTGGACCATTAGTCGGCTTACCAACGCCCCGCAACATTTGTTTTATTAGTTTTGTATATTTCCTCATCGATATTGCTTATTGTAGTTTATCATATTCCAGGACAATTTCATTGGAACGCGACGATTGGTAAAAAGCTCAAATTTTTATTTTTCATTAGACATTGTTGTACCATACGAATAGTATCAACATAGATTACTTCTGTGCCAAAAATGTTCCTCTCAGGGGATACTCCTCCGAGGTTTACGTTATACTGAGGAGTTGGGATAGGAGCGAACATACAGAGCAAAGTCTCTGATTACTTTCAACCCGACGAAGGCCAGGACGGTCCTTATCCCTGTTCAATCTAAGTTGACATGCAGTCTCCACGTGACACCCCTGGATAGTTACTTTGGCACCCGTCAAGTAGTGAACCAATGTATGCAGCGACATCCTGAGAAAGGTTGGCGCAAGGCTAATAACCGTGCCCGTAAAAACAAATTATTATGGCAAATTTAACAAGCCTCGGATATGGATTCGATACAAGACGACGACCACGGAAACGAAACTGGCTAAACGATTTAAGAATTTCCTCATGGAACGCCCGGTCAATATACAGAGCTCGAGCTGCACAGCAGCTAGCCAATGCCCTGTCCGAATATAAGGCTGACTTAACAGCATTACAAGAAATAAGATGGACGGTGAGTGGTGTTATTCAAAAGAACGAGTGTGACATTTATTACAGCTGTCATGCAAAACACCATGTGCTCGGGGTGGGTTTTCTAGTCAGCCAAAAACTGAAGCCTGTCATTATCAGCTTTAATGCAATGAACGAAAGGCTATGCACTCTTCGCGTGGAAGGCAAGTTTAAGAACATAAACCTCATAAAAGTTCACGGACCCATAAAGTGGTGCCCTGACGACGAAAATGAAGAATACTACGAGAACGTCGAACGGTCCCTCAATCCCTGCCCAAGATAGGATGTGAAAATCGTTCTTGGTGATTTGAATGCGAAAATAGGTCGCGAGGCGGTTTTCAGGCACTACGCAGGTTCACATAGTGTGCATGAGGTGTCAACGTCGACTCTACTAAATGGTCAGCTCACAGAAGAATTGGAGGCTCCACCAATACAAGATCAAGACTAAATGTTGCCGCCACCAAGCATTGAGGAAACATTAAAAGCCATTACACAGCTCAAATCAAATAAAGCCCCTGGATCTGATGGCATACCAGCTGAGCTGATCAAACAAGGAGGGACAGCGTTACATCACACAATTTATGAGATCGTGGTGCACGTATGGGTGCAAGAGGAGATGCCGGAAGATTGGGGTTCGCGGTATAATTTGCCCCATACATAAGAAAGGAGATATCACTCTGTGCAGCAACAATAGGGGTATAACATTGCTGAGTACCGCCTATAAGATACTCTCCACTATCCTATAAGATCGGATAGCCCCATATGCTTAAGCCATCATTGGTCAATATCAGTGTGGGTTGATCCCAGGCAAATCAGCGATTAATCAGATATTCAGCCTTAGGCAGGCGATGGAAAAATGTCAGGAATTTAAGATTCCATTATATCATCTATTTATAGACTTTAAGGCCGCCTACGACAGCATAGTCAGGGTAGAACTATATAATGCCATGAGAGAGTTCGGCATTCGAAATAAATTGATACGACTTTGTAGGTTGACCCTGACCGACGTAACTAGTCAAGTAAAAATAGCGGGATTGCTGTCCAAACCAATAAACATCTTTAATGGACGCCGACAAGGGGACGGTCTGGTTTGCCTCCTCTTCCACCTGGCGTTGTAGAAAGCAATCCGTGACTGTGGCGTTACAACAAGAGGGACTATTCTCACTAAGTCCAACCAGATACTTGCCTACCCAGATGACATCGACATCATCGGTAGAACCGAATCGGCGGTACAGGATTCCTTCACCCAGATTGAGCAGGCGGCACAAAAACTGGGACTGCACATTAATGAGGGGAAAATTAAGTACATGGTGCCAACTTCTGCGAAGAGAAGACCTAACGTTGGTCAAACTATCAGGGCAGTGGAGCACGAATTTGAAGTAGTGGAATCATTTAACTACCTTGGGTCAATAGTATCAGCCGATAGCAATATGGAAGAAGAAATACGTGGACGACTGATCAAATCCAACAAAACCTACTATGGCCTATCAAGGTTCTTTAAATCCCGAAATTTATCCAGAACATCCAAGCTACTACTGTACAAGACCATGGTCTTACCAATACTCATGTATGGATCCGAGATATCATCATCATCATCGGCACTACAACCGGGATCCGGTCTTGGCCTTATTTAGCAAGTCTGTTAAGGCTTGTTAAATTTTCCATAATGATTTGTTTTTTCTAAGCAAGGTCATTAGTCTTGCGCCAGAGGCTCCCCTAGATATGGGTGCTCAATAAAAGGCACTTTGAATTCTTAGCCGCGTTCGAGAGGAAGGTCTTAAGGAGAATTGTTGGCCCAGTATGTGAGGGAGGACGATTCCGGAGACGCTACAACCATGAGTTGTACGCAGTCTACCTTGAAGCTAATCTTGCAAGAAAAATCAAGCTCGGCAGACTCCAGTGGGCGGGACACCTAGCTCAAATGAGCGAAAAGAAGCCTGCCCGGAAAGTCCTTTGTGGCAGGATGTATGGAAGGAGACAGCGTGGCAGACCTTGCTTGCGATGGAGGGAAGGCGTAGACCAGGACGCTCAGAGCCTGGGAGTGCCAAACTGGATGACAGCGGCTCAAAATCGGGACCGGTGGAGAGATTTGTTAAATAAGGGCAAGACCGGATCCCGGTTGTAGTGCCGATGATGATGATGTACAACAAGTGTAACAAGTGTAACAATGATAATAATTTATTTAATATGGTATGCTTTGTCCCATGTTTCTTATAATAATTAACAGTCTTCGTGGTAGACTGGAAATAAGATTGTTTAAAGTGTTGTCCGGTATATTAACTCATGCTTCAACAATTCTTTCTTTGAGTTGTTCCATGTTCTGAATTTCTGACTTGTCCTGACCGTAAACCGTAAACCGCCTTGCTAGGATTAAAGTGTTGTCTGGTATATTCTTCCAACCACCTGTGGTTTGCTAATTTACACTTCGTAAACTGATCAAGACAAATAGCCCCCTGTATCGTTGCATGACTGTACCGTTACATGGCCAACCTTTTGCTTGATCGATTAATTCTCTTTTATTCCGTTTGCAACCATTCTTTATATACCCACATTATGGGCCTAAAAGTGCAAACGATGCGTTTCATTCAGCTTGGACCTTGAACGTATGACCTTATTGCCTGACACGAGCCATCCGCATTTCTCAATTATCATTGCCACTTAGTTCTCCCAGTTAAGTTCCAGCGGGGTTGGCCCATGCAATTACTTAATTGAGCTTTGCATTTGACTGAACCAATTAAAGCACAATGGCCCACATTCAAGCCATTCGTATTGTTCGATCGATCTGTGCTTCGTTATCATGTCTGGATTTTCGCAGATCTCAGAACTTTGATCGAAGCTCGGTTAAGTAGTTGTTAATTGCTTTTGAAGGTGCTGGTAGTGTCATATGACTTGTGTGACACCTGTTATCCGATATGAAGCAAAAAATGCATTCATAATATGAGACCGTGTGACAATGCCCCATTGCCAGGTGCAAAGCTTGTTTAATGAGAAAAAGGAAGCTAAAAGAATGTATTTAGCGTGTAGCCCTGGGAACGAACCATACGATATAGTATGTTAATAGTTATGATTGGATTGATTCGAGTACAATATGAATATAGATTGCCGATATGCGATAAGCGTGTAGTTTTGGGAAGAAAGTATGCGTCATAGGTGGGCAAATTCACGAGTATTCGAAAGAGTATCGCAACGTGTGCGAGTTAATCACTTGTGAGCTAAGGATGATTGCATCGTGTGCGTTAGTGTGGTATGGGGTTTATAGCGGGATGCAACAACATATTCCATGGCTTAAAATTAAATCAAACCTGGAAGACTGTTACCGAGATATCAATAACATTTACAAGCAAAGAAACCGGATTGTTCGCTGTTTTTGGGATATTCTAGCCGTCTCAAAAAGCTTTGTCAGGCGACCGATTTACATTAGTTGTTTTGACCGAATTACAATTTACCTAGGAGATTGCATTCAAAGATTGCGCCTGGGTTATAATTTGGTGATCTAGCTTATTAATGGCCAGAATCATTCGAACTCAACGACTTCGACGCTATTTAGCTGTAAATCGTTTAACGAGGATAAAGTAGTTATCATCAGCGACGCTTTCCGGACTTCTTGTATAAAATGTCGATCTAATACAAATTAAGCAAACAGTATTTGAAGTGATTATTTTTGGACAGAAGTCCAATTGGATACCACACTTTGTGTTGCTTGAATTAAGCCAATAAATGGGGTGGTAGCCCCACTAAACTTAAACTTAGAATTGAATAGAGTTGGATGCTATTTGTTTTAAAAAGCAGCATCAAATTAGTTTTTTGTCTTTAGCACTAACCAACAGATGATTGACCAGTGACATTGCGAATATCTCTCACACGACATCGACTGGCTACAAATCAATCAATTCCTGGTGAATTTATTTTGAAAGCACAGACGAGGCGGGCCTCTTATTCTGACTCATCTGGTAAAACAACCTACGTAACATACAAAATAATCTACAGCTGTGTTCACGAAAATAGCAGTGCACCCCAAATACGTCAAATAAGCTTATGATTGTAAGATTATTATTTATTTCAATGAACTGTATACAAGAAATTAAAGTATTTATTGTCTCATATTTTAAAAAACCTCGGAAGACATTTTATAGGTTTTTTAAGGCTCAGTAGGAACCTAAATAATGGCCTTGTGAGTAGGGCGTTAGAATATCCTCACAGCTAGGGCGGCTTGTCGTAAGAGGCGACTAAAGGCCGAGTGGTAGGTGGGTTCGCAACGCCCTGTCGCCCGATGAAATACCACCCCATCGAGCTATAGGCTCCGTGAAATGACTGATGCACCGGTTCAAGAAAAGATTGGTTTAGGTGGTAGTCGGTCCCAAGGTGAGATTGTGGGGTAGAATATATTGTGCGCCGGCGTACGGCACTAGGTTCACCTCTATTCCCATCATGACTAAAAGGTTCCGCCAGAAATTGTTCACAGGAAAAACAAAAGAAATCTCCACGACACACCGTCCACAAGGAGTAAGTAAAATGAAACACTGTTTATTGGTCTAATGTAGTGAATGATATTTTATTTATTTAGAACGGTTTACAAGCACTTTAAAACTCTAGTACAACTTTAACTGAACATATAAATAAGCACGATACTGTTTAATGTCTAGCAGATCTTAATTTATCCTCGCTTGAGGTTTTCTTACTCGCGACTTCAAATGTTGTGGTTGTTGATTATAAGTTACTTTACTATAATTTGCGCAGTTGACTCACACGACTCAACTAACATTCTGGGGTTGAAAATCCGCCACTACTGGATGTACGCAGCCCCACAGCGCTACGGGGAGCGGTAGAAGAACCGACCGGCCCGGTCGGCGAATGTAAAACGACTTAGCGAGGATTGAATTCCGACTTGCATTCAATCCTCAATTCGAAGTAAGCTAAAAAGAAGAGAGAGAAAATTTCTCTTTATGGTGTGGTAAAAAGAAATGAAATCTTTCCTTTCTTCCAGTGACTAATGGAAGGCGATCTCTGGTACGCAGTGGCGTGTGTGTCGTGATCTTAGCGATATTCTAATGGATCACTGTTTGCTCATGGAACGAAGGTCACGAGAAACGAATTCTGAAACATTGAAAGGAATTCAAACAAAGGGAGAAACGACCTAGGGCATCGTTCTGTAATGAGGGTTCAACTAAGTAAATACGCTGCCACTCATTAGGTGCTAATTGATTTGGGATACTTCATACAATTTGGATTGTATATCGTATCGTTTGCGCACGTGATGCATGCTGGAGGATTCGGTTCCGGCGATAATGCGCGAGATGCGGTAATTGTCTGTCGATTGGACAAAAGATCGCGGGTCAGTATATTGCAGCTGAATCAATAGTTGCAAGTCATTAGAAGCAATTTAGATGGTTACACAACGACGGTTGTGTATAACATCTATGCCGATTGTATATGGCATCTATGGCGACTCAAGGGTCGAATTCCAGTGTGAATATATACACTAATAGAGAATTCGGTTCTTGGTTGCTAACGCTGAGATGCATTGATGCATGCGAGAATGACGTTGTGGGAGAAATTCTTTTCAGTAATTTTCAGGAAATGCGTTGAATGCATTAATTGTCCTTGAGAAAGAAAATGTTTTTGATGCGGGGAAAGTTTGCAGGTGCTAATGCAGTTGCATTAGCGAAAACAATGGGCTTTATAGCTTCAGGACAGGAAGCTTGGAGGAATTGGGAAGATAGGTAGTGGCGTTTAGTGGAACCGCCACAAGATACCACCCGGCCACGGTATACATTCCGTGATATCGTCGGGGAAAGTTTTCGACTATGTTTCGGATGTATGGCTGATGGCCCGGAGTGACACGGAGATAAATCATGGTGGTACTTTCTGACATAAAGAATTCCGGAGGTAAACTAGTTTCCCATTCGGATCTCCGAGGAGGACTCTGTCAAGGGAAATATTATGGAAATGTTCTGCTGATTAACCGAATTTTAGGAAATTCGTCATCGCGTAATCGGGTTCGTTCTCTAGGCACTGCCGACGTATACGATGACGTATACCAAGACCACACCTCTTAAGTGGATCAATTACAATAAGTGAAATATCAATTAAGCGAAACGAATGACTTTTGCCGGGCAAATGCATCCCATCAGGGTCAAAGCCGACTGGGTAAAACCGCAGCAGTGTAAAAGGCTTATGCGCAAGGTAATGCTGATTGAGGAGGAATACAGTGCACCGTTCGCGATTTCTTATCAATAATTTTAGTATAAAAGGAGTGATGGGAAAGGGAGTAGTTCAAAGTTAGGTTACGATCTTAGTAAACGGTCGTAGCCCAGAATAAGTACAGAGGGCTTTTTACTTTGATAGAGTTAATTTGTAACCAGTCAAAGGAAGGTTATCATAATAAATATATCATTTGAAGACAACAGAAGAAAGGTGTTCTTTAATCAGTTAATAAAGGGTAAAAATAATAAAAGTTAACGTCTTATATATATATATATATATATATATATATATATATATATATATATATATATATATATGTATATATATATATATATCTATATAGGTATAAGTCTACGCTCCACGACTCTTGCTTAAGTGATTAAGGAAGCACGGTTGCGACGCGTAACAATTGGGGGGCGGCGTTTACGTTCGTATTGGCGCAGCCGATGCCACTGATGTAACAAAACACCCTTACTAATTGAGCGCTGATAGTGTTTCGCGGCCGAACCCGATTACGTGTAAAATTGTTGCTTACTGTCCGCGGTTCTCTATCAAAATATTTGCATGATGTTCCCCCTAACATAGTCCTTCGCTGTGATCCGAATGGGAAACTAGTTTTCCTCCGGAATTCTCTCACCTTGGGACGGACTTTTTCCCCACCATTTCACGGAGCTTTTTGCTTGATGGGGTGATATTTCGTCGGGGGACAGGGCTTTGGGACCCCACTTACTACCCATCTTTTAGTCGCCTTTTGCGACAAACCTACCTAGGTGTGGGTATATTCTAACGCTCTACTCACGTCGGCTGACTTTTTTTTCTTTCCAAAACTCAAATTAGTACTGCGAGGCTCCCGTTTTCAGTAGAGAGAAAACATAAAACAGAATTCACGGCGAGGACTGAAGTCGAGTTCGAAATGCCCACTGTAAACAAACTAAACGAGAGATCGTGCTAAAAGTTTATGTCAGGATAGAGAACAGCTGTGTTAACTTAGCGATAAAGAGAATCCCCTTAAGTAGGCTTCTTAAATGGTCAAAACCCGGTGCTTTTTTGACAGTATTTATGTTGTTCGTTGCTATATTTTGCTATCCCAACTCATTGAATAATATGAACTTGTGATCAATGCAATCCACTTGTTGCACGTTGCTAACAGTAATGGTGAGGATGTGTGATCATCATCATCATCATTATCGGCACTACAACCGGGAACCGGTCTTGGCCTTATTTAGCAAGTCCTGAGGCTTGTTAAATTTTCCATAATGATTTGTTTTTTTCCGGGCAAGGTCATTAGTTTTGCGCCAGAGGATGTGTGATAACGTGTTTTAAATAACTCTATACTCGAGGTTTTAGCTTGTGCCACAACCGATTAGCTCGGTTTCGATTACGTTGAGCTGTGACACAAGAAATAATGGGGCGAATTCAAGAGAACAGTATAACAGCACCGCTCTTGATCGAAAACAACAGAAAAAGCCCCGGAGAGAAGAGGAATGAAGATAACGTTGATCGAACAAAGGAAATTAGGAAAAACAATGGATCGAACAAAGACACAAGGCGGTTATGGTGAAGATGGTTTGACGTTTGTGCTTAGGAGGAATTCGAAAAGTTCCTGTTACAAACCTAGTATAGTCATTTTATTATCATCTTAATTAACGATCAGAAAATAAATTAAACGCGATATCGCGTAACATTAATTACTGTGCAAAGAATTAAAAAGTGACGTTGACGCTGGAGACTAAAATGAAAAACTCGTGTTAAGTTCTCAAGCGAGATTGTAGACATTCGGTAGTTAATTGAAGTATTGTATTTTTTTTTCATTAATTTAATTTAACATAAAACTGGACACTGGAAGTTTTATCAAAAAGTGATTATCGATCGGTATCATTCTACTTCCAAGGGATCAAAAGGGAAATAGATTAAAGGATTGCGACGAGTGTCGATTTAATCATATCCTGAAGGAAAATTATTCCGAAGAAGATCCGCGAGATACTGCAGAACAAAGAACTACACCAGGAACAGGTAATTTATGAATTCTCACGTTAAAGTAATAACATAAATTTAGCTTCAGTATTGGACTTTGATATTTACTATATGGAATTTGTATCAGTCCTTAATCGACAAAGAAATTCCATTGAGATGCCACAGCAAGTGAACTGATTTGACTTGTCCACGAACATTGTCTGCGAAAAAGAGTTGGAGTCGTGTTTCGACAACCACAGAAAATCGACAGGAAGTTTCTAATACTTCGCCAGCCGTAAGAAGTCTCTACAAAAGTGCAAAACAAAAGAACGACAATGAGCACGTAACGCTGCCAATCCGATTCGATGCCACTTACCCACAGGACCAACTACATTTCGAATTGAAGAAAGAAAATACAGTCCACTAACACCACACCACAACACAGAATTTAAATCTCCTATATAATATATACATATATCATCGGCACTACAATCGGGATCCGGTCTTGGCCTTATTTAGCAAGTCTCTCCACCGGTATCCGGTCCATATCCGAGACTTGTGAAATTGTCCATAATAATTTGTTTTTCCGGGCAAGGTTATTAGCCTTGCGCCACCCACTATATAATAGAATTGCGTAAATGCGAGGATAATATTATCCTTTTCGACGACTTTAACCTTTTAAGACTTCAACGGACTTTATCAGATAATCAATCTTTTTCCATTGCATATCCCACGTTTGCCAAGGATTGTTTTTTTTTAATAAACCGCGTAGCAGATTCAAGCCTCTATCAATTTGGCAATGTTTAAAACCGAATTGGTAGGTATTTAGACCTTATATTCACAACAGCTTCCATTAATTTTTTAGTTTAGCTCTGTCCCCTCTTCCCTTCAACCATTGACAACCTCCACCCTTATTTTTGCCTCTTTTTTTTGCATAACACCTAGATGCAATCTACAACACAAGAATCACCGTTCTTATACCATTCGTAAAGTGAATTTCGCTTTTTTACTGATTAGCTTAGCAAAACATCGCTCCGTTTTCATCATCTAAAAATAGGAAACCTAATTTATTAAAGAGATGTTCTAAATTCTATTTCCTTATGCTTGGCATAAAACCTCGACATTATTACCTGCTTGGTGTAATTGAAGACTTTGTTCTTTACGAATAAGAAGTGTCGTGCTCCAGGAAACCCTACCACTTCCCTCCCGCATACATAAGACCCCCTAATTCATATACAAACCATATCCTGTCGAACAAAACTTCCTTATCCCCAAATCAACATCGAATCCAATGTTAAACAAATTGAACCAAACTTTCAATTATCGCACATTGGATTCACTTCCCAGAAATCTCTTCAGATCTAAACATCACAACGCATATTTTCGTATGCATTGCATGTCCAATTATTACGTGGTAACGGACCGATTGTTGATTTGGTTCGTATACACACAATTCCCAAAATGCTAAAGCAAATACGCGATAAACGCACTAAATGTTCGTTTATCATACACATACAATTCCTAGAAACTAAACACCAAAAAGCATAACTTCATATGTATCGTATTGTCCAAACAAATACGTGTTAAACGAAGCAAATGTCCATTTGGTTCGTATACACAAAATTCCTACAAATCCTTATCTCTAAATGCATCACAGCCAGATGCTTATGTCTTAAAAATAGATTTAAATTCCCATCCTCCTCCCGCAGTTTCTCACATACAAATCTCAATGAAGATTTCTATAAAAGGGCGATTTAGATTCGAGGATCACCCACCGTTGCGGTGAGCCTGGACATTGAAAAAGCTTTTGACACGACTTGGATCGAAGGTCTCGTTTTTAAATTATTGAATACTGGCCTCAATAGAACGCTATGTAGTATCATCTACCAGTTCGTTCAAAACAGAACCTTTCAAGTTAGAGTGAATGGAAAGCTTTCCCGAACCTTTCACGCCGCTTCAGGCGTACCACAGGGCTCCATTCTAGGTCCCATCTTATTTAATATTTACACCTCCGATATTCCTCGCCCTGTGGACGGGAGAGTAAACCAGATATGTTATGCGGATGACGTCCTAGTGTACACGTCATCCAAAAGCCCTAAACTCGCAACAAATCGACTCAACCGTCACTTGGACGAACTGTATCAGTATTACAGTCGATGGAAAATTCGACTTAACCCATCCAAAGCAGTAGCTATAATTCTGAGTAGTAAGCACTCCCAACCTGCTTCTCGATATTCACAGAATATTCGAATAAAAATGGGAGATACTACGATTAGACCACAGGACAGGATGAAATATCTTGGGGTCATTTATACCCCAAAAATGAATTTCATCAAACATGTGACCCACATTCTCCAGAGGGGCCTCGGTCGGTCTAAGCAACTGAACAACATCTTGAAGTGGAGCAACAAAGTTGACACCTAAGTTAAGCTTCTCTGCTATAAGCAGCTAATCCGATCTGGAATATCGTACGCCTTTCCCATATGGTCCTGCATATCTTCTGCTCAAATAGAAAGACTTCGGGTTTTCGAATGAAAACTCCTCAGAAGATGCACCAATCACTCTAGAAGGCCTGACGGCCGTCATTACCCCAACGCTCACCTATACGAAGGCGCCTCCATTACCCCTATCGACGAGTACTTGCTTCAATTAGCATACAAGTACCTCGAAAGCATTCAGAACAGCGAGATGCCGCTTGTACGAGAGTCTTGCGTTCTTGACCCTTCTCTCTCTCGATCTCTTCGGATCAGTCCACCTCAATTTGTTCTTCAGTACAAAACTGAAGAAAGCACCCTTCCCAACAACATTCCCCTCTGTAATAGAGGATTTCTGGATCCATCCCATAGGGTCTACTGTTAACAAACCACACACACACGGACGCACAGTACAAGACGGTACAAACATACACACCCCGACCAAAGCGCAGATCATCAGGCGCCAAAGACCTGATCTGCGTTTACTACCGCACCTAAGACCTACCGGTCTTGTATGATTTCTTTTCCACCATCCCTCTTTACAAGAAGTTAGAGAACACCTGGACTAAAACGGTCCACACTATCCTTGGATACCCCCCTTTTTTCTTTTCTTTTCAGATATCGCGAGGCCGAGCCCAACATCCTCACGGATGCGGGTGATTCTAGTTATCGCAAGATGACCACAAGTCAGAGACAAGATGAAGGACACATCTGTCCTTGCCTCGTTAAAGTCGGCCCTCTCGCCAACCCATTTTTTTTTTTTTTTTTTTTTGATTCGAGGATCAGTCCTTGGATTGACGTCCGACTGTTGAGGACGCCAGTCACATATTAGTATATATTAAATTATATAATGTTTTTTGGATTGGAATCCGAAGTGAAGAGCCCCAACGAAATATATTTAATTATAATAAATTATATAGATTAAATTTGTTTCGCATCGGAAACTAGCAAAAATACTCGAAGGGCCACAAATAGAAATAACTTGTCCCGTGGTGAAGGTAAATGTTACCCTGTGGAGCGCACGTATAGTAATCCTCGGATCGAAAATTTGATTCCCCACAGAATGGAAACCACAACTCACTTTTACTATGCTATTTATTTTTATTACGAAAAATAGTAATTTATCTTTAATCTCATTTTAGCGACACTGACGAAGAAGATTTTTTTTATGCACTGCGAAAAGTGTTCAATCGACGATGGCGACTTTTACTGGATCTCTGCCTGCTAAATACTTGTTTTTCTTTGTTTCTTTGTCTCGTACCAAACAGTTTCACGATGGCCTTGATTTCTCGGCCACTGATCTGGAATCCCTCTACGATAACTCTTCATATAACTCCATATCTCTCTCCTTGGCCTAAATTCGAGCCGACCTTTCTATTGGCTGTGGAAGATATGTGAACGTGTGGATCATAATTTTTCCATTTGCTTCACACATTTTGTGCCTCGGTCGACATTAAAGGTATTTCGCTGACGGCAGTGAAGTCGATCGAGGGAGTGTCCTATGGTCCAAGGGGATCCAAGATCGTGGTTTTACGTTATTACGTAATTGAACTCGAAATGCAATTTACGTGATACGTTTTTAAATGATGATTTGTTTTTGCGTGATCATGTTGCGTTTTGCAACAAAATTTAAATCGTCTTTAATTCAACCAAAGTTGAGCTTCAACAATAGGTCGTCACTCTTCCCGGAGGCCACGGAAGCATGCTGGCGACCGCAACGAGCAACTAGGGAGCGGTCTAACAAAGAGTCTCTCGTCCCTTTAAAGACAAGGTGACGCGTTCCCTAAGATTTGCTATTACAGAAGAATCATGTTATGGGATACTTTTTTTCGTATAGGTTTTTGTTTTGAGAACTTGTATACTTATCTCGGTTTCAAACCGAACGAACTTTACAACACCCTGGACCAAAATTACCCAATTAAAATAAAACCCATTTTAAAAACAAATCTCGATTTTGAGTCCGCTTTAAGTGGATTTTGCAATCAATATTTTTTTTCATAAGCGTACGTACTCTACTTCCCGTTCCTATTTCCTATAAAATCATCTGTTAAATTCATTCGTGATCTGAGTGATCAAGTCAAAGTTTTGGAAAAAACCCATCTCAATTATTCTCTTAATTTACATTCTTTAGAAAATCGCAGAAATCTACACCTAAGCATATCCTTGTATAACAGATCAGCAATTTTTTTTATTAAGGCGCAATAAATCCGTGTTTTGCTGCCGATTAATTACTGTCGATGAAACTTGGATACACCATTATACCCCCGAAACAAAAATACAGTCAAAACAGTGGAATGCAAAGGGGGAATCGGCTCCAAAAAAGTAGAAACAGTTTTTTTTCGGCTGGGAAAGTGATGGCGACTGTTTTTTTGGGCATAGTCATGGAGTTATCTTCTAAAAGGAAATACCATTAGAGGGGAATACTACACATCATTACTTGGCCAACTGAAGGCAGAAATTGCGGAAAAACGGCCACATTTGTAGAAAAAGGAAATCCTGTTTCACCTCGACAACGCACCATCTCGCACGTCGGCGGTTGTCGTGGCGAAAATCCACGAATTACGGTTTGAACTGCTTTACCATCCGCCTTACTCACCAGATCTAGCCCTCAGGTGACTTCGTTTTGTTCCCAAATCTACAAATTGCGCTCGGAGGACAGAGATTTTCGTCAAATGAGGAGGCAATCACCTTTGTGAACTGTTATTTTGCAGAGAAAAACGCCGAGTACTATTTGGACGGGTTAGAGATATGGGAGCATCGCTGGGTGAAGTGTATAGAGTTACAAGGAGACCATGTAGAAAAATAAAAATAAATTTTAGGAAAAAAATGTCCTGTATCTTTGTTAGGTTGGAACCTTTTCAGACCACCCTCGTAATCTAAATATCCAATAGATTGACGAAAGTTTGCAATATCATTCCTTATTGCTCGGCGACCCTTGTTTATTACTTTGGGATGTGAAGACCATGATCCCAAACTGTTTTCACTTTTTAAGATCTTCTTCGTGTTGAACTATTTGTCCCGTATACTTTAATTATTTTTTGTGCCATCATAAGACTTTATTAGATGACGGTATCTGGGCTCTTTGATTTCATTGGCGGTTTTTGCAAATTCGATTTTATTCATGTTATAATTACTCGTAAATAATTTGTGGTGTAATTAACCAACACGGAAAAATTCACGTTGAGTGAATTCGATTACTGTGTCGAATATTAAAAAACCGTTACGTGATTTATGGACGGCCCTAATCACAGCAAACTGATGTCGTCCGAATTTCTTGACAATTCTAAACGTTTGACATTGATTTGTTGTTTTTACTTTCTCACTGCGTTCGAGAAGTACTATACTCTCACTATACTATTTATTGGCCTATAGGAACCCGAAAGTTCATGACTTCACTAACTCGTCTATGCCATCGCTTTCTGTCCTGTGCACTCTCCTTCCACGCTTGACCGTTCAGAAAGTGTGTTCCGGAATTTTATGATCGTATAAAACGGTTATACAACACTGCATTTATAAAAGCGACGTAATTTAAGGCTAACAGAAGGCCCCCTTCTGGTACCAGTGTTTTGGGGCCGCTATAATGTCCAAAAAAATACCAATAAACACGCGTTTTCATTTACATGTTCCTCTCTTTTGAAAGAAGTATTAAAAAAGATGGTATCGTTGGTTAAAGTAGTTGGTGTCTCTGTTGTTGCCGTTGTTGTGGCGTTAGCAATCATCATCATCATCATCGGCACTACAACCGGGAACCGATCTTGGCCTTATTTAGCAAGTCCTGAGGCTTGTTAAATTTTCCATAATGATTTGTTTTTTCCGGGCAAGGTCATTAGTCTTGCGCCAGGGTTAGTAATAGTTGTAGTTTTATTTTAACACTTTATCTGTTGTTTTTTCTTTGTCGTGCCCATTTTAATACTGGGTTGTTTACTACTCCGAGTGTTTCATCAGTCCCTATTAGATCTACTATTAGACAGATACAAGACTAACGACTATCTATCTACTCTTCAAATCTTCGCAAAAGATGATTAAAAAATTGGCTATAGAAAAGAATCATTCAGGTAGGCTAAGCGGGCGTAGCGTCCATAGACAGGACCTACAAACTCTTATTAAAATTGTCCAATTTAACGTTAACGCCAAAGGCAAATCCCTTCTAACATCAATTGGTTTTTAAATTTCTTCTATGATAGACTTTCCCTTAATATGGAATCGAGATCCTTTTAGAATAGCAAAGTAAACAACAATCGACAAAAAAGAATTTCCCTTTCCGCATGGCTTAGTCAAAACAACTGCCGTTCACAAATGAATTTAATTTGAGGGTTGATATTTCCTTTCTCTATTGGTTCTAGGGTGGCATATCCGAGTGTGTGAAAAGTTTCCTAACTTCCAATCTGCAACACCGTTTCTTTCTTTCAAGACACTTATCGTACAAGACTTCCCCCTGGTGATGAGATATACGAGTACATAAACCGACGTTTCGTCCCTGCACAATAATTTCTATTTACTGTATATACACCGGATATCATGGCATCCATAATATCATGGCAAACCAAAAGCACGTTTTGTCGATAACCCCGTTGAAGAAGGCAAGAGAAAGAAGTAAACAATTAATCGTGGTCCTTATTTTGAATCCATGTTTATACAATGCGGCCATTTGGAATAAAAAGAATTCTGAATCAAGCACACATACAGAAAATAAGGGATCAAATCGATTTGTGCCCAGGGACATGGTCGCACATTCTTCGGATATAATTAAAAGATTCCTCAGCATTTTAATGGCCATCACATCCCGTATCCTGATAAATTGACAAAGCAATAAACGGCACGTGCACAAACGCGTGTCCTAGTCGAAAATACTCACTAGAGACTCGCTCGCTTTGGGCATCCTTTGAAGTAACTTTTAAAGAAAAAAAAAACTTTAATTCCGCTTCCCTCCCCCTATTTGCCTATCCTTCGGTGTTGTTTACCATCCTCTGGCACCATCCTTTGAATAAGTCTTGCCGCTTTTTGTCATACTTTAATAGGTTCGTTTCCTTTCGCCAGGATTCTGATCAAAAGTTTGTCATTGCAATTTACAAGTTGGTGCGCACATGTGAAACTATTCCCCCCACTCCCAGTGTGGAGCTCACAAAGTGAAAGGATCACCGTCTATGATGTTATTATCTGTGAAAGAAAGCGAAGATGAAGGAGACGAAAAAAATTATACAGAGCAATGGTGAAACTTGAAATCAGGACATCATGATGAACTCAAATGCCTTGGATCGCAACAGGACGAGTTTATAAATACAGAGTGGGTGGTACTGATGCGCTTAGCTTGTGTCCTTTTGTGTGTCGATGCAAAATGAAAACCAGTTCTCTATGCATACTTGTGAAAGCGGATTTTTCCTTTATTGCAAAGCAGGTATTTATGTTTTTTTAGTTTCCGGTTGGTGCTCTGATGGAAAGAACTGCAACCGGAATTATCTCTATACTGGGGAGAGGGGTCGGAAAGATGAATTCAAAAAGTTTTTTGTTTTTAATTTTTTATTTTTATTTTTATTTATTTTTTGTCTTTTTTTTACTGTCTCCTTGTTGTCTCTATGATAATCAGCTCCTGACAACTCGGCGAATGCATCCCATCATTAGGATATAAATTTGTGTTTTAGGAGAGCAAAAGGTTTAAAAAAAAGTAAACAAAAGAAGAGATAAACTCAAAATTACGACAAAACAGTTGACTTTTGCCATCCTGTGTGGGAATTAAGTGGGGAAAAACTGTAATCATGAAAGCTGATATGAGAATACTAGAGGGACCCACGGGGAGCAAATAGGCAAGACCAACAAACATGGAGAATTAGGTACGGAAATAACATCCGGAGAGAGGTATGTGGCTTCGTAATGTGCAAAGTGACTGATATCGTGAGTAGACATTCAAGTTAACTTTTTGTTTTAAGTAAATTTTATTAACATAGCGTTAGAAAAAGATATTTTTTGGACAGGTATTCAGCTCTATACGAGGGTTGCCTTTTATATTTCGGGATTAGAGTACAAAAACAAATATTGTTCATCGAAAATCACTTTATTGTTTTTCAAAATATTCCCCATGAAGATCTATACACTTTTGCATGCGTTTTTTTTTTGCATTGTCGAAGCACTTTTGCCACTCTGATTGAGGTATCTCCAACACATGCATTCTGAATGCAGCAACCGCTTCTTCAGGTGTCGAAAAACGTTGACCTCTCAGTTTGTTTTTTACGTACGGGAATAAAAAGAAGTCATTCGGTGCCAAGTCAGGACTATACGGCGGATGACCCATCAAATCGATGTTTTGGGTGCTCAAAAATGCAGTCGTCGCAACCGATGTGTGAGAGCTCGCATTGTCGTGGTGAAGAGTGATCCGTCTTCGGCGGTTGGTTTTCCTGATTTCTTGGAAGACAACTGGCAAACAAATGGTTGTGTACCACTCAGAATTGACTGTTCTGCGTTGTTCTAGTGGTAAGGTTGCGTCCATTTTTTCCGAAAAAAAACTGGCGACCAGTTGCTTGGAAGTGCTTCGTGCGCGAACAGCTTTTGTTGGATTTGGCTCATCTTGAAACACCCAGACAGTTGATTGCTGTTTACTTTCGGGCTCATACACGTAAATCCACGATTCATCACCTGTCACGATGTCATAGACGTGTTTCGAAGCACCGCGACCGTATTTTTTGAGCATTTCTTTCGACCAATTGACACGAGCCTTTTTTTGGGCGATTGACAAATTGTGTGGGATCCAACGCGAACAAATTTTTTTGACTGTCAAATGTTTATGCAATATTGAATGTATGCTGGTCCCACTAACGCCTAAGGTTGTCTCAATCTCACGATAGGTCACATGACGATCTTCCAATATCAGTTCGCGCACAGCAGCAATGGTTTTCGGAACAACAACTGATTTTGGACGACCTTCACGAAATTCATCTTGGAGTGAACTACGACCGCGATTGAATTCACCATACCATCGATAAACACTGGTCCTTGATGGAGCTTCATCGCCAAAAATTGAATTAAGTTCATCCATGCACTGTCGCTGAGTTAATCCACGCCGAAAGTTGTAAAAAATAATCGCACGAAAATGTTGACGATTTAATTCCATTTTTGGGCCGAGATGAATCTTTTAAGTTACTGTAAACAACACAAATAGCGCTCGTATGTCAAAACGTTCTGAGTGCGTATAACCTCAAAAATGTCCAACTTTACGACAGAGCTGTCAATTGCCGGATTGCAACGCTAGGGTTGCCAAATCCCGAAACATAAGAGGCAGCCCTCGTACCCACAAACCGAGACATAGAAGACCTTTAAACCTCTTGAACAAAAAATTACTATTATGACTCAATATGCACAAAGATAAATTCAAACAAATAAAATCCAAACAAATAAAAGAAACGATAGAATGTCTTTTAGTACATATCGATCACCTTCTAACAACTCCCTTTTAGGAAATCGAAGAAAATTGTATCCCTTACAATGAAACCACACCTGTAGTGTTTTGTTGAAGACGAAGGGTCAGCATTTTCATCTGCCCAGGGTTTGCAACTATAAGATTTTTTCAAGAATGACAACGTATAATCAGATCATTTCTTTGAAAGTGATCGTAAATCACTCAATTATAGTGGTTCGTCTGCGAATAAAGCTTTGCGTGAACAACTTTTTTTTTAGTTTTAAATCCACATTTATTTACAATAAAATTACGTAAGACTGAATGTTAAATTATATTTTTAAGTGTCGTTCTTATATTAACATACTGGATTTTCATAAGCACTCTAAATTATACAATATCTATTTTTTCTCATGCCTGTTGTATTCCAGAACACTACCCTTATTAAATTTAACACTGAATCTCCTAACACATCCTTAAAAACTTCACTTAACATATATTACATTCTCACTTAATACATACCATTCATAAACATTCACAATATTGCCAGTTACAGCACAATTAATAACCTGCACCTTTTTATTCATTCAAAACATAGTAACTTGGATTTTTGTCCAAATTGATTAATGTGAAAAGTCACAGAGAAAAAATAGAAATAGAAAAATTTCAGTTCCGAACGAGTTGAGTTCGGAAGTTAGTTTGAGATTGTAAGTTGAATTGCGAGTTTGGAAAGTTGAGTTAAGAACCCCTAAGTTGATATAAATATATTAAATATAGTGATAATATATGTGTTTTAATATCATCTAAAACCCTTTAAGAGCCGTTGAATTTAAAAAAGGGTTTTTCTTGTTAATGGCGCCTCAGCCAGTTGTAACTGGACTTTCACCAAAGGAAGGTCCGCCTGGGACGCGGATCATAATACGTGGAGAATTCTTAGGAACCAGAGCGAGTGATCTAATTGGTTTAACTATTTGCGGATGTGACTGCCTTCTATCAGCAGAGTGGAAAAGTTGTAATAAGATTGTTGTGCGTACAGGACCAGCAAAAGAAGAAAAGGAATAATAAAAGGTCCCCGCTCTTCCCTCAACCGAGGAAGCACGGCGTCGGACGTCAACATGCCTTTCTGCCTACAATTACTGTTGTGTTTTTATAATATATTATAATTTCTAATTTAGAGATTTCTTATTTAAATTTTTCCAATTTATCGGATGTAGTAAAAAGAAATCTATTATAATTGCATGAAATTGAAGGTTTTATGTAATATAGTTAGAACAATCTGATTTAGGTTAAATATGCATCCATTTCTTCGATAATTTATTGCTATTTCGAAGCTTATTTCATTATGCCTCTCTCATAGGCACCCGCGTCCCTATTGACAAAAAACTGAGACCAGCAAAATCATTCGCCATAGACAGGAACACGAAGTAATCACTTAATATCAGGTCCGCACTATAAGGTAAGCATACGAATTCCCATAACGGTTTCAGACGAAGCCACAGAAATCCTTCACGGACCAATGACGCGGTAGTGCGCCCTCAATCAACGCGCCAGAGAAAACGCCACGAGAATTCTCAATGTGCGGGAACCGCAAACTCACGCCAACCTCAAACAAAAAAATAGAATAATTTCTTTCGCTCATTTGCCGCCCATGTATCGGCCTAGGTGGAGAGGTCAACACATACCGCAACATTAAGTACCCCGGACGACCACTTGGAGGAGGGTTCTGTGGCGGTACTGTGAACCGCACAAACCATTGTGGGGTTAGATACTTTTCACCCAGCCAAAGGGGACCAGAAAAGAAATTGTTTGACAACCCATTAGCTGGGCAAACACAAGTGGCCGACGCGGCAGCGGCAGATGCGGACAGACAGAAAAATCGCAGGCGATAAATGTATGACCTTCCCTTGAGCCAACCACAATTTGGGTTTCCTTATCGAAAAGACTATTGTGGGAACAAAGGTTAAACACTAAAGCAAACAACCGATACCGTTCCTACAAGGAAATCGAAACCATGTAAATATCGCAGCCGAAGATAATGAATTCGACCGAGGAAAACACCAGGGCCATAAACCACACACGGGTAATGTACATAAAAGGATACCACAGATGTTTGAAAATCCTGACGATCCTCGGCATTTCTCCGGGCACACGGATAGCAATAATCGCGCCTGTGTGTGCGAGTGCATCCACACAGTATTCCTACGAACAATACGAAATCGTAGGACATGTGAGAGTGCGATCACCTGAAAAGGAGAAATCCCTTGGTAAAGAGAGGACACCAAAGGAAAAGAGAATGGAAGAGAAAGGAACAACGGGGTCAGTTTTCCATCCCCTGAAGAAAGTTTTCGAGTTAGTCGATATACACCGCGAACGGACCGCGAGTAGAAAAAAAACTAAGAGTGTGTCGCCGCGAGTCTTTCCAATAAAATAAAATCCGTGAAAGAAAAATTAAAATGACTTTTTATTCGGAAACAGTGTGGGGTGGAACACAGCAGATACACAAAAACCCCCAACGAGTCCCTATTATTTACTACGCTTTTCGTGGTGCCAGGGATAAACGAATTCTCCATGATAACAATATTTCTAATATTCCAGATCGCCTGCGTTTTAGTATGGTGTTCGGTGAAAGAGATAATCAATAAAAGGTCGATCTCATCCCAACTGGTGGTGGATCAGTGATGAAGAAAGGGCTATACGTCTTCAAACGCCTCTCAGGCGCACCGCTTTCCTTCCCCCTATCCCCAATTCCTAATAATTTTTTATTTGTATTCCTTTTTTATGTTTGTACGTTTTATTTCGTTGTTTTTTATTTTTGCTTGTCAACTCCCATACATATGTATTAAAAAAAAGTATGTAATATATATATATATATATATATATATATATATATATATATATATATATATATATATTATACAGAAAAGAATAGAACAAATTTTAAGAAGAAAACATCCATTATTGTGATACATTATAAAAACACTAGTTATCGTACGCCGAAACACCTAAGAAAAACAAAATTGATAATGTATAATTTAGAGTGCTTGCGAAGAGACAGTAAGTTAATGTAAGAATAATATTTGTAAAATAGAATTTAACATTTAGTCTTAAGTAAAATCTGTAATTGAATTGCCAATAAATATGGACGTAAACCAAACAACAAATAGATGGGGATATTCAGAGTTGGTCGGTCGATACTACTCAGACCTTCAACCCCATTCTGTTAGGCGCCTCAAACCTGTGAGAAGCCCATTTAAGTCCTACGCACCACTACATTCCTTTCAACCACATAGCGTAGGACTGGAGTATCAGTACCTCAACTGTATCACAATAATAATGTATTTTAAGGGATGGTGAAAATATGACAATATCGTTTTTGGGGATGTTGTGTATTTTATGGGTTAAGAACACAAATTTGCAATATTGATTTAAATGGAAGGGCGGGGCGGGTTATTGATAATTCAAATTGTTAATGCGATACTAGCTTCATGATTATAGGTATTACGGGTGATACCATATATTTTTCGGGAAGGAATTTTAACCCTAAGTTAGGATTTTATGGGGAATGGTGCTGTGGCGGTTTCACCTAACGCCGCCGCTCACCTTTTCCCGGTTAACAGGAAAATCTCTTTGTGGGGCAGCCAGAGCATCTAAAAACTAGAGAAAACATTGGGTTACGGCGATTCCAGGTGAACGCCATCTCTAATTCTCTAGTAAGTTTTCCTATCAATTACCTTAAGTAACCAATTTATAGTTTCGCCAATGCAATATCATTAGCGCCTAACAACCAATTTCCTAAAAGGCAATTTGGTTGCACAAATAAGCAACCGACATAAGCGAACCACCGCGGGGCGCAGTCAAGTGTACCTAAGGTCATGATTTCATATAGCGCATCATCTTCTTAAGAAAGCAATTCGGTTGCGTCAACAACCAACCGATACAAGCTCAAATCATATTGGTACCCATGTCTCTTGTCGAATCCTACAACACACAGGCAGGAGATACTTCTATGCTGCGATCATATCGGTCGCCAAACCAATCTACAAAACAAATGCATTAGCACCAATAAGCTAGCCCCTGCAATTAAATGCGGTTACGACATTACGTAACCACCAAATACCCTCAATCTTGCCCGTGCACACTAATTGAAAGTATGTTTTCACACACGTGCATGGCAAGCCATCTCAGCAGGCCCATCGGTCGCCTGTGTAAGCGTCAATACGCGGTAAGGAAACGGATTCTCGCTAATGGAAATACACATGCGAGAGTTCGACCCTTTCAAGACGCCACGACTGGTGCATGATCAGCATAAATGCTGGGAGCGGTTGCTGATCATGTAAACACCAGTTCATGTTTCTGCCCACCTGCAAATCATTGTTTATGGTGTTTCCCCCTATTGAATTGGTTGATTCACGGTTCGCATACTCATGGACACACAGCAAGAACGACCGAAGTAGTCATCGTGTATGTGTTTCGCGCCCTTGCTGGGACTAACGTGTAGTAGATCTTCTCCTCGTTGGCCGCTGAGCGGTGGATGTAGATGAATCTTTTACCTTAGTGAAAGGGGTAGTGACTCGAGATTTAACCGCTGCCGCGCACAGTCACATTGCAGAGAGTTGGGATTGTACCAAGTATTGGGTTTCGCACCACAAGAAGTGCCTTGAGCGGTTGAATAGTAATTGGAGTGCCTATTCAAATATCAAATGTGTTTTCAATTAACTCTAATATTAACCACTAGTGAAATAAGTCTACATTTTATTCGGTATTAAGTTGGATTTTTGGTTTACTCACCAATGAGTAAAGCTAAGAAAAGAAAAGTGTGTCGTTTTTTGTACTAATGGTGACGTTTGCGGATCAACCACTGGTTTCATCGTCTGCGCCCGTTGATCATTGACTGTTGAGCTTGGAAGTTTAGTGAACCTGTATCCTAGTAGCACATAACTAGAAGACGAATGGCAGAGCACGAAATAGCTACAGTGCTGTCGAGGGTTATCGGTGTAGGGATCCTATATCACTACTCTCAACCAATTACCTATAATCCCAACCTTATTCCCATAGTGAATCATATGAGCGACAAGTTAAATCAAAAGTTAATTTGTCGCACATTGATTCAATTTCCAATTACCTTGTGGCGGTTCTTTAATACATTCCCAAAGAAACGCCCATCCTCTTAAATTAACCACCTTCCAAACCCATAGTACTTACCTGCAATTAGGGGCAGCGTAAGCTCCCCTGCAGCATCACATCTGAAAGTTAAACTTCATCAAGGCATGTATCACATTGAATTATTATATTAGCCGTACCATATCTCCATCGGCTCGGCTTGTCAGGAATTATAATAGATAAATACTTGCTGGCCAGCGTAATTGTTGACACAGTCGTAGCCGATGGGTTTTGCTACGGTTCATAACCATTTATTGCCCCAGTCCCGAGGTTCGCAACACTTGCGACCAATTTCCTTTATCGGTTATCTACCGATCATGGGATTTGGGTACTAATATAATTGACGTTAGTCAATCATACCCCAGATCATGCCTAACGATGCTCCGACCAGTTAAAGAAACAAACACGATGTGCATATCATCGTGATCCTTGAAATGGCATTTTAGTGTATCTTAAAGCAAAAACCTATTTCGTTCTCAGGTTCAAAGATTTATGGCCCTCGAAATAGCGTTTCTGTTTATTTAAGACACAGAAACCTATTTCTTCTTTCAGCGATCTTCGTCATCGCTTATCTCAACGATGCCTGCAGCACCTAATACCAATTCCCTTTCATCGATTATCAACGATCAATGGAATTTGGGCATGGATATGATCATTGTTTAGACAATCTTACCCATGCCATGCCCTATGATGACCAACCAGCAAATCAAAACAAACACACAGTACCTCACTGCGTTTGTTTTGTTTACTAATCGCTGGTCCATGGTTCCCCTGGATGAGACGTTAACCTGCACATCTGCAGGTCAATCCCTCACCATCATGAATGATTTTCCGCCTTGTGCACCAGTACATTGACCTGAAGGGATATAGGAAGAATCCGTCTTTATGGCGGCTGGTGGAAGTTGATCTCGATGGACGTCGTGGAGCCAGATTGCAACCCCCGTCGCGTACACATCCGAGTCTCTGCTGTCGCGCCTTCGCGGGGAAGCATAAGTTCGATTAGAAATATTTTGTAGTAATAAAGTTACTTAAGGTCGGTTGCCGAATACGAGTGTGACGTTGATTCACGGAGTTCGTGTACCACACAGTAAATAACAAGTGCGCAGTGTTAATTAAAAGACTTTGCGAAAAGACTATCGTCTGTGAATTTTTATGTGAAAATTTAAACTTTGCTTATAGTACAAGCTCTTTGCGAAACGGTTATCGTTGTGAACATTAACGTTTAAAATGAACCATGTGTATAGTACGAACTCTTTGTGAACTACTTTTAGAGATAAAAAATAATAATAAACAAATATACAGCATAAATCCTCCAGTGCCTTTTTATTTATCTTTGTTCTTGGTGCTTGTGTTTTTGAAGACAATTTCAGTGAACAATCTGTGTTGTTGTGCTCAACCTGCGTCAGTGCTGATGCCTCTAGCATAATCACCCACAACCTTACCCTTACCCAAAATCCCAATCCAATTGAATCATATGCACGATCAATTTAAACGAAAGTCCATTTGTCGTATATTGATTCAGTTCCGAATAACCTTAACATTATGAAATGCCTAATTCTAAATGCATTTCATAATTTATCCTTCCGGGAATTTCTTCAAGCAAATCCCCACCCACTTCCCAGAATCAAATTCCAATTGAAGCACACAAAATCATGTTTGTGCTTCTTGAAATTTTTAAGTAAAATTTTCAACAAATCTCTGTCTCCACAGAGTATAAAAGGGCGGCACATTTTGGATACGTGATCATTCTAGGCCCCATCTTATTTAATATCTCATCATCATCATCATCGGCACTACAACCGGGAACCGGTTTTGGCCTTATTTAGCAAGTCCTGAGGCTTGTTAAATTTTCCATAATGATTTATTTTGTCTGGGCAAGGTCATTAGTCTTGCGCCAGGGGCTCCCCGACGGGGAATCGAACCCCGGTCTTCCGGGTGACAGGCGGGTATACTAACCACTATACTATCGAGGAGATTATATATATATAATATCTACACCTCAGATATTCCTCGCCCTGTGGATGCTAGAGTTAACCAGATTTACTATGCGGATGACGTCCTAGTGTACACGTCATCCAATAGCCCTAAACTGGCAATAAACCGACTCAACCGTCACCTGGACGAACTGTATCAGTATTACAGTCGATGGAAAATTCGACTTAACCCATCTAAAGCAGTAGCTATAATTCTGAGTAGTAAACACTCCCAACCTACTTCTCGATATTCACAGAATATCCGAATACAAATAGGAGGTACTACGATTAGACTACAGGACAGGATGAAATATCTTGGGGTCATCTATACCCCAAAAATGAATTTCATCAAACATGTGACCCATATTCTTCAAAGGGGCCTCGGTCGTTCTAAGCAACTGCACAACATCTTGAAGTGGAGCAACAAAGTTGACACCAAAGTTAAGCTTCTCTGCTATAAGCAGCTAATCCGATCTGGAATATCATACACCTTTCCCATATGGTCCTACATATCTTCGGCCCAAATGGAAAGACTTCGAGTTTTCGAAAGAAAACTCCTCAGAAGATGCAATAACCACTTTAGAAGGGCTGACGGTCGCCATTACCCGAACTCTCACCTTTACGAAGGTGCCTCGATTATCCCTATCGACGAGTACTTGCTACAATTAGCATACAAGTACCTCGAAAGCATTTAGAACAGCGAGAACCCACTTGTACGGGAGTCTTGCGTTCTTCACCCTTCTCTGTTTCGATCTCTTCGGATCAGAGTACTACAATTTCTTCTTCAGTAGAAAACTGAAGAAAGAACCCTTCCCAACAACATTCTCCTTTATAATAGAGGATTCCTGGACCCATCCCATATGGTCTACTGCTGACACACTACAAACACGCACGCACAGTACAAGACAACACAAACACACACACATACACACCGACCAAAGCGCAGATTATCAGACGCCAAAGACGTCATCTGCGCACTCAAGACCCACCGGTCTTGTACGGTTTATTTCCCACCATTCCTCCATCCAAGTAGTTAGAGAATAATTGAACTAACCCTGTCCACACTATTCTTAGATACCTCCTTCCCCTTTCTTTTCAAATATCTTGAGACCGAGCCCAACATCCTCGCGGATGTGGGTGATTCTGATTATCGCAGGATGACCAGAAGCCAGAGACAATATGAAGGACACATTTGTCCTTGTCTCCCTAAAGACGGCCTCCCGCCACATAATTTTTTTGTTTTTTGGATTCGTGATCAGTCGAAACCCAGAATGTACAAGTTACAGCCGAATATTATAAAATCAAGTTAAACCAAATAAACAAAGTAAAATTAAATAAATATCAAAGGACCTTTTATTTGTAAAAGAAAAAACGATTGTGGGTACGCTCACCCATCAACGGTTGATCCATTTCTCCAAGGCGGCCAACGCTGTAGGCACTACTGCTAACAAGGAAGTCCACCCCCCATGGTGGACTTGTGGAATATTCCTTGGTTTAACGTCTTCCGTCTATGTACCGTCACGGGTACCGATTCAAGAAACTGTCCTCTTAAATGCACAACTGCACCACTCTCGGTTAGCGATTGGTGAAAAGGAAGTAAAACGCATGGTCCTAGCGAAATAAGTTCTCTTTATTGTCATGTACCGTAGTAAAAGCTGTCGTGACACTTCTTTAATTAAAACTCGAATACTAAACAGTTACACTATTATTTGAAATGATTAATTTATTTTTGCTCTTCAGCGCAGTTAACATAGGTTAATTTACAAGATGTAGTGTCACTTTTTAATTAACACACGAATACTAAACAGTTACACTTTTATTTGAAATCATTAATTTATTTTAAATTTGATGGGACAACCGCACATTGAGGCTACTAACACTCGACTCCCTCTTCCGACTATTTAACGTGGAGGCCCGACTTTCCTCCACGGAATCCAGAACGCGAGTAATTATTTTATCCGAAGCGACAGAATTCGGAAACTTTCATTCATTGCTTCGAGGACCATATAAGGGATGATCATTGAAAGGATATGCACACACACAGATGGGGTTGCATCGCCCTCTGATGCTGTGCATGAGCAAGCGGACCGTGGACACATCACATCTACAAGGTTGCAGCTGGTGCAAATATTTCTACTTAGGAATTGAAGTGTTTGCACGATCAGCGACTGTGTAAAGGATTTATGCTGATCGTGCACATGTTGGTGGCATCTCCACGTAGTCGTATTCTCGATGGTAATTTTCCATTTTGAGAACTCGACATGCTTGGGCGATCAGCCATATACCTTCATATATTTGTCGGTCGGATGACCGATCGATGTAAGCATGTATGCACAAGGAAAAGCTAAAACATTTCCTGCATGTGTGCGGCTGTCGCATAAGGTTGTATCTCATGGATATTGTTCTGACAATGTTGGTTGCTAGTTGGTGCAACCAAATTGCTCTTATGTGTGGAAGATGCCTGTCAATTTGTATGGAATGTATGGAAATTGATCCGAGACATGTTCAATGAATTGGTTCGACTTATGTTGGTTGCATGGTGATGCAATCAAATTGCCCATAAAGAACATGCCTGCTTGGTGCTGATGGATTTAGCATGAGTAAATATTGTTATTTTACAGCGTTTTACGGCTTTATGGTTTATTATAAATAGGTAAGTACATGCTTTCCAGATTTTGTATGCCCTACGTGGGAGTTTTTACGTGGCTAATAGGAAGATGATTAGTGGCGTTCAAGGAAACCGCCACAGACTAACTCCGGAAACAAGCAAGCGGAAAGAACTTGCGTTAGGAGATCGGCTCATCGGGGAGGCTCCCACTAAAGAGGCCGACCACATCCATTACGCCGCCCTCACAATTCCATCTGGAACAGACGTCTACCCTAGAAGGTAAGGGTAAACCAAAACTTAACAATTATATAACCTTATATCGGCCAGGTTGTGTATCCGGCACCGGTCGAGTTTTATATTTAATTTTGTTAAGTATACAGCTTGTCCACTGTAAAATTGGTCAGCCCGTGGGAATGCACATTGAATGCCCATAGGTGGACCCAGGAAGTAGATATTTGAGGCTGGTAGTTCTAAACTATAGCGCCTCTGGGCAGCTAGATTCTCTTCTGTGGATGAGGCGCAAACCTTTGAACATAATGCTATGTAAGTAACCTAAGTAGGAATATGCAGGATACTTGTCCTATTTTGAAGAGGATAGAGCGGGAATTTGGCGAATTGACTGGAGCATAATTTGCACGTTTTCTCTATTTTTTGATGGTCTATGTCGCCTCGTTCGAAGTTTGTCTGGTGTCGACCCAATCTTTTCAAAACGTTTGTACTCTTCTTTTGATAAGTTTGGACTTCTCTAATGTGTTGAATTTAGTATTGAATGCAAAATTTCGCTGCGCAATAATAGCGGATTTTTTGTTTGTGTAAAACTCACGTAAACATTGTGAAACGCTCCATAGCGACTGACTTCGCTAGCAGGGATAACTAACACCATGCCCCCGCATCTCTCCCAGCAATCGAATACGTGCATGAAGCAAATCAAACAACAAAAAGCTTTCGAGACATTCTGTATATGTTTATTAAGAAGGAAAACTTTTGGGAAAGGTTGTTCATACAGTTAGCTTCTAGAACGGATGACGTCTAAGGTTCAAGATCCATTTTCAAACTTTATGTTACGGTCTTCGTGTATTGAGCTTCGTGAATCGTGTATCGTGTTCTGACTCTCCGACTGTTCGAACGTAGTTTACCAAGAAATGGCATCAAAGAGAGAGGCAACAATATTCCTAAAAGGATTTGCTAAGGATTTGGTAATATAATATATAAAAAATTAAATTCAGAGTTTTATCGTAGAAATTGAGTAGTTAGTTGTAAATTTAAATTTGGTAGGTATTCCGAAAAATCAAGACAATTAAAAAAAGAAACCAAAACAAGAGTTGTTGGCCAAAAAAAAAAAAAAAAAAACCAAAAAGAACATAAAGTTAATTATTACACGAGAGATTAACTCAAAATCATATTATTATAAAATTAAAATTAGAAAAGTTACCTAAAACCCATAATTGAAGTTTTATTAAACAAGGAAAAGAAACAAGAACGAAAAATACCGTCAAATAATCAAAATAAATATAAATCAACAAGGAAGAAAATACAAAATGAATGAGAAGTCAAAAAAGAAAAAAAGAAGGAAGAAAAATACAAAAAAGATTATTAAATTCAAAGAAGGATAAGAAGGAAATTAAATTAAATTAAATTAAAGAGAAAAAATCAAATAAACGGAAAAAGGTTAAATTAAAGAAAAACAATTACATTAAAACCAAGAGGAAAAAATAAATAAATAAAGGAGGTATAGTGAACACAAGAAGAGAGAAAGAAACCGTAGTCTAGCATTAAAGAAAAAGAATGCAAATGATTAATTACAAAAGAATAAGTACAAATATTAAAACAAATAAAAGGTTATAATAAAACGGGTTCCTACAATCTTTATCATAAAAAATATAATTATACAAAGCGTATATTAATTGTATAGTTTAGATTTACCTCTAAAATGATTGAATACACCGGGTACATAATCTATCACTTCAACCTGTCGATATAGATTTTTTTATTTTTTAAAACTCAATCTGTATCAGTTACACTATCATAATCTAGCTTACCTTGCATTACCACGAAAGCCACTTATTCGACCATAATAAAAAGAAACCTCTTACGTCGACAAACAATCCCAAGCTTCTAAATAAAACATCAGCATCCACACGGCTCTCTATTGATCCACACGATAAGCAATAACCATTCAACCAAAGTTATCTTCCTTTTCCTTCATATTGAACACATTACATTCTGTATTGCAAATGTACAAGCCGCTTTGCCATCTAACAAGTCACTCAACTCCGGCTATTTATCTCCAAAGTCAGTCCATCATGTTTACCAAGAAATATATTGCATTCGTCGTTCCCGTTTACACCCCGACAAACTAGCAAGTCCTTAGAAAAAATCCGCCCTACAACCACAATTCAATAGACAAAGCTATGAGCGCATTATTGCCTACTACCCAAGACTCAAGCCCTCCTTTTCTCTGGGGCACTCTTGTAAATAACAAGACGATTAATTTATTCGTTGGAAAATGGATATTCAAATAATTAAAATGGAAAAACCCGCTCGTGGTATTGAGGCGGAAAAGAAAATAGGCAAAAAAACTGCTCAACAAGAAAAAATGAATTGAAAAACAGTCAACCCCCCGATAAAGAGAAGCGAAGGGTAATGATAAGTCCTTCTTAGGCAGCCATTTTCATTCTTCGAATCCAGTGAAAGACTGAAAGCCCACACACACCTACACCCACATACATTTATATATGGAACCCCTGCACCTTCTCAGGCCAATACGTTGCCAGACAAAAGTACGAACAACAAAAAGGACGAAAACGCGCATTCAGGGAAAAATCTGCAATTTTCCACTCGTAATCCAGCAAATGCGACATTTTCCTAAGAGGCAGCAGGCTAGTAAAAGGAGCACGAAGGACGAGACCCAACAGTTCCACATTCAAAGTGTTTTCTCATATTTTTTCTTCCTTTTTAATTTGTTGATCCTTACGGATGAGCTTTCACAATTACTTCTCGTAATGCCAAAAGAATGAGGAGAACAAAGAACAAAAAATTTATTAAACAGCAAACCCAAGAAAAAAAACAGGGATTCGAAACAAGAAAAGAGACAGAGAGTACGCAGATCCTATATGCGGTTGATCAAATACAACAGGACCTAGAACTCAAGTATCCCATTGGCATCTTGTATCCTATTCGCACTTTTGCAAAGGATGTCATCGTCGTTGTTGTTATTATCCTTGTTGTCGTTGTCGCCATCGTCGTCGTCGTCGTCGCCGTTGCCGATATGAGTATCAGCATCGACATCGTCATCGTTACAGGCATCGCCACCGCCGATGTTGTTGTCGTCTTCCAATGATACAAATGTCCTTATTAATGCTTTCCTAGATAAGTGGAAGACGGTAGAGGAAAGTGGAGGGCGTTAACAGTCACAGTTATTATGTGGGTTGGGGCTGTTAGTTAAAAACAGGTTGACTGTCGGAAGGGCTGTTGCAGCAATAATAGGATGCGAAAATAATAATAATAATAATCAACATCCTTCTCATCATCCACATCGGATAGGTATGCCGAGATAAAACACATAAAAAGGACTTGAAGCACATTCATGTGCACTTGGTGCATCTAGAGATTTGCGTGATGTAATGTGACGGCACACCACTCACACTTGGTTACGTTCATTAGATGAATCCTTATAGTACTGCTGCAACTCCTTGTTGTTGTGGCTTTGCAACCTTTTAAGCAGCATTTTTTCCTCGTCCAGATAAAACACGAGCAGCTAGTCATTCCTTACCGTAAAAATATACACGACAAAAAAATACACTTATATTCTATCCTTAGCTCGAGATATACACTGAGGGTATAGGTTCGGGGACACAATCTGAAGGACTCTCACTTAGGCGGTATCCTAATGATGGGATGTTTCAATTTACCAACTTGACAAGTGAGTGACTCGGTACACTAGTCCTTCTCATTCTCTTGTCATAAGCCACTTCACCAGTCAGAAGGACTTAGAATTGCCATGCTCCACATGGTACAATAAATCTCATCCTTTGAATGTGTGCTCCTTAAGCTTCGTGCAATAATATTTAATCCTGCAAGGTGCTCTGTTTCGCCAGGTTAATTCCCTTTCGTTGAAACATGCTGTCGTCCTTCGTATACAGAGAAGACTGGGACTTTAACATATGTGAGGTTAAGAGGCGCCTATCTAAATGAAAATGTTATTGAAGGAGTCCTTCTAGGAACCGTGTTCGTAGAAAAGAAAAATGAAAGACTTCGTTGCAGGATCATTTGACAAGTTCCAGTAGGTTTTTGTGTTTCAATGTATCTTAGAACAAGTAATGGATTAACATACACCAATTCTTGGTTTCCAGGACATCTACTTTGTAAGCGCCATAGAATGGAGTTTACCATAGCTTTGTCATTCTGTAACGAAACGAGTTTTGAGGTAGAGAGACTGTTGAGAGACAAACCGCAAATTGCTTTGACCCATCGGATTTCACTATGGGGCGTAAATAAATCGAATTTCCAGGATTGATATGACGAATCTCTGAGATACAGTCTCCTTGATTTTATCTGTAAGAGAGGCAAAGATCCATGTATACCTTCCCTGTGATGGTGTCAGTAGTTTGATGTTAGTGTTGTATGATGTACCCGTCTTTGAATGCTGTCAAGTAGGTGAAAGCCGAACTCTAAATATGAACATTACTCAAGAACGGCTCTAATTTGAAGAGAAAAAGAAATTGGGGCGAAGAGAAATATTTTTATTGGCTCTAAAATGTGAACACTGCTTTATTTTGTTAAGACGATTATGGTGATATTTAAGTCGTGTTTTTGCCACGATACATTTCCACGGATCTTGACGTCGAGCAGTTTAATGCTTTTTCTATTTAATGATCTCAGTGTGTATCATAAACACGATCCGTTATTTTTAAAAAAAGGTTGTCTTGCGCCTTTATTACGTTAAAGTCCAGGCGGCTGGCCATTCTTTTTTGTAGGACTTTGTTCAGGCTGCAATTCAAGGAATCGATCTGGTTATATCTCAGGTGGAGCTACGTTGCATTACTCGGCCGTTCATTTGAAAATGAAAATATCAGAGTACTAAAATTTGCAAAACTGAATGTTGATACCACCACATCATTCATAAGAATCAGAAACAGGGTTGGCATCAAGATAGAAACCTGCGCCATCTCAGAATTAAAGGAAAAGAGATTCGAGGACATACCATTTAAAACAAATCGAATAAATATATTTTCCAGGAAACTCTTCATCCAATCGCAAAGTAGTTGTGAACATGTATTCTGTGCCTGACGGGATCAGAGACTATGGTTCATCTCCCGACGGCGTGAACATCCCTGCATCAGAACTCGTTCCGTTACAGAGCGGGGAAGCTGTAGAACTCCCGTCCCACGCGAGTGTTCCCGGAGCGTTACAACCAGCAACTGTTCAAAAAGAACTACAACAGTTATTTGGTGGTATCTCGGGGCGCCCACTCGGCGCTATAGGTTCGCCTCTTCCAAGAGAAGTCTAATAAAAAAAAAAATTAAAAAAAAAAAAAAACGAGATATTTAATACGACTTGTGGCGGTTCTACGAACCGAAATGTCGACATGTCGTCGTTCCACCAAGGAACATACTCACCTATAGCTAAACTACACGTGGCCGCAGAAACGTGTCTCCAAAAGTCCTCCTTTCCACCTGAAATAAAAGGTAACATTCATCCTGGAGTCAACAACCCCACATATCCACAGATGTATGGACCACAAGTCCTGAATAATTTTTCTAAGCCTGCCCGGCGAGCGAAGGACATGACTCACCAACAGAAATTGTGTAACGATCCATTAACAAGATATACACAAACGGTTGGCACAGCTGGGCCAGATGACGACAAACATCACTTTTCCTGCGATAAGCGAATTACCGGAAAGCCAATCCGCCGCCAAAACCTTTGTCTCTGCCGCAATATACTTCGTCTAAACAAAGACCATTGCGATGCAACAGCAATAAACGAAAACGCTGTTCCCACAGGGCAAAGTAAACACGATCCCAAGATCGACTACTGTAAATCACACGCTCGATTGTTTACGTAAGTAATCCATTAGAGGTGTGAAATCACAGGATGATCTACAGCATGCGGACAATAACCTTCGCGTCTGTATGTGAGCACGATCTTTACTGGTGGAAAGATTCTCGATTGAGAGAAGGTCACCAGTAGTGTGGCGGAGATACACACACAGTACACAAGCCAATAGTGAAGAACACCGAATAATAAAAGAATAAGCGAAGCATCAGAGCCGTGTACCATAGCGATAACATCAGTTAAATGTACTTGAGTTTATAAATCGAATTCGTACACACGACAGTGGCCTGATGTGTTGAGCATTGGTTCCATTTTTTAGTGATTCTAACCGTCATAGCGCCAGTTCAAAACACACGTTCTTCATTATCGTAGCAAACGCTATAGGCTGCTCTCAAATCACCGTGTTTTTCAGTTACGGATGCCGAAAGGTCTCCCGTGAATCGTATGGCAGGGAATCCGTATTGGAATTGCAGGGCGAAATTTCTTGTAGCAAGAAAAGGCAAGTATGATAAGGATACTATTTTGTGGCTCTTGCTTAATGCTAATAATAGTAGGATTATAAAAACATAGTGCTAATTATATTAGCAATATCAAAACATAGAATCATACTATGGAATACCAACTTGGAATCGAATCTCCCGAGGATTATTAATCCTCGAGATGGATATTGACTTAAAATGTGTAAACTGCGATCAAAACCGGAGTAAAATATCAGAACGTCGGGTCCAAACATTGTAATTAAAGATTGAAATTGTACAACGGAATTAAAGTTGTTTAACAAAATTCGGAATCAAGCTTCTGGTTTGACCATTAATATCGAACATTCGGGTCAGACAACAATACCATGGATTGATATTAAACGTTGACGTTGAACTCTGGAACTAAATATGGAAATCAAATATCGGGTTCATATATTAACATTAAACATCAGAGTAAAGGATCGGAATTGGGCATCGGCACCACGCTTTGAAGTTGAAGATTGGAATTAACAATTGCAATCAAAGCGTCGGAACCAATGAACGAAATTAAAAATCGGAAGGAAGCATCAGGATCATACATCGGAACAAACATCGAGGTTCAACATCAGAATTAAAAAGGCAAATAAAAGCATAGGAATAAAACATAACAATCAAACATCGGAGTCGTGCTTTGAAATCAAGCATTGGATTTACTATTACTATTACTATTACTATTACTATTACTATTACTGTTACTATTACTATTACTATTACAATTACTATTACAATTACTATTACTATTACTATTACTATTACTATTACTATTACTATTACTATTACTATTATTATTACTATTACTATTACTATTACTGTTACTATTACTATTACTATTACTATTACTATTACTATTACTATTACTATTACTATTACTATTACTATTACTGTTACTATTACTATTACTATTACTATTACTGTTACTATTACTATTACTATTACTATTACTATTACTATTACTATTACTATTACTATTACTATTACTATTACTATTACTATTACTATTACTATTACTATTACTATTACTATTACTATTACTATTACTATTACTATTACTATTACTATTACTATTCCTATTACCATTTATTGGCCTCTAGGAGCCCGGAAGTTCATGACCTCGCCGACTCGACTCCGCAATCGTTCCTTGCCCTGTGCACTCTCCTTCCACGATTGACCATCCAGTGTCCTCAAGGTTAAACCAAACATTGTCCTCCCATCTCCGACGCGGCCATCCTGCCGATCTCTTTCCCGTTGGTCTACCGTCAAGAATTCTACGCACGGTTCCATCGTTGCCACATGTCCGGTACATCTTAATCCTCGCGACCTTATTACTCTCACTATTGTAGGTTTGCGGTATAGCTCTTCCGATTCGTGGTTGTGAAGTTTTTTCCATTGTCCTGCCTCTTCATCATATTTACCGCCAAAGAAACAAACCTTTATTCTTAAATACCCGGAATTTGTATTCTTCCCCTTCTGTGAGATACCACTTTTGGCATCCGTATAGAACAAACGGAATGATTATGGTTCTATAAATACAGAGGCTATATTGCTATATTGCTATATTGCGTGATAGTAGCTTAGATTTCTGGAGTTTACTGACTGTGTGCCAACTAGGGATGCCGGAATGCAGTCTTTTGTTAATTTCTTTCTATATTTCATTACTGGCCTCAGTATTATTCCCATAGTAGCCGAAAGCCTTAGTCGCTAGTGCTATTAGTTTTAAGTTACCATGTAATTTACTTGCATTGTAATAAATAATAATAATAATAATATTCCCATATATTTAAATTCTTTAACTTTTTCACACTTATGTGTGTTCTCCGAGGTCCACATGCCCTCGCCGTAATCATATATTTTGTTTTGTCTTCATTTATTTCTAGGCCCACCTCTCCTGCCGCTTGCATGATTTCACTGTTTTTACTTACAATTTATAGGTTGTCGCCCAAAACGGCGATGTCATCCGCATATGCGAGCACTTGTGTGACCCCGTTCAGGGATGAGCCGGCCATGTTGTCGTCTTGTACCTTTCTGATGACATACTCGAGCACGAGGTTAAAAAGACATGGTGCGAAGCCACCCCCCTGGTTTAGTCCGTCGCGGATTTCAAATGGTTCTGAGAGGTGGTTTTCTATTCTAACTCGCCCTTTATTTTCATACAAATTTGAATGAGGGCAGCATATTTTTTCGGGACTCCCAGCTCAACTACAATATGGTAAAGTCTTTGTCTTGCGACTGGGTCGTAGGCTTTTTTGAAGTCTACGAATAGTTTGTGAACCGTCTCTCCGTATTCACACTTCTTTTCCAGTAGCTGCCTTATTGTGAACATTTGGTGGCTTGTTGACCGGTTACTACGGAATTCGCATTGGTAGTCTCCCAGTATTTCTTCTGCGTACGGTGTGATTCTCGCCAGTATGACATTTGTTAGTATTTTGTATGTGGTTGGGAGCAATGATATCCCTCTGTAATTTTCGCAGTCAGATCTGTCGCCTTTTTTGAAAATGGGCACAACTATTGAGGTTTTCCATTCTTCCGGAGTGACTTCCTTGTCCCATATTGTTTGGATGAGCTGGTGGATCTTTCGAGCGGTTGCCTGTCCTCCATGCTTCACAAGCTCTGCCGGTATGGGCTGTATGTATGTCTGGTGCGTTTATTTGTGGTCGATGGGTGCGCACATTGAGCAGGTTTTCAAAGTACTGCTTCCATCTTGTCACGATATTGTTTATTTCTGTGACCGTTTTGTCTCGGATTATTTTGACTCTCCCTCGGTACCAATTTCTAATTATGCCGGCATACATACCTCTGATGTTCTTTGCTCTAGCATTTTCTAGGATATTTTCGATCCGAGACTTCTCCCATTCGTGTTTTTTGCGTTTGCAGAGTGTTATTGTCTCTATCCGAATCGTTGCGTATCTTTCTGCGTTGACTTCATCATATCTTTCTAAGTGCACCACTCTGAAGAGTTTACGTGCTTCGATCTTCGTCCTACCCTCATGATCAAACCAAGGTTTGGACTTAATTGTTTTCTTAAATCCTAATACATTTTGCGTTGTTTGTTGGATGCGTCTCTGGTCGATGTCCATTTAGTGTCCACACTATTGGCTTCGTCTTTCTTACTGCTCCCACTCTCTACGATGCTAAATCTATTCGTTAGTTCCTCTTAATATTCAGCCCTTTTGCGCAAGTCTTTTAGTTTATCAATGTCCAACTTTTTGCTCGTCTCCCGTGTGGGTTTGCTGCGAGCCGGCTCCTGATTTTGCCCATCACTAGAAGATGATCGGAGACGCAATCTGCTCCTCTATATGATCTTATGTCCAGGATATTAGAGTGGTGCATTTTGTCCACGAGGAAGTGGTCTATTTGCTTACGCGTTACGCCGTCGGGTGATATCCATGTGGTTTTATGGATTTGCTTGTGATTGAACATCGTGCTTTTCACTAACAGATCTTTTGACGTTGCGAACGTGATAATTCGAATTCCGTTATCATTTGAAACGTCGTGATATTTCCTTTCTAATTTTGGCGTTGAGGTCCCCGAGGAGGATTTCAACATCGAATGATGAGATCCCATCAAATACCCCCTCTATGGTCTCGTAGAACGTGTCCTTCATTTCTTCGTCGGTAGATTCTGTTGGGGCGTGTACGTTTATAAATACATAATTGTACCATCATCATCATGGGCACTACAACCGGGATCCGGCCTTGGCCTTATTTAGCAAATCTCGGGGGTTGTTAAATTTTCCATAATAATTTTTTTTTTACGGGAAAGGTTATTAGCCTTGCGCCATAATAATTGTACCATGGGCCCTGTATTTTAAGTACCTACATGAATAAATTTCACATCTTTTACATGGGGCGTAGTCTTCTTCCTTATGATGAAGCTAGTTCCGAGGTTATGTGTATCGGTACCTCCACACGCCATTGTAAGCCCGTTGGTTTCGATTACCTGATGTGGGAATCGGACTTACTGAAGCGCGACGATGTTCATTTTATATTGTTTCGCGTTTTCCACGACCGTCTGTATCGCGCCCGGTTTATATAACGTTCGAACATTCCACGTGCCGACGCGTATATCCCGCTTTTTCCGTTTTTCCTAAGTCTTCTTTTTGCCGAGTCGGTGTTTTCTTGATGATTTGTTTCCTTGTGGTAGTGTCGGCTCATCACACCTACGCCTACCGGGTTTTTCGTGGCATTGTTTTTTGTATATTGGTTATTCATTTTTGATCCCACGAGACTTGCGGTTTCAAATAGTCCGCCACATCAGAGCCCCGTTTTGATGTGGTAAGGTCTGCTTACTGCTCTGATTCGACCTGGTGTCAGAGAGTCGCCGTTATAATACAGCCGGTATACCCCTGACTGCAAACCATCCAATGGGCACGGTGACGCGTAACACCCTGGATTAGGGGTGGTAGATCTTTGCGTGTTACTCCTCGCTAGCCTGTCTGACATGGGTGGCCCTACTGGAGGCGTATGCTTCAGTCAGAATAGAATTGTTTTGTCCATTGCACTTTTTATAGTTTCGTCCATTTGTTGAATGAATTTGTTGATTTCGTCATTTGTCAGGTTTCTGTTTGTTGGTAGATGGATATCGTTCGAAAGTAATTCTTTTGTTAACGATCTGGTGAATCGTGGCCATCGCACTGCCTCGTAGTTGTAAGGTTGTGGGATCACGAATTCCTCTAGATCTGCTATTTCGTAGGGAAGCTTTATTACGTCCGTAAATGCACAGTGTCACTGTCGTATTGAATTGTGCGTAAGCAGTTTCTGTTTCGTCTATTGGTGTTAAGTAGTGTCAGTCGTCAGTCAATAAGCAAGATATATAAGTACGATCTACCTGTAGGGAATGATGGGTATTCCGTAGCCAGTAGTTCAGTTTTATATTCTACATAATACAGATCCAACCAACTAGCTAACTGATTTTCTCTGGCATTAGATATATAATTGCCCCAACCTTTATGCTTGGCGTTCATATCTCCACCTACGATAAAATAACTTTTTTCCAGGTGTAATTGTAAGCATCGAAAGAGTGTCTCGAGATCTGCTATAAAGAGGTTATGTTGGGTCCGTTCAGCTGCATAGACCGCAATCGCATACAAACCCCGTCCTTGCTGAAGGGATATGCGTACGATGCATGCTTCCAACACCCGGAACTTGCACACTTCTCCACTATATATAACTTTATGTTGATTCCTCTTCTAATAAAGATTGCCACCCCCACCCCGCCCCCTCCCACGCTTTTAGAGGAGATAGGTCAATCTCTTCGTATAATATCGTAGTTTTCGTGCCCTATCTTATGCCTCTGGTTTAACTTTGTTTCCTCCCCCAGTAGTACATCAGAGTTTTCATCTTGCAACAGGTTGAACAGAGTGGCTTTTCTCTCAGTACTTATAAGTGAATTTATATTCACGACAAGAGCTTTGATTGATGTTTTGGTTAGAGGGTTTAATCGACTTTTTATTTAGACAATCTCAGATTGAGCAAGACTGTCTGTGCCGAAGTATTTCTAGCTATCAGTGTTGTAACCTGTTTGGTTGTTCTCCGCCCCGACACAATTCACACATACGACCGCTGCGACATTACGGGCATTGTTGTTGTTCGAGATGTCTCTATTTTGTTTTGTCGAGTAACACTTCTCGACATTAATTCTCGGAATTTAGGTCATCCTCGATAATTAGCGGGGAGTCCCTCATTCCAACATACCGCGCACTTTATAAAGGTTTTGTACTCTACCCTTTCTTTTCCCAGAGGGCATTCTTCTACCTTGTGGTCGAGTTCGCATTTGACGCAACGATGCTGCATCTCACAGTTTGGCGCTGCGTGTCCAAACCTTTGGCAGTGGACATATTGTAGAATGTCTCTGCCTTTTTTTAATGTGTCCCATGTGAAAATTTGATGATCCAGGACTGTTATTTTCCTTAGACCACCAATTATGCTGCTCGATGATAATTGAACCAAAAAGAAGGGTAACTTCCGGTTTTCCCTTCTTGACTTAGCTGCGGTCATGGTTTTACCGCGCTAAACTTGAGATCTTCATGCTTTACCTGTTGAAGTGTTATTTTTGTGTTGTAGTGTGCTGTTAGTGGACTGTATTTTTAGTTCGCACGTTTGTAGAAACTCCTAATGGCTGGCGAAGTAGTAGAGACTTTCTATCGATTTTCTGTGGTCGTTGAAATACTACTCCAACTTCGTGGACAAGTCAAATCAGTTCACTTGCTGTGGTATTTCAAGAGAATTCCTTGACGATTAAGGATTGATAAAAATTCCAAAAGGTAAATCAGCAGTTCCGAATTTGACGCTAAAAATAATTTATTTATTCAACGTTAGAGTTCCAAATATTATACATTTATTTTCCTTTTCATAAGTTATGGATCGTTTATCTATGCACAATTCCTAATCGTACGCCTTGTGCTAATTACCGCCAAGTCGGTCACTCACAGTCCGGTTCAGTTCAGGAAATATTGCCTTGTTATATTAAATTAACCTCTTGCCTCCCTTTATCTGTTATGTAGCCTTGTGTTGCGTCGAATTAAAGTCCTTTTTTCTTTCTTTGTATCATCTCGTGTCGAAACTCCTTTATTCTCCTTATGTTTTCTAATTGTTTGTTTCTTTTTCTTCAGCAACCACCTTTTCTTTTTTCAATTTGTTCTTTTGTCCTCGACCAAACGTTATTTGAACTTTTCCGCACTGAATCGTCTTTGTCTTTTTGTTCGATCTCGATTTTAAAATTCGCGTCTTTTTATTTGACTTATCGCCTTCCTTTGTTCTTCCCCAACATAATAGTCGCTCCTCCTCTCTCCAGGGCTTTTGTAGTGTTCAAGATCAAGAGCAGTACGGTTGTACTGTCCTCTTGAATTCGCTTCAATAGTTCTTGTGTCATAGCTCAATGTAATCGAAATCGAGCTAATTGGTTGTGGCACAAGCTAAAACCTCTAATGTAGACGATGGAGAGTTATTGTCGTTTCTCTCACAGTGTTTCCACATCATGATTAGTTGCATCGTGCAACAGAAGCATTTCAAGCAGAACCTCCGGTTCCGCTTCAGGGTGGACACCCTTTAATAGAGAATAAAATTCCGCTGTGGCTCCTTTTAAGACCTGTTTTATTTTATAGTGATCTGCCACCATATAGGTTTGAATGGCATACCTATTACCTGTCAGACTTTTAATTAAAAAATTGTTACCTACAGCTAGACTTACTAATTCCTTATAATCAATATCGATGGTGTTGATTGGTGGTATCTTTATTTTGTTGTTGATTTGCAGGTGTTGCGCTGCTTGCTGTAGCTGTGGGCGATGTTGTGTTGGTAGTTGCTGTTGCTGTTGATTTTGTTGATGTTGGCCGACTTTTGGGTTCAGCTTTTGTTGTTGTTGGTTAGCTTTTTGCTGTTCAAGGGCAGCTATATTTTTCTTTCGGCGTCTTTAGCTGTGCTCTTGCCACCACGAGTTTTGCTTCCAATTCGTTTATCTGCTCTTCTTCATTTTCAGACTCGGACGATGCAAAAGAATTGAAAGCATTATTTGTCCCATACAAGACACAGTTGGAGGGAGAGGGGAGCTCACTGCTCTCCTCCATTTGCTGATCTTTTTCCTCAATCAGTCTGGCGGCTTTACTTCGTGTCACAAGTGTATTTTCGGGACCCCTTTCCTTTTATTTGTTGTTGCATTTTCTTTTCACCCATGTTCATGCTGGTACTTTCCGGTTTGTTTTCATTAAAATTGATACCAAAAGCGACCTGCTGTGCCTGTACGAACCTCGAAGCAATCCACTTTCTCGGTAACCTGCATTCGAACTCCCTTAGAGTCGACTAAGGGCCAGTTACCTTACACTCACGGTAATTGTCAATGTAAATATCGATTGCTTAACGAGCAATATATTGTTATTTTTGTTTTTCACGCTCGCAACCGAGGTGATATATTTTGTTTCTTATACGAGGGTTGCCTTTTATATTTCGGGATTAGAGAACAAAAACAAATATTGATCATCGAAAATCACTTTATTGTTTTTCAAAATATTCCCCATGAAGATCTATACACTTTTGCATGCGTTTGAACCAATTGTCGAAGCACTTTTGCCACTCTGATTGAGGTATCTCCAACACATGCATTCTGAATACAGCGACCCCTTCTTCAGGTGTCGAAAAACGTTGACCTCTCAGTTTGTTTTTTACGTACGGGAATAAAAAGAAGTCATTCGGTGCCAAGTCAGGACTATACGGCGGATGACCCATCAAATCGATGTTTTGGGTGCTCAAAAATGCAGTTGTCGCAGCCGATGTGTGAGAGCTCGCATTGTCGTGGTGAAGAGTGATCCGTCTTCGGCGGTTGGTTTTCCTGATTTCTTGGAAGACAACTGGCAAACAAATGGTTGTGTACCACTCAGAATTGACTGTTCTGCGTTGTTCTAGTGGTACGGTTGCGACATGTCCAGTTTTTCCGAAAAAACAGGCGACCATTTGCTTGGAAGTGCTTCGTGCGCGAACAACTTTTGTTGGATTTGGCTCATCTTGAAACACCCAGACAGTCGACTGCTGTTTACTTTCGGGCTCATACGCGTAAATCCACGATTTATCACCTGTCACGATGTCATAGACGTGTTTCGAAGCACCGCGACCGTATTTTCTGAGCATTTCTTTCGACCAATTGATTGACAAATTGTGTGGGATCCAACGGGAACAAATTTTTTTGACAGTCAAATGTTTATGCAATATTGAATGTATGCTGGTCCCACTAACGCCTAAGGTTGTCTCAATCTCACGATAGGTCACATGACGATCTTCCAATATCAATTCGCGCACAGCAACAACTGATTTTGGACGACCTTCACGAAATTCATCTTGGAGTGAACTACGACCACGATTGAATTCACCATACCATCGATAAACACTGGTCCTTGATGGAGCTTCATCGCCAAAAATTGAATTAAGTTCATCCATGCACTGTTGCTGAGTTAATCCACGCCGAAAGTTGTTAAAAATAAATCGCACGAAAATGTTGACGATTTAATTCCATTTTTGGGCCGAGATGAATCTTTTAAGTTACTGTAAACAACACAAACAGCGTTCGTATGTCAAAACGTTCTGAGTGCGTATAACCTCAAAAATGTCCAACTTTACGACAGAGCTGTCAATTGCCGGATTGCAACGCTAGGGTTGCCAAATCCCGAAACATAAGAGGCAACCCTCGTAGTTGATTACCATTTTATTTTTCGCACTTCACTTAATTATGCACATTTGTTTTTAGGTGTCATTTTATTTTATGCAATGTTTTTTAATTCACTTAGCTTCTAGAATAAAGTTTTTATGTTTATTATTTGTTTTGTTTGTTTGTTTTTGAATTTCTTAGTTTTGACTGTCTTGACTGTTTTAATTTTGGTCACCACATGTCTATTGAATTTAAACTTTTGGCGTGAACTTTAGTATACCATATTTATTGTATGTCGCACTTGTTACATTAATTATTATTATTTACTGGCCTGTAGGAACCCGGAAGTTCATGACCTCACCGACTCGGCTCCGCCATTGTTCCCTGTCCTGTGCGCTCTCCTTCCACATTCGATCATCCGATCCGATCTCCTCGAGGTCCAATCTAACATTGTCCTCCCAACTCCGTCGCGGCCGTCCTCTCGGTCTCTTCCCCGTTAGTTTACCGTCAAGAATTCTATGCACGGTCCTATCATCGCCCATTCGCGCTACGTGTCCGGCGCAACTTAATCTTAGCGACTTGATCACTCTCACTATTGTAAGTTTGCGGTATAGCTCTTCCAATTCGTGGTTGTGGAGTTTCCTGCATTGTCCTGACTCCTCGTCATATTTACCGCCAAATATACCCCTTAAAACTTTATTCTCGAATACACGGAATTTGTTCTCTTCCCGTTTTGTGAGAGCCCATGTCGCATCCGTATAGAGCAATCGGCATGATTATGGTTCTATAGACACGGAGCTTTATATTACGTCATAGCAGTTTGGATTTTAATAGTTTACTGGCTGCATGCCAACTAGCGTTGCCGGAATGTAGTCTTTTGTTAATTTCCTTTGACGTTTCGTTTCTGCTCGTCAGTATCGTTCCCAGATATTTAAATTCTTTGACATTTTCAAATATCTTGCCCCCGACGTTTAAATGTGTTCTCTGAGGTCCACCTGCTCTCGTCGTAATCATGTATTTCATTTTGTCTTCGTTTATTTCTAGGCCCACCTCTTCTGCTGCTTGCATGATGATTTCACAGTTTTTACTTATAGTTTCGAGATTATCGCCCAGAACGGCGATGTCATCCGCATACGCGAGCAGTTGTGTGACCCCGTTCAGGGATGATCCGGCCGTGTTGACGTCTTGTACCTTTCTGATAACATACTCGAGGACAAGGTTAAAAAGGCATGGTGAGAGGTCATCCCCTTGTTTTAGTCCGTCCCGGATTTCAAATGGTTCTGAGAGGTGGTTTTCTATTCTAACTCGCCCTTTGTTTTCGTTCACCAGATTTGAATGAGGGCGGCATATTTTTTCGGGATCCCCAGCTCAACCACAATATGGTAGAGTCTTTGCTTTGCGACTGAGCCGTAGGCTTTTTTGAAGTCGACGAACAGTTGGTGAACCGTCTCTCCGTATTCCCACTTCTTTTCCAGCAGTTGCCTTATTGTGAACATCTGGTCGCTTATTGACCGGTTCCGACGGAATCCGCATTGGTAGTCGGCCAATATTTCTTCTGCGTACGGTGTGATTCTTGCCAGTATGACATTTGTTAGTATTTTGTATGTGATTGGGAGCAATGATATTCCTCTGTAATTTCTGGGATCTGGGGCTCGGCTGTATGTACGTCTGGTGCGTTTATTTGTGGTTTATGCGTGCGCACATTGAGCAGGTTTTCAAAGTACTGCTTCCATCTTGTCACGACATTCTTTGTTTCTGTCACCAGACAGCCGTTTGTGTCTCGGATTATTTTGGCTCTCCCTCGGTAGCCATTTCTAATTGAATTTATACCGGTACACATAACTCTGCTGTTGTTTGCTCTAGCATTTTCTATGATTTTTTCGATCCGAGTCTTCTCCCATTCGCGTTTTTTGCGTTTGAAAAGTCTAGTTGTTTCTTTCCGAATTGTCGCGTATCTTACTGCGTTGACTTCATCATATGCTTCTAAGTGGATCATTCTGAGGCGTTTACGTTCTTCGGGCTTTGCCCTGCACTCATCGTCAAACCAAGGTTTGGACTTAGTTGTTTTATTAAATCCTAATACCTCTTGGGCTGTTTGTTTGATTGTGTCTCTGATCGATGCCCATTTAGTGTCCATACTATTGGCTTCCTCTTCCTCACTACTGTCATTCTCTAAGATGCTAAATCTATTCGTTAGTTCGTCTTGATATTCCGCCCTTTTATGTAGGTCTTTTAGTTTATCAATCTCGAACTTTTTGCTTGTCTCCCGTGACTGTCCATGTGGGTTTGCTGCAAGCTGACTTCTAATTTTGCCCATCACTAGAAGGTGATCGGAGTCGCAATCTGCTCCTCTATATGATCTTAAGTCAAGGATATTCGAGTGGTGTCTTTTGTCTATGAGGAAGTGGTCTATTTGGTTACGCGTAACGCCGACGGGTGATATCCATGCGGCTTTATGGATTTGCTTGTGCTTGAACATCGTGCTTTTCACTACCAGATCTTTTGACGCTGCGAACGTGATAATTCGAATACCATTATCATTTGAAACGTCATGTAGGCTTTCTTTACCTATTGTTGGTTGGAAGATATCTTCCTTTCCAATTTTCGCATTGAGGTCGCCGAGGAGGATTTTAACATCGAATGATGCGATCCCATCAAATACCTCCTCTAGGGTCTCGTAGAATGTGTCCTTCGTTTCTTCGTCGGTGGATTCTGTTGGGGCGTGTACGTTTATAAATACATAATTGTACCATGGGCCCTGTATTTTTAGCACAGACATTCGGTCATTAATAAATTGCACATCTTTTACATGGGACGTAATCTTCTGGCTTATGATGAAGTCAGTTGGTTTCGATTACTCGATGTGGGAGTCGAACTTCCTGAAGCGCGACGATGTCCATTTAATATTGTTTCGCGTTTTCTACGACCGTCTGTATCGCGCCTGGTTTATTACTTGTTACATTAATATTTAGTTTATTTTTGTTTATTAATATAAGACTCACTGTTACTCACTGCTATTTGACAACTGTCACCCACCAGCTGACTACGCGTCAAAGAGAAAGGGGACGCCACTTAAGCGTCACATTTCAAATCTTCTCAACGTTTTTTTTTCATTGACCGTGGTTCGCTGTGCTATCATCACTCTTCTGAATGCGCCGCTTCATTCTTTCAGGCCCACCGCTATCGTCATCGTATGGACGCTATTACTCTTCGGGGCACACCACTATCATTATCCTCTGGACGTATCAATCTTCTGGACGCTTCGTTCTTCCGGGCGCAAAGCTGTCGTCATCCCCTGGACGTTATCATTCTTCTGGACGCACCGCTATCGTCTTCCTCTGGACGTATCATTCTTCCGGGCGCAAAGCTATCGTCATCCTATGGACGCATCCTTCGAACACTAACTTTATCCGGTAACACTATAAAAAACTGGTTATTAATTCTGCTGATCGAACTGAACACACGTTGGTACTCTAGTGGTTATCTGTGATGAGTCCTACTACGTTTTGTTGCGACATAAGAAAAACTAGGAGCAGATCAAGGGAATAGTACAAAAGTACTGATCTTGATCTGTGATAACTGTTAATTACAGTGGACTAAAAAAGGACGGAAAAATAAGATAAAACGTAAAAAGAGCGAGAGATTACGGGCACCAAAAAGGAGATGTTACATTCAATACTACACAAGAAAATAGAAAAAGGATTAAGTTACATTCAACACTAGACAAATAAAACAAAAGAAGAAAAATACAGATAAAAAAAATTACCAAGACAAAAAGGACAGTAGAGTGTTGAGTTAACAAAGAATAGGTGGCAAAGGATTTTTCTCACGGAAGGTTATAATCAGCATTGTTCGACGTTTGTGTATATCATCATCCCGAGCAGTTTCTTTTCACAAAACCTTGTATAACCATTGATGATTATTAAATGATCGATCAGTAAATGAATTATCAAATAACATTAATTATAAGAACAAAGGAGATGTGATACGCCGTAACAAATGAACTAAGTAACTCGCCGCAATACGAAGCTGCGATACACAAAAGCTCAAAGGCAATATCAACAAGAGTTAACGAGGACAAAAGGAATACACTGTGAGTAAAAAATGTGATTGAAATCGACGTTCCGTCGGAGTTAATCTATGTGTTTTTGCAGTGCAAATTTTCTGTGCGATCTTATGCAAATAAACGTTTCTCCAGGCACGCGTCTTAGTGCTGTGAAAAGTGCGAGAATATACACGCTAGTGATGTGCAGTGTGGGGAAACCCTATCCTCATCCCATCCCTTGTGTCTGTTTTTCTTTTTCGCACTCTGTTTACGTCCCTCAGGCATGGATACTCTCGATTGATTTATAATCTTTGATGGGAAGGGGCACCTACTACAAGGGCATAACACCAGTAGTGGTTGCTTTCGCCAATCTATTGCTGGTTCCGACTTGCATCCTTTCCCGAGGCGGTATTGGTTTTCTGTGTAGGGCCATTTCAATGAAGTGGGAATTTCGCCTTGATTTCTGTAACATTCGCGGCTTGAGATGCAATTTCTCTTCTGGGTCTGCCCTCGTTTCTAACCAGAAACCAACTATCCTTGCACTTAACGAAACCCAGATAATTACTAATACGGATATTTCCGATTTTAATCTGCCTGGATGTAACTTAGTGTCACTGTTCTTTCCACATCGTGGTATAGCCACATATGTTCATACGAAATGTTATTGCTTATCAGCTTTGGGCACAATATGGACTCTGTTCCAACCAAGAATTTAATTTCTCTTGGCTAAAACTTCACGTTCGTAGGGATATCACACATTACTGCTTTCTTTACAGAAGCCCAAACTTGGATAGAAACGCATCCTTTAACGAATTTAGTGCTCTGTCTGATTCTATCTATAGGATCTTAACCCTATATCCGCACACTGAAATCGTTATTGCGGGTGATTTTAATGTGCATGACTCTCAGTGGCTTCGCCACTCCGGAAACACAACACCAGAAGGTCAATATGTCCAACTTTTTGCTGATTCAAATAGTTTAACTCAACTCGTCAATGAGCCAAAACGGGTACCAGACATATATGGTCATTTCGTCAACGCACAGGACCTGTTTCTCACCTTCCACCCAAACAAATACACAATTGAAGTTTCCTCGCCCTTGGGCACTTCAGACCACTGTGTCGTGTCAGGTAAATTTGGTCTAACCAACGGTAACGTTAATGAGAAGGCTCTCAAAAGAACAGTATGGTTCTACGAGAACGCCAACTGGGAAGGTCTGCACGACTTTTTGGGAGGCTAAATTGGTCGTTATTTTTCCTCAATAACGATGTTGACTCTAAAGCGACACATTGATAGACACGATTCTACTTGGCATGCGTACCTTTATTCCACACAGGGTAAAGAGTGTCAAACCCAAGAGAAATATGTGGTTCAATTCCGGGTGCAGAGAAGCCATTAAGGCTAAAGAGTTGAGCTTCCGGTTGTGTAAATCAAACAATACTGAGGAAAACCGGAAAATATTTAAGAGAGCTAGAAATGACTGCAATGCGTATATTCAACGTGCCAAGTTCTTGCATGATCAGAGAGTGAGACAAAAAATACTACACTCTGCCACAGGTAGTAGAAACTTCTGCGCATTTGTGAAGAACATCCAAAACTCGGTCTCCTCATCCATTCCTTCGCTAATAGTCGATGACAAACCCGTCACCACTGCAATAGAGAAGGCGAATCTACTTGCTGCACATTTTGCAGCCAATTCAACGCTGCCTGATACTACATCAGTTCCACCTCAATTTGAGCATAAGTAGCACACCATGAGCCAGATTCGCTTCCGAACGCATAATGTTGCCCGCGCACTCAAAGAGGTAAATGCACATAAATCCGCTGGTCCGGATGGAATCCCCCAATCCTCTTGGAGGATGTGACTCTTAACTGGAATGACCACATATTTGAAGCTGCGAAAAGTGCAGCCAAATGTATGAGGTTCCTTAAGAGACACAAAAGATACTTCGCTCCACCCAACCTGGCCACTATTTACAAGGCGTATATTCGTCCAAAATTGGAGTTTGTTGCGGATTGCAACTGAACGCAACCAATGGATTCAACTGAATGCCATCAACAAAAATAATCATAACTGTCAGCAAACAGCTGACACAACAACGAATAAATTGATTGTCGATCTGTCATTGCAGAAAATGTTCATACTTTTCCTCTGGTTTTCTTCGGACTTAATCCGCGTAAAACTTGTGTATCTGAAATAAACATGTTAATAACAATAAAGATTAGTAACAAACAATATAGTGCGGTTTGTGTTATTTGCTTCATTCATTTTGTTAACTATCACATTTACTCACAAAATTATTACGTATAAAAAAACAACTCCGACGAAAATTGCACACTAGCTACTCACCTTTTATTAAACAACAGATCCAGCTATTGACCTCCCTGATAAATGGACAACTAAAAGTTTTCACTAATCAGACCTACACATCCACCTTAAACAGTATCAAACCAAATCGCGATCTATTTAGAAACATAAACAGACTAACGGGTCGCAAACTCAAGCCTCGAACAGATTATCTTATTCACCCAACTAATAATAACATCGTCCAGTCGGACACTGATATAGCAAACTGTCTCGCTGAACATTTCTGCAAAGTCCATAAGCAAAACGATACCCTCCCAGTAACAAATTTCCACGATACCGTGAACGATTACATTCCACGCTCACTGGAGCCATCCCTCACACCATTTATTACTGAATTCACCGAAAGCAATAAAGCATCACACCCCGTAGGAATCGACACATTCCTAAGTCTTGAAGAACTATCCGAAGTCATTACTTCACGTAACAATAAAAAATCGACTGGCCTAGATGGAATTCCTAACCTCCTATTCAAAAGACTCCACCCAGGCAACTTGCTCCCGATTCTCGTTCTTCTCAACCACATAATAAACGCTTCACATTTCCCTAAAAGTTGGAAAACAGCGGTGATCGTCCCTATTAGCAAATCTGGGCCCTCCAAGTACCCGGATAACTTCCGTCCGATATCGCAGCTAAACTGGCTTAGCAAGATTCTTGAATGTAAAATCTACAAAAATCTTCTCTCATTTGCCAGGGATAACTCCCTCATTCAGAACTCTCAATTTGGCTTCCGCTCACAACACTCCACTTGTCATGCTCTCTTAAAACTGACACATGATGTGACGACCCACCTCCAAAACCAATCCCCAACGGTATGTGTCTCCCTAGACATAGCTAAAGCATTCGACTGTGTCTGGATCGCAGGACTGTTATACAAACTTCATTCAATGTATGGATTAAACATCCACTCCACAAAACTTCTCGCTTCTTACCTCTCTGATAGAAAGTTCATGGTGAAAATAAACTCAACTCTCTCGACACCTTATAGCATAACCGCAGGAGTTCCTCAAGGATCCATCCTCGGCCCACTACTATACCTTCTTTATACATCAGACGCACCGCAGCCACTGTTACCCAATACAACAATGCTCAACTATGCCGACGACATCTTAATTTATTCAAGCAACAAGCTTGTCAAGGAGGCAAGAAACTGTATTAACAGATATCTCCCAATCCTGTCAGCCTACTTTACCAAGTGGAGAATTCAACTAAATCCAACCAAAACTCAGCTCATAGTTTTTAAAGGCAGAAACGCGAGTTGTACAAACAACACTATTCGCTGCCATAATAAAATCAGAATTAAAATAAATAACAATATAATTAAACCCTCCAAAACCTTAAAGTATCTAGGTATAACCTTTACCAACAATCTGTCATTCTCCGCCCACATTAAAAATATGATTCGTAAAGCCACAACCCAACTGAACCTCTGCAGAAAAGTCATGTACAAACCGAATGGTCTCTCTCCCAAAGTCAAATCACTTATCTACAAACAAATAATCAGACCCACTCTCACATATGCATGCCCGATATGGTACCATATCACACCCGCCCAAATGGAGAAGCTACGCATTTTCGAAAGGAAATGCTTCAGACTTATCACTGGCCTCAACCGACATCCTAACTCCCACAAATATTACAACAGTAGTTCGCTCTACTATGCCGCTAATATTGAATGTATAGATCGACGCTTCCTCGAGCTGTCCATCAAATTTATCGAAAATCTTCCCAATAATCCCAATCCGATAATAAATGCGCTCACATCGACTCCGTCAGACAACCGAACTGCCTACCCGAACTGTCTCCACACCAGAACCCTCTTCACCTCTGGCAGGTTGGTCAACAACTCCAATGAGATCGTATACCACAATACTGAACTCTCACCTCACCAGTTTAAATATTGTAATATACAACCCTTCTCTAATACCTTGCGTTTCAACGACCAATCGGAAAGTGTTCCCCCAACCCATATCCCCGACTCATAGTACCCACCCTAACCCAAATTCCACCCATCAACCACTATACCTCCCGCCCCACCCTACTCTAACTTATTGTAATAATAATAGATTTAATAATTAGATAAGCTAGGCTAAGCTAAGTTAAGTTAAGTTAAGCAAATTAGTTATAGGTTAAGTAAATAATGATATCCTGGTTTTCTGACCTTTTCCAGGAAGCCCCACCTACTCCTATCTTGTCCACCCATGAAATATATAACTTTATAATAATGTTTGAAAAATGTACTAGCAAGTATGTGTAAACGATTAAAGCTAAGATAATTATAAGTTATCTGTATTACTTATTGTAACAAATCATTTATGGTCAATAAATACAGAAATGTAAAAAAAAAAAAAAAAACTATCACATTGGCATGCACTTTTGGAACATTCAGTTAACTCTTATTTAATTCGTGCAGATCGAGTTACTCGGCGACGTTTGCTCGTGTTTGTGTGGACTCCACTGGAACTGAATCGGTTGAAATTCCCCGCAATGTGAGGGATGAATCTAAATTACAGATACAAGTTCCAAACTAGCAGCTTTTGCAGCGGACACCTGGCGGCCATGATTATCGGAGAGCGGTTGCAGAATGCATTGATCTACATCAAGCGGATCGCCACATAGAACTGTGGGGATTAGGAGTATTGTGCCAGACACGGGCACTCGTTTCACCCCTATCCCCATCCGTCCGTCACTAAAAGTTTCGACAATGTTCCGCCATATACTGTCAGAAAATTGTTGATCCGGAAAGTCATCACACGAACAAATAAAACACCGACGCACAGGTTTGTTATTATTAATGTTTTTCATTTCGCGCTTGCCCGATTGATAATTCCACTTAACAATTAGAACTCGCGCAGCAAACTCACGCGATGTGGCTCGACTTTACTTCACACACAATTACAAGGACGCACAGAAACAACATATAATGCGTTAAGCGCACTTTAATTGAAAGCACGCTTATTCCACTCGACTTAATTATCTGCGCTTCTCCACCGCGCGCGGAGAGCGGGAAATCGCGTGACTATGGTGGTCAGTGGATGGAAAACGACTCCACGATAATCATCTTGTGCAGAGATGATTCGCTTATGGGGTGAGATTGTGATGTCTTGGTAGATATCCTCTCCACTAAGGATATCGTTTTTACCTGCCACTAGAGAAACGTAAAGTCTCTCTTGGTGGAATAGTAAACCAGATCTTGTAATGAATATCATGGTGGTATGTGTGCGATCGTTCAGATCTGAGCTGTTTACACGTGCTCGAAGGCAATGGGTAAACGAAGCAGACAGGCGGCAAAGACAAAAGCAAGAAATGACCAAATGCGCCGTTGGTAATGCGGTTCATTATTTACGCGATGCGTCGTCTCTATTATCGATGTTAGGAAAAAAGGTGCTAATGGGATTGGTGGCCGAACGAATCCCTTGCATGCCTTTGTATATGCCGGGTAATTAGCTGCGGCAGGGAAAGAAATTGAAGATTGTTTGTTAGTGGAAAAACAAACGATGAGTTGGATGTTATGCATGTTTACATGCGTAGAGATATGGTTTATCATCTTCATCATCATCGGCACTTTAACCGGGAACCGGTCTTGGTCTTATTTAGCAAATCCCGAGGATTGTTAAATTTAGCATAATGATTTGTTTTTTCCGGGCAAGGTCATTAGTCTCGCGCCAGAGGCTCCCCAACGGGGAATCGAACCCCGGTATCCAGCGTGACAGGTGGGTATACTAAACACTATACTATCGAGGAGCATGGAGATATGGTTTATGGCCTCTGTAAAAACAAGCTGTCCGACATAGGATTTTAACACAGACAAATGGTGCCGACTGGCTTGGGACTCATGAACTATCTAACGCGTTGTATGCATTAAATGTCCTTGTAAAAGGAAATGTTTCAGGTATGCAGCGGAGATTGCGGTGCAGGTGTGGGAAATTGAAATTTGCCTGGGAACCGAAGGTATCGAATAGGTTTTGGGATACCTGAAAAGGTAGAAAAGACATCTTACAGGAAATTATATGCGAAGAGATGCATGAAGGTAAGTTTTCTTTTACAGGGACCTTTTAGATTATACCTTAGATAATCCTAGATGCGTAAAGCATTTAAGGTGCTAATGCGATTGCATTAGCGAAATTATATGATTGGGTGGAAGATATGGGGGTTTTTAAGGAAAGCGAACCGTGGGGTTTGGCGGAACCGCCACAGAACCACAAGAGTGCTGTACTAGAGTATTGCACAACTCATCCTCAGTGCATCGATAACAAAGGTAATCGCTTTATATTCCCCATAATTCAACTCCGTTGATTTCAAACAACGGACCACAACCGACATTTGGCACGGAGTGCTGCTTTGTTCCACGGCAGGAGCCTATCTCAATTTTGGTCCTGACGTCATTCTCCTGGCCCAGCAACGAGATACATTCGTTGGTGGATGTTCGCTCACCGCTCATTTTGGTCCTTCGAGCCTGATTGGAATCCATTCGTTGCTGGCCGTTCGCTACCGCACATTTCACTCGTACTCGCCGGAACGGAATCCATTCGTTGCTGGCTGATCGCTGCCGCTCATTTCAATTACTCGCCGGAACGGAATCCATTCATTGCTGGCCGTTCGCTGCCGCTCAGAGTTCAACTCCCATATTTGGTCAGGCACATCCAAAACTGCACTGCAAGTGCTCGACAGGATGCAAAAACGAGCAGTGAAACTTATTAGGGAATCAGCCGTAAGTCGATCAATTCTGTCGTTAGAACACAGGCGCAACGTATCATGCCTACCACTTTTCTATAGGTATTATCACGGTCGTTGCTCAACTGAACTTGCTGAATGTGCTCCGCCCCTTCAGACATTTTCCCGCGATACCCGTAAATCTGTGAATGCGCATCAGTTCAGAATAAACATAGAGAGTCATTCTTTAGCCGAACCACACGAATGTGGAATGTTTTGCCTGATCATGTGTTTCCTGATCGTTGTGATGTTCAGACATTCAAGACATACATCGATACCTCCTTTCCTTATCGACCTCCTCTCCATCCGCGCTCACTGCGCTCTGACATTTAAGGGTACTTCAAAATCCCCTTTTGTGGGTGCCTTAGTGTAAAAAAAAGTGCAATATCTTGGTCGATAGTGTTAAGTTAGTAGAAAAATCTCTTTCATTACATATTCAAATTAACTAAAACATAGGATTAAACAGAATAAACAACGAGTTGATTTAAGGAAAAGTGAGGTTTCTCTTTGAATTAATACAATACTCGTACAGTCCGCTTACTAACACGACACATCACAGTACACCGAACAAGTACGACTATGCTTCTTACAACGCCTTTAGCTAGGTTGCCAAGCTAAAAAATAACAAAGTATTCTCCATAGGTGGCGATTGTGGTCTTTAACAACTAAACCATTCAATCCCGCGAAGAATATGAGTGGTACAATACGAAACGAGATGAAATACTATAGCGTTTGGATTGATAGTGAAGAACGTGTGATTCGAACTGACGCTATGATAGTTAGAATCACCAAAAATTGAACCATTGCATAACACATCAGGCTACTGGCCGTGGTTGGAATTCGATTTTTAAACGCAAGTATACTCCACTGATGTGAATTGTTATTTTATCGCTATGGTATACAGCTCTGATGCATTATCTTGTTCGATTTTCGTTCGGTGTTCTTCACTATTTGCTTGTGTATTGTGTGTGTATCTGTTAGAGACGCCACAATACTATTGTATTAAACGATTCTAATCCGCCCCCGGTTTTATTGCTTAATTTATAAATTAAAGCCTTTCATTCGTAACCGATGAAGAAATCATGATGGTATCAGGCAAAAACGAGAAAATGACTACCATATCTTGTCTTAGTTAAGGTCAACTCGGGGCATTTGTATTTGAAATAGACTGCAATTACATTTTTGATTCCCCATCCTTGTGGTTCTTCAATTCCTCAATTCGAGTCAATAAAGTAAAAAAAAAAATCTTGAATATTCGGCTACTCATTGTTCGAGCAATTCGAGACATTTTAGAATGTCCTCCGAGACTGCAAGTCAAGAACCAATTACAGCAAACTATGCATGAAGTATCAACCGATCAAAACCTGTTTTCTACATCAACAAGATGAAAAAAATATCAACTATAATAAAAATATTAAAAATATCCTCTCCGTACACACAAAATAGAATTTTAATTACTTAAGGAAACTACGACAAGTACCAGAGCTTCACCATTGAATTTGTAGATTTATAAAAAAAGGCAACAAAAAAAAAAAAAACACGAAAAAAAGAGAAATATTAAAATGTCCTTCCCTTTCATTTGAGCGGGAAGGTAAATTCGTTTTGAAAAGGATTTTCATTTGAATACCGGACAGAAGGTGGGCAGCTTTAAAACTCAAGTTAAGGGGACACTTGGGAGTCAAGTACTTGAGAAATAACGGTAAAAACTGAATTATACCATTAGGAAATAATAATTGGAAAATAAATTGAAGGACTCCATGGACTTCAGTTATCGTCGTGAATTCCCAAGTAATCACAACACAAACACGACTTTAGACTTCAGAACTCTATTAGCCATATATTGTACCCATTCCAGTGGTAAAGTGCTCCAGCTTCTCCAAGGACTAATTATATGCACGACATTCATTTTCTACCTCCATTATAACTTTTGTGTCCAGGACGAATGCACTTGGTTGTAATTAAAAAGCGATAAACGCTTGACGGCGTTGTCGTTGTCGTTCACATAATTTTTATTCATGCAACCGAAAGCGGCATCGATGATAATTTGAGTTCCTTTTTGAAGGACACGTAACCATTTTGGCGAATTCCGCTTGGCAGCAAGGGTTTTATTTATAAGCTCACAAACCGGCGTTTTTTGTCCTCATGGGGCCGTTTTACTTTTTAATGAGTTAATAGGAAAGCGTGTGTGAGTTTTTTTTTTTTACTTTTGGTGCGACACAAATAAATTCAATTTTGTTTTTCAAAAGGACATTTGAAGGGTTGTGACAAGTGGCTTCGACAGCGAAGGGCATCCAGTCAGAAATGCGTTAACTTAAACGGATTGACGGCTTGTTAGGTGGAGTGTTTGTTTTCGAATGTTTTTCCGGAGTATTCATCCTTTGAGTTTTAGAATTTGTGACCATTCAACTTGCCAGTTAAGTGGAACGTTAGAAGGACGAGTATTGAAAAACGTCTAGATTGTGTTGAACGTGGTTATCAAGACTAAGGATTATAACGTTATTGATGCGAAAATGTGATTGGCGAGCACTGCTGCTTAAAACATGCACTTTTAATGATGGCCATCATTGTAAGAAGCTTGCTAATGGAGTTTCTAGTGGAAACTCCTTTGTGGCTGCAAAGAAGCCTGGGTCAGAAAAAAGTGCAGTCCGAGGAGCTTTGTGAAATTAAGCCGTTCTCGCAGCAGAGTTTGTTTTTAGCATTGTGCAAAGGATTTTAGTCACATGGGAGTATGAGTTGTTACATTATTAACAGTATTTGTGTTGATTATTGTTACTCCACCATTGATAACAAAGATTTATAAGGTATTTGAATTGATATCACATCTTTTGACTGATGTGATAATGAAATAGGAGTAGTGAAATGCCATGATATCTGATGAAAACAAGAAGCTTTATGTTAGTATTTCTGTTACCGACTCAGATATTGTATTACACGACACAGCCAAAAAGAACGGCCCGGAATTTGATCCTAACATTAAAAACCTTTCTATTGTTACACTCCGCGCCGTGCTTTGACGGTAGACCCGAGAGAAGAGCGCGGAGGTTTACGTGTGTAAAAATAAAAGGCCGAGAAGCGTTTTGTAAATATAAAGATAGATTGATTTTATTTAAATTTTTGATATTGTTGACCGGACATTTGGCCAGCGGTTTGGGCTTTAAAAAGAGACTGAAGATGTTATTATTTTGTTGGCCAGAGGTTCGGCCTCTGGTGATCTACTGATTTGCATACGGCCAGCGGTTCGGCCTCTGATATGCTACTGATCATGAAATTGAAATGCACTCCCCTTTTATAGATTGTGGAGTTGACTTTTGTCAAATATTTTAATGTCAAAATTCCAAGAAGCGTACGCAAGGCTTGGCTTGCTTCGATTGGTATTTTGTTCCATACATTATTCACTTACTTCGTCGAGTTCTAACCACCGACGACATCAGTCACGACTTCACAGTGAAATCTGAGAGCAGACACATCCTGGACAGTGATACATACAATTTAAAGTTTATTTAAAACAAAATAAATAAATAAAAAAAAAAAAATTTTTTAAATTTAAATTAAAAAAAAAAAAAAGTTTGGGGAAAAAAAACAGTGCAAAAAAAAGTTTCTTAGTGAACAGGAAACAACTTTAGGTTCGTTTATTTTTAATTTCACCTATATTTTCAAATTTATATTTGTTTTAATTTAGAAGGATTTTTTTTTAGGTCTGCTTGTTTCCTTCTTGGTTTTTGTTTGTTCCTCTTCTCTTTTCCTTGCGTCCCACGCGTTTTTTGTTTCTTTTTTTTGTGCTCGATGTTTGCAACATCGAAATAGATGGACACCTGCTCTTCTCGTGGTGTGGGCCATCGGCCCGATCAGGGCATGATGGCCCTCATAAAGAGATTAAGGGAGGACCTCGAGGCTCTCAAGGCAGAGAACGCTGTCTTGAGAGATGAATTGTCGCGACTGGAAGCCGCACCACCCGCATCCGCGTTCAGTGCCAGTTCGGAGGCTTCTGATTCGGAATCGGAGCTCGAGCCCGAGTTGGAAGGTCTCGCTGAGAGTTCCGACGAAACAATGGACGACGGTGACTCGCGCACCCCCACCCCAAACTCGTCTAGAGCCCCTAAGCGGAAAACACCGCTTCCAATAATAAACTGCGAAGGAGGACCCTCCAATAAGCGTGTGGCCACCGGCTGCCCGCCAACGCCGCACCCCAAACTGTTGTCGAACCCCGCGATAACACCAACTCATGTGAGGGTCGTACCTCCGCAAGAGCCTTGCCCACCACGGCCAACTCCACTAATTAACCCAAAACCAAAGGCTGCTTGTGTTCCCAACACTGTTCAGCCAGAGGTCGGGGAACGCCCACCTGTTTCTAAGAAGAAACAGCAACCCGGGGTCTTTGCACGAGACCTCAATTTAAAAAATTTCGTCGGTGATATGAACCGGCTAGGGATTTCTAACTTCAAGGCAAAGACCTTAAGTCCATCCCTAAATAAAATCATAGCCTACGATAGGGAAACCTATCGCACGGTTAACGACAACCTCAAGGCCAAGGAGGTGAATTATTACACCTTCACTCCGGCCGACGAAAAGTCGAGGACAATCCTCTTAAAACGAGTCGCTGCCTCTTGGGAAAAGGACGACATCGTAACTGCTCTTGAGGTAACATTTCCTAACGTCAAATTCATTGACGTCAAAAAATTCTCTCCCCCACAGCGGTTTGCGAACATCAGACCGCAAAGATACACCAAGCTGAACATATGGCACCTTCTCCTTGCCCCAGGAACCGACATAGATTCCATAATACGGACAAAGTCGCTTCCAACTTTGCATCAGCAAGTTGTCTTCGAGGTATTTCATAACAGAGAAATACCTCAATGCAGACGTTGCCAACGTTTCGGGCATGTCTCCCGAAACTGCAACATGAGTCGCCGTTGCGTTCGTTGCGGAAAATCCCACGATATTGGCAAGTGCGAACTACCACTAGCGAAATACGATCCCGCAACAAATGTGCAGGATGAAATAACACTGGCAACTTGCTGCAACTGCGGCAACAAAGGGCATCCGGCTAGTTATAGAAATTGTCCTAAATATAAGGAAATTAAACAAAGATCCAAGGAGACTCGAGCTAAGCAAGCAGCCAAGTCAGACTTCGGAAAACAGGCCACACAAAACCTCATCCAAAATGGATCCACATTTGCCGACATGCTTAGGGGTCAGCAGGCAAGGAATACAAAAACTCTTTCAACTCCTCCCCCTCAAAAACATATTCAAGTCCCTAAGCGACCCCCGGTAAAGGCCAACACGACGCCTCAAATTCAAGCGGTGGTGCAAAAGCCTCCGACGGGGCAATCTTCAATGCTCGAGAAACTACTTAGTTTCTCCCGCTTAATTGAGGATATCCGACCCCGATATGAGAAACTATCAAACGAGGCAGAGAGGGAGGCCCTCCTTTTCACTGCATATGCAAGACATACCCTCCACCATGGATTCCAAAATTAAAGTTATCCTCTTAAATGTCAACTCCCTTGTTTCGCATTCCAAGCGTATGATAGTCTCTGACTTCATAAAGGAAAACCGGGCGGACGTGGTACTGGTAACCGAAACTAGGTTGCATCCATGTCACCGTCCCGTATTCCCAAACTTCTCCATGATTCGAAGAGATCGAACCCTCACTGGCGGTCCCACCATCAACGGAGGTGGAACTTGTATACTGGTTAATAGCGGACTTCGCCATGAAGCTATTGACCTCCCACACCTAGAGTCCATAGAGGTATCTGGAGTTGAACTGCATTTGGCTAGTAATGGTAGAGTGAATATATACTCCGTATACCACTCGCATAAAACCAATAATGGCCCCATTAATCCCGAAGATATCGGCAAACTAATAAGGACCTCGGGGCATACACCCTTCATCATAGGCGGCGATTTTAACTCCAGACATCCCCACTGGAACAACTCTGTCTCTTGCCCAAATGGCACAAAACTGTACCAATGGTACACCGCAAACATGTATGCCCTCAACTTCGAAATAGTCGAACCTACGGTTGGTACTCGAGATAACTCAATTCTGGACATATTTATTGTGTCCAAAGACTTACTTCCCCAAATCACTCCTCCTCAAGTTTCAGCGGGTGAATCTGACCACAACGCTGTGGCCACATTCATTCGCAGCTATCGAGCATCCCGGGCTCATATCAGATACATACCCGATTATGGGCGGACAAATTGGGACAACTTCAATATTACATTGAACGATAAACTCCACCATTTCTCTCTTCCTACTGACAGGAACCTAACGACGGTTGAGATAAACAACGTTGCAAAACGACTTCACGAGATTCTAGTTGAAACTTCGGAGACTCATGTCCCGAAGTATAAACTTGAAAAGACCTATCAGATTCCCCATGACGACATAACTCTTCGTCTCATCCGGGAGCGTAAAAAGCTCTGCAGAATGAGATATCGTCACCGCTTTACGCAAAGGGAGCCATTATTGCGATCCATTATTCACAATATTGGTACACTGATAAAACAGAGAATCCAAAACAATCGTACCCGACAATTGGAAGACAAGCTGAAGGGTATTCAGATGGACCAGAACGTTTATAAAAATGTTAAACAGATATGTGGCTCTTCCCACATCACTGGGCCAATTATGCACAATGGTGTTGTTGTCAATAACGACACCAATAAAGCAAATATCATCGGAGAGACCTTCGAAAACAATCACAAACTCACTCTCCAAGATGCAATCGTTAGTTCAGAGGTCCACAGTAAGTTGGACGACTTCAACGAGCCAATTGTTGTCTTTAACCCAACTAACAGTGCATACTTCGATGACACACGTGATAATGGTCACGGTTTCATCACACCAAATACCCTACAGAGTCTGGTTAAATCTCGACACCCTAAGAAGTCACCTGGTATCGACAACATGTCATACCACTCGTTGCGAAGGCTTTCTGCCTTATTCTTTATAAAGCTCTCCATTCTGTTCAACCATGCTTACAATATGGGGTACTTTCCCCAAGCTTGGAGGCACGCTATTATTTGTCCAAAAGCAAAAGTTGGGAAACCAACGTATCACCCCTCAAGCTTTCGCCCTATCTCGCTTCTCACTTGCATCAGCAAAATATATGAAAAATTCATATACGAGAAGGTAAATAACTTTGTCAGTGCCAGGCACCTAATACCTGATTTCCAATTCGGATTTCGAAGAGCGCACAGCACCACTGTGGCTCTCAATTTATTTCAAAACCACGTCTGCGTGCGGCTCTTTAATAAGGAACCCACCGTTGCGGTAAGCCTAGACATTGAAAAAGCTTTTGATGCGACTTGGATCGAAGGTCTCGCTTTTAAACTACTGAATACTGGCCTCAGTAGAACGCTATGTAGCATCATCTACCAGTTCGTTCTAAACAGAACGTTACAAGTTAGAATGAATGGAAAGCTTTCCCGAACTTTTCACGCCGATGCAGGCGTACCACAGGGCTCCATTCTAGGCCCCATCTTATTCAATATTTACACCTCCGATATTCCCCGCCCTGTGGACGGGAGAGTAAATCAAATATGCTATGTGGATGACGTCCTGCTGTACACGTCAACCAAAGGCCCTAACCTCGCAACAAATCGACTCAACCGTCACTTGGACGAACTGTATCAGTATTACAGTCGATGGAAAATCCGACTTAATCCATCCAAAGCAGTAGCCATAATTCTGAGTAGTAAACACTCCCAACCTACTTCTCGATATTCACAGAATATTCGAATAAAAATAGGAGAGGTGGCCTTTTATATTTCGGGATTAGAGAACAAAAACAAATATTGATCATCGAAAATCACTTTATTGTTTTTCAAAATATTCCCCATGAAGATCTATACACTTTTGCATGCGTTTGAACCAATTGTCGAAGCACTTTTGCCACTCTGATTGAGGTATCTCCAACACATGCATTCTGAATGCAGCAACCGCTTCGTCAGGTGTCGAAAAACGTTGACCTCTCAGTTTGTTTTTTACGTACGGGAATAAAAAGAAGTCATTCGGTGCCAAGTCAGGACTATACGGCGGATGACCCATCAAATCGATGTTTTGGGTGCTCAAAAGTGCAGTTGTCGCAGCCGATGTGTGAGAGCTCCCAGAGTGATCCGTCTTCGGCGGTTGGTTTTCCTGATTTCTTGTGAAGACAACTGGCAAACAAATGGTTGTGTACCACTCAGACTTGACTGTTCTGCGTTGTTCTAGTGGTACGGTTGCGACATGTCCAGTTTTTCCGAAAAAACAGGCGACCATTTGCTTGGAAGTGCTTCGTGCGCGAACAACTTTTGTTGGATTTGGCTCATCTTGAAACACCCAGACAGTCGACTGCTGTTTACTTTCGGGCTCATACGCGTAAATCCACGATTCATCCCCTGTCACGATGTCATAGACGTGTTTCGAAGCACCGCGACCGTATTTTTTGAGCATTTCTTTCGACCAATTGACACGAGCCTTTTTTTGGGCGATTGACAAATTGTGTGGGATCCAACGCGAACAATTTTTTTTGACAGTCAAATGTTTATGCAATATTGAATGTATGCTGGTCCCAATAACGCCTAAGGTTGTCTCAATCTCACGATAGGTCACATGACGATCTTCCAATATCAGTTCGCGCACAGCATCAATGGTTTTCGGAACAACAACTGATTTTGGACGACCTTCACGAAATTCATCTTGGAGTGAACTACGACCACGATTGAATTCACCATACCATCGATAAACACTGGTCCTTGATGGAGCTTGATCGCCAAAAATTGAATTAAGTTCATCCATGCACTGTTGCTGAGTTAATCCACGCCGAAAGTTGTAAAAAATAATCGCACGAAAATGTTGACGATTTAATTCCATTTTTGGGCCGAGATGAATCTTTTAAGTTACTGTAAACAACACAAATAGCGCTCGTATGTCAAAACGTTCTGAGTGCGTATAACCTCAAAAATGTCCAACTTTACGACAGAGCTGTCAATTGCCGGATTGCAACACTAGGGTTGCCAAATCCCGAAACATAAGAGGCAACCCTCGTACTACGATTAGACCACAGGACAAGATGAAATATCTCGGGGTCACTTATACCCCAAAAACGAATTTCATCAAACATGTGACCCACATTCTCCAAAGGGGCCTCGGTCGGTCTAAGCAACTGCACAACATCCTGAAGTGGAGGAACAAAGTTGACACCAAAGTTAAGCTTCTCTGCTATAAGCAGCTAATCCAATCTGGAATATCGTACGCCTTTCCCATATGGTCCTGCATATCTTCGGCTCAAATGGAAAGACTTCGGGTTTTCGAAAGGATCAAACCCCCACAATTTCTTCTTCAGTACAAAACTGAAGAAAGCACCCTTCCCAACAACATTCCCCTCTATAATAGAGGATTCCTGGACCCATCCCATAGGGTCTACTATTAACAAACCAAACCCACGAACGCACAGTACATGACGGCACAAACATACACACCGACCAAAGAGCAGATTATCAGACGCCAAAGACGTGATCTGCGTTTACTACCGCACCCAAGACCCACCGGTCTTGTATGATTTCTTTCCCACCATCCCTCTATAAAAGAGAACACTTAGACTAACACTGTCCACACTATCCTTGGATACCCCCCCTTTTTTCTTCTCTTTTCAGATGCCGCGAGACCGAGCCCAACATCCTCACGGATGTGGGTGATTCTGGTTATCGCAAGATAAGATGTCCTGTCTCGCTAAATTCGGCCTTCTCGCCACAATTTTTTTTTTTTGCCAGTCAGCAGTCGTGTGCTGCTCCATCCTTGGCTTCGTATGTTACGTCGCCAAAAAGTAGGGAAGTAGGGGACTAGGGTTATAGACCAATCCATCATAATATCACAAGTAATACAAATCTAAGTATTACCAGAAAACATATTATTTGGTGACAGCAGACCCACATATATTACATGGCGACCCTGCCATGCTAATAATCTTATACCAATATACCACATGACGATCAACGTACACCACAGTGTACTAAGTTAAATAAGGCGTATTAACTAGCAGCATATATTGCAAAAATATTCAAGAAAGTGTTGAAAAAATCATGACCTTCACGTAGCATTACCTAAATTATAGAAGTTTCAAAGCAATTTTTCCGGCTCAGTAAGAATAGTCAGTAAATTTAATAGAAGAAGTCCTAATTGCCATATCTAAGGACGACCAGACAACAAGATATATCCTATGAGATAAATTTATGTCAATTAACGCAAGGATGGAAGTGACAAAAAATCATATTTTAAACTTCGCTACATATCTAAAATCTGGCGCAAGACTAATGACCATGCGCAGAAAAAACAAATCATTATGGAAAATTTAACAAGCCTCAGGACTTGCTAAATAAGGCCAAGGCCGGTTCCCGGTTGTAGTGCCGATGATGATGATGATGATGATGATGATGACATATCTAAAAAGTCCAACCCCATTTGTGAAATACTCGCGCGCTCACATTCCGCTATTATATCTAAGGCGTCTTGGAGTTTTATATGGCATTTGGCATATGTAATAATAACCCCGTAACGACTAGACCTAGAGTTGACATCAACTCAAGACTGACTAATTCCTCTACTACGAGTATTACCAACAAGTTGGAAAATTAAGTGTCTAGTCTAGCACGTGATGAAGTTGCCTTAAAACAATTAATAATGAAACCATCGGTGTTCAAAAGCTTGTCCAACGCCTAAGATTTCGTTTCAAATAGGCCATTAATCTTACAACGTGAACGGCAAAACTCGAAACTGTATCTGTAATTGATATGCTTCCGTGGAAATCTATCACTCACACTGCTTTGTCCATTTGTTGTTTAGCAAAAGAAAATTTGCTTGACGCATAAGTGCTGTTTTTTACATAAAAGGAGCATTTAAAACAAATTTTGAAGTCCCCTTTAATATCACAACATAGTGAGGGTGGTTGTTTAATAACAACTGCAAACCCTTTAAGTGTACTTTACAACAATTCAATATTTTATCTCTTATACCATAGTACTTAACAAACAAATGATAGTATCAACCCCAATAGTTAGCTTCTCTAATCGCCCATCATACGAACTTCTAACAAAAATTAATTTATCAGTTCCCAATGGGACTCTACTAAACCTATACTCTTCAAAAACATGATCCACTAAATAATCACCCCTAGCCAGGCAAATCCATTAATCTCCCTTCCGATTTAATTAAACTCAGTTTCAAGGCAAACGATGTCACTTAAGTCTACCCCCCTCAGCGCGACCCCGACATCCTCGCGCTCATAGTCCGCCAAGTGCCAACTTCAAAACGTCATTTCCATAAAAATCTTTCCTGTTTCTGACATCAAAAAGAAGAGAAAATAAACGTATTCTCCATTCCACCTCAATGAGGCTTTAACTTGTTTTTTCCGTCTCTTTTGAAGAAAGCGTGAAAATTCTCTAACCCATTGTGACAAAAGGGCCGCAATACATACGCGCCGCTCTCGAGTGTACATAATCCTCCGGCCTAGCACAATACATATCCAATCTTACGCCCTTGGTCGTCGACATCCCAGCTTTCATTGCACAACAGCTCACCCTTATGTACATTCCACCAACCACCCCTGGGGCTAGGACTCAATACAAAAAGAAACGAGAATGAAGCAAAAAAAAATACGAAAAAAATGAAGCAGGCCCTTGGATGGATCCCTTGAACAATGTTGGTTTTTTTTTGGATAAAGCAAAAATATGAAGGGCACACAACACAGGGATATGAATGCAAGGATATATGACTAAAGGTATGAACGGATGAAAGCATGAAGGGATGATAGCAGAAGCAGAAACAGTGGGCGGCAACAGCAGTAAACGCGAACCCTGAAGTGAGATACCAGACGAGAAAGAGCAAATATGGCAGCCAACACCAGACTTCGACACGTAAAGTGGCGCGTTGCTATGACAACGCGGACCCTTCATCTCCTGTTCCTTAGTCCTTATAATAAAATGGCTCTATTCAATTACCTCACACAGATATTGCGGACACTAACAGGCTGCGAGGCGCGCACACACACCCTGCGGACTGTATCCATCCATCCTACATCCTTATGTATGTATCTGTTTGTATGTGCTACCCTGTATGGGGGGTTATTATCCGCCCATGGGAGATATGACACAAGCAATTCGAGCATCAAAGGAACTCCATCACGGTCGTTGGAACGAAGAGCGTTGTTAGTTCACGGGACGACCGAGGAATCTCACGCAAAGTACTCTAATAGCCTTTAAGGGATGTAGATACACCACAGTGCAAAGGATGAACATGCAGATACACAGCCCCTAAAGAAGGAAGCAACACAAAGGAACAAAAATCATAAGGAATATTGAGAACAGATAGGACTTCAGGTGAATATATACAAACTTTTGGGTAGAGAAGTTTATCCGAAGACTAAGGAAACAAGCTACGGATCTGCCTCCCTAGCGACCAACTTCCAAGGCAGCATATGGACCACATGACAACCTCGACGATTGAGTTTGTGCAGTGAATTAACAACAGCTCGGAAATGAGTGTTCTGACTGTTTGGAGGAGTGAGCGCTCTGTAACATTGTCTCCTCTCCAGGGAAACTTTTGAAATACAATTCAAATGCTCTCAAAATACGTGATGCCTTCGTAAAGAATTTAATATTCATGACAATGGTATCATAGACTTGTCAGGATTCAATGCATCGAACTACGAATTGGAAACTCTAAATGGAATGAATTTCAAACTGTCAGTCTCAAGTTAGTCTGGTCTTGTAATGCCGTAGTGTGGGGGATTTAAATGTCCAAGATAAACTGAATCCACTTTTCAGTTTGTGCGACCATTTACAACCCTAGATAATCGATTTATGTTTGTAGAAAGCGGATCCTTACATTAATAAATTGCCGGTGGAAAACATCTCTACCGGAAGAAGGGTGACAATAATTTTCTGTGATTCTAAAATGTTTCTTTAGAATTATTTCATTTCACTTGACTGCATGGAAAGAAACAAAAACAGAAAACATAATTGATCGGCTTCACCTCTACAAATAATATCGATATTTCCCATATTCGGATTGTTACCTTATCGTACCTAAACAGTTCATATCTAATCACTTATTACACAAAATCCGAGGACAAGACACCTTTCATCCATTAAGTATACAATTTCATAAACTCTTGAAAAAACCTCTTTCTCACGGTCACTTAAAATTAAGTAAAAAAACGTTCACCCACCTTTTGCTGATTTGTTTAACATTATACTCATCATCATCATCATCGGGACTACAACCGGGATCCAGGATCTCTCCACCGGCATCCGGTCCTTATTTGAGACTTGTGAAATGGTCCATAATAATTTGTGTTTCCGGGTAAGGTTATTAGCCTTGCGCCAACCTTTCTCAGGATGTCGCTCCATGCATTGGTTCACTACTTGGTGGGTGCCAAACTAGCTATCCAGTGGTGTCACGTGGAGACTGTATCTCAACTTGGATTGAACAGGGACAAGGATCGTCCTGGCTTTCGTCGGGTTGAAAGCACAGACTTTACCCTGTTTAAGATTATCATCACCATCGGCACTACAACCGGGATCCGGTCTTGGCCTTATTTAACAAATCTCTCCATCGGTCCCGATTTCGATCCGATGTCATCCAGTTTGGCACTCCCAGGCTCTGGGCGTCCTGGTCTACGCCATCCCTCCATTGCAGACAAGGTCTGCCGGGCTGTCTCCTTCCATACATCCAGCCACAAAGGACTTTCCGGGTAGGCTCCTCTTCGCTCATTCGAGCTAGGTGTCCCGCCCACCCGAGTCTACCGAGCTTGATTATTCTTACAACATTACGTTCAATGTAGATTGCGTACAACTCATGGTTGTAGCGTCTCCGGAATCGTCCTCCCTCACATACGTGACCAACAATTCTCCTTAAGACATTTCTCTCGAACGCGGCTAAGAGTTCAGAGTGCCTTTTATTGAGCACCCAGGCCTCGGATCCATACATGGGTACTGGTAAGACCATGGTCTTATACAGTAGTAGCTTGGATGTTCTGGATAAATTTCGGGATTTAAAGAGCCTTGATAGACCATAGTAGGCTTTGTTGGATTTGATCAGCCGTTCGCGTATTTCTTCTTCCATATTGTTATCGGCTGATACTATTGACCCAAGGTAGTTAAATGATTGCACTACTTCAAATTCGTGCTCCACTACACTGATAGTTTCACCAACGTTATGTCTTCTCTTCGCAGAAGTTGCCACCATGTACTTAGTTTTTCCCTCATTAATCTGCAGTCCCAATTTTTGTGCCGCCTGCTCGATCTGGGTGAAGGATTCCTCTACCGCCGATTCGGTTCTACCGATGATGTCGATGTCATCTGCGTAGGCAAGTATCTGGCTGGATTTGGTGACAATAGTCCCTCTAGTTGTAACGCCAGAGTCACGGATTGCTTTCTCCGACGCCAGGTTGAAGAGGAGGCAGGCCAGACCGTCCCCTTGTCGGAGCCCATTACATGTGTTTATTGGTTTGGACAGCAATCTCGCTATTTTTACTTGACTAGTTACGTTGGTCATTGTCAACCTACAAAATCGTATCAATTTGTGTGGAATTCCGAACTCTCTCACGGTATTATATAGTTCTACTCTGGCTATGCTGTTGTAGGCGGCCTTAAAGTCTATAAACAGATGATATAATGGAATCTTAAATTCCAGACATTTTTCCATCGCCTGCCTAAGGGAGAATATCTGATCAATTGCTGATTTGCCTGGGGTGAAGCCACACTGCTATTGACCAATGATGGCTTTAGCGTATGGGGCTATCCGGTCTTGTAGGATAGTGGAAAGTATCTTATAGGCGGTACGCAGCAATGTTATACCCCTATAGTTGCTGCACAGTGTGATATCTCCTTTCTTATGTATGTGGTAAATTATACCGCGACGCCAATTTTCCGGCATCTCCTCTTGCTCCCATACGTGCACCACGACCTCATGAATTGCGTGATGTAACGCTGTCCCTCCTTGTTTGATCAGCTCAGCTGGTATGCCATCAGCTCCGGGGGCTTTATTTGATTTTAGCTGTCTAATGGCTTTTAATGTTTCCTCAATGCTTGGTGGCGGCAGCATTTGGTCTAAGTCTTGCGCTGGTGGAGCCTCCAAGTCTTCTGTGAGCTGACCATTTAGCAATTCGTTGAAGTGCACTTCCCATCGCTCCAGAATGGCTTCATGATCGGTGATCAGAACACCCTCGTTATCCTTGCAGTAAGTGCAGCGTGGTGTGTACCGCGTCATACTGCGGATTATTTGGTAGAACTTCCGTGCCTGGTGCGGACCTTGCTCTCTACTTTTCTCTATTTCACAGACAATGTTTTTTTCCCACGCACTTTTCTTTTGTCTGTGAAGCCATTTTTCAGATCTTCGGGGCTCTTTGTATTTTTCCTTGCGCACCCGCGCCCTATGAGACTGATGCATTGCCCGGTATGCAGCATTCTTACGTTCAGTCGCTAGTTTGCAGTCATCATCAAACCAGTCACTCCGATCTCTACGACTACTGCCTAGGATGGAGTTGTCAGTACTAATGACAGTATTATGGCGTGTCCATTTCTCTTCTACGCCCGCATTCTGCCCCCAGGACTTACTCTCCCTACGTCGAGCTCTTCTAGGGCGACTCCTACCGCATGTGTTCTCATTGCGTAAGGCAGCCGTGTTGATTCGAACCTGATCCGCGGATGAAATACGTCTTCATAAGGTAATCCGCGCTCGGAAAACTGTACCAACAAGATAGTGATCCGGGTCGACGTTGGCACCTCGGTACGTTCCTACCATCATCAGGCTCGAGGAGTGGCGGCGATCTATCAACACGTGGTCAATTTGGTTGCGAGTGGCTCCATCTGGTGAAACCCAGGTGGCTTTGTGGCAATCTTTACGCGGAAACCTGGTACTTGCAACGACCAAGTTTTTCGATGCTACCAGTTCGATGACTCGTAGTCCATTGTCATTAGTGTTCTCATGCAAACTATGGGAACCTGTGTAGTGCATGAAAACCGGCTCCCGACCTATTTTTGCATTCAAATCACCAAGAACGATTTTCACATCGTATCTTGGGCAGGCATTGAGGGCCCGTTCGACGTTCCCGTAGAATTCTTTGAATAATACCACTGCCCGTCCATCTTATTTTTTTGTACTGCAGTCGTGTCAGCGTTATATTCGGACAGGGCATCGGCTAGCTGCGGTGCAGCTCGAACTCTGTACAGTGGGCGGACGTTCCATGAGAAAATTCTTAAATCGTTTAACGTTAATAATTCGTTTTTACGGGCTTAGTTATTAGCCTTGCGCCAACCTTTCTCAGGATATCGCTCCATGCATTGGTTCACTACTTGGCGGGTGCAAAAGTAGCTATCCAGGGGTGTCACGTGGAGACTGCGTGTCAACTTTGATTGAACAGGGATAAGGATCGTCCTGGCCTTCGCCGGGTTGAAAGCAATCAGTAACTTTGCCGTGTATGTTCGCTCCCATCGTTCATGTTTAACATTATACTACTCACTTAAAATTAGCTATTAAAACTCCTTTCATGTGTGTTTCACTTTTTTGCAGTCCATTTTCACAAAAACACTCACATCGACTCACTCAAACGACTGTCAAATAAAAACTACGCATCTAAAATGGCTTAGTGTTCACTTGATGTCGAGCGGCAAAGACGTTTTAAATCGCGCTCCTCGCCACACATTGAATACACACACACGAAAAAAAACAAAACAAAACTGACAGTAAATAAACGCGTACGCGGGTTCTCTATCAATAGTGCTAAGTGAATAGTGTAAATCACAAAAAAAGTGCAAAAACAACGAGAAAAAACGTGTGAAAAACATACCAGCATACCAACAACAAGCAGCCATGTGCCAACAACAACAAGCGATGATAAATCAAATGCTCCACAAAATCAACACAATGGAAAACCAAATGCAATCGCAGGTATGTGCCACTATCCCTTTGCCAACAGAATACCATACAGATGAAGAAGAGCTGGAAAGGGAAACCTCTACAGTTTATAAGAAAAGAAAAACTGACAACAGTGCTAAAGAAATTACAATACCAACTGTAAACAATATGACCTCAGTTCGTGAATCAACAAATGCGGTTACAAAAGAAAGGGAAATTCCCCTGCCACCACCAATCAATGTGAGGAATATAAGGGATTTTAATGCATTTAGAAATGCCATTTTGTCTGTATTGAAAGACAAAATTCAATTTAAAGCATTATCTAAAAATGATCTAAAAAGAACATGCGAAACAGAAAATGCATACAGAGCAGTTAAAGAGAAATTACAATCCCTTAAGACCGATGTAAGAACCCAAGATTTAGAGTATCATACCTACCAACTAAAAAGTGAGAGACTATTTAGATTCGTAATCAGAGGACTTCCAGCTTCAATGTCCATAGATATGATTGCAAACGAATTATGTTCACTAAACCATAAAGTGGTAAAGGTAACAAACATCAGGAAAAGCTCCACGTCAACTAATGGAGAAAAAATCTTTAAAGCCTTTCCATTGTTTTATGTCGATATAGTTCAAAAAGAGAATAACAAATCAGTGTATGAAATCCAAGAATTATTGTGGTGCGAAGTATCGATTGAACCACCCAAAAAGGTCAGATCGATACCTCAATGTAATAATTGCCTGCTTGGTCATACTAAAAATGTCTGCAACTATAACTCAAGATGTGTTAAGTGTGCTGGGCCTCACCACACAACCCAGTGCTCGAAACAACGCAACAGCATAGCAACATGTGCTCCTTGCCACGAGAATGGCCATCCAGCTAGTTACAAGGGATGCTCAGTGTATCAAAAAAACTAAAAGCATAGCATCCAAAGAAAACTACAGTCACTCAAAGACTGCAATCCAAAAATAGAGAGCGAGCGGGGCCAACCACAACCGGTACTAACAACACACAAATGAACAACAAACCAAGTGAGAAAACTGATGCTCAGTGTATTCCAGGACGACATCAAAAAAAGCATCAACCAGCTAGCAGAAAGGGTAGGTAAACTTGAAAAATTTCAAAAACTATCGACCAAGAAATCCAAGAAATAAAGACAATGAGTAATCGGCTCCTAAGAATAATCACTTGGAACGCAAATGGGCTCAAGCAAAGGGCTCAAGAATTAGAAATATTTATAAGAGAGCACAACATAGATATTGCGTTGATATCAGAAACACACTTTTCTCATATGAGCTTCATAAAAATCAGGGGTTATATGGCCTATTGGACTACGCACCCCAGCGATCGTGCCCGTGGAGGTACAGCTCTGATAATAAAACAAAATATACATCACTTCTCCTCAATAGTATACTGGTTAGTATACCCGCCTGTCACGCGGGAGACCGGGGTTCGATTCCTCGTCGGGGAGCCTCTGGCGCAAGAATAATGGCCTTGCCCAGAAAAAAAAACAAATCATTATGGAAAATTTAACAACTTGCTAAATAGGGCCAAGACCGGTTCCAGGTTGTAGTGCCGATGATGATGATGATACATCACTTCCAACAAGAAGAAATAAAAGAAACTTTTATTCAAGCCTCCATTGTTACTATCAACCTTAATGGAGCTGATTTAAATGTAGGTGCTGTATATTGCCCACCTAAACACACAATCTCAAAACAACAATTCACGGATATCTTCACGAAGCTCGGACCAAGGTTTATAATTGGTGGAGATTTCAATGTCAAGCACACTGCTTGGGGGTCAAGGTTGATTACTCCAGGCAAGGGAAAAGAATTGCTTACAGCCATCAAAGAAGCAAAGTGCGAATTTCATTCGTCTTGTTCACCAACATACTGGCCTACTGATAGCAACAAAACTTCTGATCTGATCGATTTCTTTATTTCGAAAGGAGTGTCATCGAATTCTATTGAAACGGATAGTTTAGTTGATTTAACGTCTGACCACACTCCAGTACTACTAAAACTGAATGCAGCTGTTCCCAGAAAGAACAGAAAACTAAATCTTACAAACAAATATACAGATTGGGAAAAATTCCGAACAGAGCTTAACAATCAGATTGAATGATTATTGATATTGATTATGAAGAATTGGAACAACAAGTACAACAATTTATCGAAACATTGAAAGGCCCAGCCGCAACAGCAACTCCGGTGCCAAGTGATAAACCAGAACCAGCAACCACATACCCTATTGAGATTAGAGATCTAATCAAAGACAGGTGCAAAGCTAGACGAACCTGGCACAGATCCAGACACCCCAACGATAAAAAAATATCTAAGCGAACTAAGTCCGTCAGCGGATACGGATTACTGTCTCTGGAAGGCAACACGTAAATTTAAACGTCCCCTTATCCAAGTGCCACCTATAAAAGATACGCAGGGACTGTGGGTACGCAGAACTGAAGATAAAGTTGAAATATTTGCACAACACCTGGCTTCAGTGTTCAAACCACACAACATCCACAGTAGCATTGATCCTTCACCCAGGGATCAAACTGAGCAAACAATCAAACCAGTGACCCCAATGGAGATTGCCCAAGAAATCGACAAAAGTTTGAACCACAAAAAAGCACCAGGCATCGATGAAATATCACCTGGCGTGTACAAGGAATTACCTCGAAAAGCTGTCATTATGCTAACATATTTGTTTAATGCTTGACTTTCGACTAAAATACATTCCAAATTCATTCAAAACAGCCCAGATAATAATGCTCAAGAAACCAGAGAAACCAGCAGAAGAAGTAACGTCTTATTGACCCATATCGCTATTGCCATCCATTTCAAAACTGTTTGAGAAAATACTCCTCAAGCGACTCAAGCCTCTCATCAATATTCCAGACTTTCAATTTGGCTTTAGGAATAAACACTCAACTATTGAACAGGTTTACCGCGTGACCACAGCAATAGAAAAGGCTTTCGAACAAAAGAAATATTGCCCAGCTGTCTTTCTTGATGTCTCCCAAGCGTTCGACAGAGTATGGCATGAAGGTCTTATATATAAAATGAGTAACGTCGTTACCAACACGACAAAGAGATAAGACGTATACCTGACAACAGGAGAAAGCAAAAGAAAAGAAAAAATAATAAATAAATAAATTCGTCGCGCGAGTGCAAGTGAACAAGTGTGGATTACACAGTGTGGCCGCCACTGAGAGCGGTTGTTTAAAAAATAAAAAAAAATAAAAAAATAAAAAAATAAAAAATTATGGAAACAAACAAAGTGCTAAAGAGCTCGTCGCCTTTCATGAAAAGGGGCCAGACAGACCTGAAAGCGATGACACGGAGCCGACTCGAGCGACAGCCGAGTATTATAACAAAGCGGCACAAGCCAAATTCAGACGGCGAAAAAAATGCAAACGGAAAGAAAAACGAATACACAGGCGCAGGTAACCAATTCAACGAATTGGTTGACCTTGACCCAAGTGAAATCGAATTACCTGCTGAGGAAGAAAACAATGTCACAGGTACTGCAACAGATCCGGCGGAATTAGAAAAACTCCTTGCGGATATTGACACAAAAAAAGAGGAACTCAATAAACAAAGAGAAGCAATCCTCAAATTAGAAGACCTGGTGCAGCAACAACAAAGCCAAGAAAATACAACAGCAAAACGGAAAAATCAGGAACAACATCAGGAAGGAAACAAATGAGATGCAGAAGCAGCAAACAAACAAGCACATCTTAACCAACAAAAAGGAAAAGGCGCCGCCTATAATACTTACGTCCATGGAAACAAAGGACGTTATAAAATTAGGTGAGTTAACTTGCAAAAATTTCAAAACAGAAAAAATTAATAATTCTAAAATAAAATTAATGTGCCATGATATTGAAGGTTATCGCAAAGTAATCACTGCTTTGGGTAGGACAAAAAGCGAGTACTACACGTACACCCCGAAATCGGAGAAAATAATCTCCATGCTCCTAAAAGGCGTTGATCCATGTTTTTTCCCCTGAGGAGGTATTAGAGGAATTAAAAAATGTCGAAACCGACAATTTAAAATTTACAGGTGTGAAACCCTTCTTTACCGCCAACTCCAGAAAACGCAATTGCAAATTGCCTTTCTTTATTGTATCACTGAGTCCCAACTGTAAAGTTGATGCTCTCCGATACATCAAACACCTCAACCACCAAACAATAAGTTGGGAAAAAATTAGAAAAATCGATCGCGTATTGCAGTGCATGCGTTGTCAACGCTTCGGGCACGCGGCATCAAACTGCCACATGCAATTCAGGTGCGTAAAGTGCCTCTCCGACCACACCATTGGTGAATGCTCCTTGGGCAAGGAACAGCTTCCAGATAGGAAAACACTGTCCTGTGTCCTCTGTAAAAATACAGGTCACACTGCTAATTTTAGAGGATGTCCTACATTTCAACAAATGAAATTAAAATTGGAATCCAAAAAGAAACATGTTGAAGAAGAGAAAAAAATGAAAACTCGTTCTTACAACAATTTCGTGGCTCCTTGTGTGTCATATGCACAAATGGCCGGTGCTCCTAAGCAACCAGCATCCATGGAACATACATATAGTAATGGGAAAATGCCTGCACCAGAGGCACATTCAGAAATAATAACAATGTTATTAACCATGCAAGGACAATTTGCCGAATTTCAAAGAACACTGACTGAATAAAGAGCACGAATAGATACTCTCTATTCAACCCTGTTCTCAAATAACTCTCCACTTCAAAATCTTCAACCCTCTGTCTGAACTTAACCTAAAAATTATAGCTGTGAATGTAAATTCCCTAATCGGCATCGAAAGAAGGGATAATTTAGGCAATCTGCTCCAAGTCGAATGCCCAGATGTGCTCTTGGCTAGCGAAACTAAGCTAAACCAAAGGCACAAAATGGGCTACAAAAATTATAACATAATTAGACGAGATCGACCACACTCTACTCGAGGGGGTGGGGTTGTGGGGTAGTTTTTACCTTACGTCTGCACGGACGTGGGTTCGTAGAAACACCCACGGATGGCTCACTGTTTATTGTCCACCGATCGAGCAGTGGCAAAACTTAGAAACGAAGATCGATGCGATACCCTGAAATCCCCAGCGGAAAATAAACACACGGTAGTTTTTAGTTAGACTATCACACTTCTTTATTCATGGGAGATAGTTCGTTTGGGACTACCAATGAATTTTTTACATTGTTCGAACACTTATAATCACTATAACGATCTTTACTATTGCCATTTAAGTTGGTAAGGCCGACTTTCACTAAGAGTTATTATGGATAAGCGACTATCACATCGACACAAAAAAAACCTCCGACACGTATAAAGCCTAAAAATGGCAACTAACTACCAAAACTCCATCCACGACAAGCGACTCGACGGAAAACGATTGTAATTGATAAGGTGACCGGTAGCGGTGTACGTACTCCTCTCGCGATGAAATTGGACTGGTTATTGGATGTCTCTTTACAGACATCCAACGAAAACGAACCTAAAGGATTCGCCGCCAATGGCGAAGGTCCAAACGAAAAGGAAAAGAGAAAAACTCATGTAGCAGATCGAATCCACTGCTACATGTTTGGGCAAGATAAACTGCCGCCATACCCAAGGGATAGATTCTTGATTGACGTGTGTCAATAAAACCCTTGCCGAAGGCAGAAATCTATCTTGGAAAAATGTATCGAACATTGGGCATAGCCGTTGTTAGATCATCTAGCATAAACAAATTTCGGTCGTGTGACTCGATGCATGTTATGTTAGGGATGTGTTTATCCCGTTGAAAAGGCACTGTCAGGCGAAAGTATCCGCTTGAATGTTTACTTTGTGTAAACTAAAATTGGTTGCCATGACCGATGCTGGTGATCGTTCCAAGAAACGGCAACGGATCATAAAATCGGTCATGCTTAGATCCAAGCAAAATATGCGCGCCTGAAAGGCCAATGTTTGATTTGATCTTCTTTACTTAAGGAAAGATAGATCATAGACATGCCGTTGGAAATCTGGCTTGCAGCTGTGCAAGCAACCCGAAATAATGCTAGGTCAATGAATGGGTACGAAAATAACACACGGAAAGATCAGCGTGTGTTGGTGGATATGTGCCATCCATTGTTCGGTCGCGGAAGCTCGGTTGATGAATTGATGTCATGGCAAGATGATAATCTTGCCGTGAATTATGCTTTTAGGAATGACCGTGGGGAATAGGTTTGGAAAAGCACCCCAAAAAGGTAAGCTGCCTAATATATATTTATGTCGGTTATCCTTGGAGATAACCGAATTAATTCCAGCGAATTGGTTGGCGGTTAATGCCGTAGCAAGGTTGCATAACCTTGCTGAAGATTCGACTTCAAGGTAAGTCGCATCGCTGGGAATGGTGAGGATCGAGCGATGCATGGCTCTTCGGGCCCTGAAAAGCCGCATGTCACCCCCTCCCCAGTGACGTAGTCACGAAACAGGTAAGGCAGATTAGGAGGAGAATAGTTGGGTATGTGCGCGCGAGTACGGGGAGGTTGTGCTGGTGGAGTAGGAGTGGTGTCAGTAGATGGAGGTGGTTCTGGAGCGGAAGCTTCCAGAAAACAGGGCTTAAGCCTTTCGACGCTGACCGTGGATCGCTTGCCTCTAATGTCGTTACCCTTGTTGGTGACCCTTTGCTATCGAATCCGTGCCATCCCCCTCGAAGGCGCGGTCACTGATGCGGCGGAAGACTTTGAATGGGCCATCCAATGTTCGGTCGCGGAAGCTCGGTTGATGAATTGATGTCATGGCAAGATGATAATCTTGCCGTGAATTATGCTTTTAGGAATGACCGTGGGTAATAGGTTTGGAAAAGCACCCAAAAAAGGTAAGCTGCCTAATATATATTTATGTCGGTTATCCTTGAGGATAACCGAATTAATTCCAGCGAATTGGTTGGCGGTTAATGCCGTAGCAAGGTTGCATAACCTTGCTGAAGATTCGACTTCAAGGTAAGTCGCATCGCTGGGAATGGTGGGGATCGAGCGATGCATGGCTCTTCGGGCCCTGAAAAGCCCCACAGGGTCGCTATCTTAGTTAAGAAAGGTCTTCACCATAAGGTCGTTTACAGCACGGAAGTACACAAATTCCAGGTGCTAGAGGCATGCATTATAGACATTCCGCTAAAAAGTCAAAGGCATCTATATATAGTTGCTGCTTACGCTCCTGAATCTGTTCAAGGTACCCAATTTATCAGTGAAATCGATACGCTTTTCCGAAATCTCAAGTTAGATTTGGAAAACAATTACTTTTTAATGGCAGGTGATTTTAACGCCAAGCACAGTGCCTGGGGCAATCTGACCTCGAACACTAGAGGCAATGCCTTGTTTGATTGGTGGCAAACAAATGCGATCGAGCATAAACTAGAATTGTACGCTACAAGTACACCGTCTTATCCAAGAGGTAACTCCTTCCTGGATTTACTTATGACAGATGATCGAATTCAGTTACCAGATACCGAGGTAACTACTCGAAATTGTCTTCGCACAATTGAGTACGATAGTGATCATTACGGACTTGGAGCCGTAATACACGTGCCAAACGAGTACCATCTACTTGAGCAGTACGACCAGGTACACTCTTTCGATTTCCAAAAAGCACATTGGTCGCGTTTCGATCGCATAGTAAAAAGAGAAATACGCAACATTGGCATAGACCCACCGACTAATAGAAACCTTCGTAATGATGAAATCGATCATTACCTCCTAACTATGAACGATATTGTTACTAACACAATGAATCGTTCCATCCCCTAAGTAGCTCATATGGATGGCTATACCCACCGATACAGAAATGCAACTATCGATGCTTTGTATAGGCAAAAGAGCACCCTGCTCTCAAAGCTGAAATTGTGCTATAGGCAGTTCAGTGACCCAAATAGCAATGAAATAAAAACAATCAAGTCCTTGATTAAAAATCTTCAAAAACTGATCCGGGATAATTACCGAGCAGTAATACATGAGGAGTGGAGCAACACAATTCGAGCTGTCCAAGCAAACGGACCGAACATGTTTTCACAAATCAAGAAAATATGTCGAAGAAAAGATCACAATGACATTCCCTGTCTCCGAATTCCACGGACTCCCGAGAATTGTCAGATAATGCTGAACGCAGGACTCACCTTAGAGCACATCAACTCCAATGATGAAGTAATAGTAGTCGAAGATCCACAAAAGAAAGCGAATTCAATTGGAGCCTGTTTCGAAGCAGTGTACAGAGTTAACGAATCAGTTCATGCTAACACTGAAATTGAAAGCAATGCCCGTCAAAGACATTGCTCGCTGCGCAATCAACTTCACAACTGGCGATCCGAAAACCATAGTTTCATCACATTCGGCGAAAATAATAGGGCGGATTCTCCCGTCAGAAATGAAAATACAAATGTTTGTGCGCAAGGATGAACTTAGAAACATACTTAGCTCAATAAAAAATAAGAAATCATCTGGAATAGATAGCATTCCAAATCCGGTTCTAAGGCATTTGCCTTGCGAAGCAGTGAACATATACACTACTTTGTTTAACAACGCTCTAAAGAATGCACACTATCCAACCCATTGGAAGACTGCAGTAGTCCACCCTATCCCCAAAAAGGGTAAGGAGAAGAGCAATCCAGCTAATCTGCGCTCGATCAGCCTGCTTCCCAACATCAGCAAGGTATTCGAAAAAATTATAAACAAAGCACTGATAGGTTGGTGTGATGAAAACGATATCATCCCCAACAACCAGTTTGGCTTTCGAGCGCGACATGATACAGTTCATGCAGCGACGAAACTTGTTTCCGATATACAGTGGAACAAGGCAAAGCGACAATGTACAGGCGCCTGCTTGGTTGACTTTGAAAAGGCTTTCGACACCGTATGGTTAGAAGGACTTGTCTATAAGTTAACAAACCTGGGTATGCCGCAATATCTGCTATACATTATTTATGATATGATAATGGACAAACATTTTGTGGTGAAATGCGTGGACATACTCTCCAACAAGACCTTCCAATTTAAAAATGGCTTACCGCAGGGAGCTGTGAATTCTCCCATTCTATTCAATATTTACACTAGTGATCTAGTGAGTTCTCTCGAAAACGCCATTGCGTACGCCGATGACATAGTGGTGTACAGAGCAGGAGGAAAAATAGACGACATCAGTAGGCACCTTCAAGATGACTTCAACAAAATAAAACAATTTTGCGACGACTGGAAATTAAAAATTAATTTCCAGTAAACCGAGACTATTCTTTTCAGAACGCCCCTATCCATGGTCTCGAGGGATACAAAATACAACTGGAAACACTTCTCTATTGTAGGTAACAATAACCTTCCACTACAAGTGAAAACTGTAGTTAGATACCTTGGTATCTGGCTAGACCAGTATTTATATTTTGACAAGCACGTAGCAGCGTCCCTCTCCGCAGCTAAAAGCGCATATTCTATGACAAGAAGTCTATTCCGGAGTAGTCTTCTTGACCCCAGAGTCAAAACAATTTCGTACTCGGCATTCATCCGACCAGTTTTGATTTATGGCTGCCCAGTATGGTATAATATATTTCCACTTTATATGGAGAAGTTTCGTGTGTTCGAACGGCAGTGTTTGCGTTCCTGCCTCGGACTTTATAGAACACCAGAGTCGCAATACAAAAAATTCTATCCCAACAAAATCCTGTATAACAAATCAGGGTTAAATAGGATAGACAATTTCATAATTAAAATTATTCGTGGTCACACAGCAAGGGCAATGTGCAGTGACAATAATCTTAACTCGGGAGCATTCTATCCCAATGATATGTATCTGGAGAATACCCTCCAGAATGGGTTTATTCCCCCAGAAGCGTTCCCTTTCTTGGATCAAAAATGCCTTATCCAAGACGTGCATGGAGTCCCGATTATTTACCACGCTTTCCGTGGTGACAGGGAGTAACGAATTCTCCATGATAGTGATATCTCCAATGCCCCAGACCGCATGCGTTTTAGCACGGCGATCAGTGAAAGAGATAAATCAGCCAAAGATTGAACATCTCCAAAATGGTGGTGGCTTCTCAACGAGGAGAGGACTTCACTTCCTCAGATATAGTATGCCTCTCAAGAGCAACGCTCTCCTTCCTCTTGTCCCTTAATTTAAGGACTGTGATTGTAGAAAGGGTTTAACATTTACTCCTAATATTATACATGTAAAAAGAATTAGGAAAATAAATGTGGTTTAAAAACTAAAAAAAAACTATAAAATGAGTAAACTGTTTCCAGCAAACTATTGCCATCTACTCGAATCATACTTGTCTGATAGAACCTTCAAAGTAACACACGAAGGAGCTCACTCTAGTTTCTATCCAATAGAAGCAGGCGTACCACAAGGAAGTGTCCTGGGGCCTTTCCTCTACGTACTATACACAGCGGACATCCCAACAACCAAGAACACATTCATAGGCACCTTTGCAGATGATACAGTTATAATAACAGCTGACGAAAATCAAAAAAAAGCTACACAACAATTGCAACACGCACTCAACGAAATTAGTCAATGGACCACTGATCGGATCAGATAACAATATTTCTACATATCTCAACGGAATTCCAGTTCCCAAAGCAGATTCAGCGAAATATCTCGGTATACATCTAGATAGCAGACTAAACTGGAGACATCATGTGAAACAAAAAGCTGAGCAAATAAAGCTGAAACGTAGACAGATGTATTGGTTAATCGGGAATCACTCTCAACTCAATCTCTATTGTAAAAGATTGATCTATCAATCTATCATCAAGCCGATCTGGATATATGGAATCCAATTATGGGGCTGTACAAAGCAATCCAATAGAGATATAATTCAACGAAGCCAGAATAAATTCCTTCGCATTATCACGAATGCCTACCGTTGTGTGACAAATCAGGAAATTCATGATGACCTAGAGATGAAATGGATTTATGAAGTTATCCAAGAATATGCTGTCAAGCACGAAAGACGCCTACATAATCATACCAACGTAGAAGCCATTCAGCTCTTGGATATTACCCACGAATTGAGACGGCTAAAACGGACGAAACCTCATGAATTAATATGTTAAAATCGAACATACTAAATTCGAGTTGGGAGCTGAACACTGGTCCAGTAAATCCTTACACGCTCTACTTAATTAAACTAAATTAAGTACAATTTAAACCTAGTATTAAATTAAATTGTTAAGATTGTACTATTCATATCCAATAAAGGATGTTATTAAAACAAACAAAAAAAACAAAAAATCTAAAATGGCGGACATTTTGGTGAGTGACTGTCAACATATGCACAACTACAGTCACTAGCTTTTATTGACGAAACTATTCCGACAACCCATGTATACTTACTAGTATTCAAAATTATCGTCGGTGTGTCGGATATGATAATGGCCACCATAGACTCACAACCACAATTCACGTTCCACGCAAACAAACTCTGACCGTACAAGTGATCACATTTATTCCTTCAATTTGCATAAGGCACGTTGATCACGTTTCAGACGCGTTATCAAAAGGGAAATCCACTTAAGTGGAACGGTTGCACTTATCAACAGAAATATAAAAAAAGGTTGAAGAGATAGAACATTATCCCCTAACAATGGATGGCATTATTAAGAAATCAATGGAGCTCTCTATTCTCAAGATAAAAAAGCGGTCTGAAGTTTACACAAGTCAATATAGAAACACAACTATTGATGTTCTGTATAGGCAAAAAGTTTCTAGACTGAACAGTGCTGGATTACCCATTAGGCCAGACTAGGCCATGGCCTGGCGCCCCTGGCGAGCAAGGGCCCCCAAGAAAATTTGTCATGATTGTTTTTAATTTATATTTTTAATTTTAATTAAATTTTTTTATATTTTTTGGAATATTGTAAACAAACATTTTTTTTTAAAGACAATTCATTTATCTTATGTAATTGATTATACTAATGTATTTTCAAACAAAAATATTTAAAAATCTTAATTGATTTATTCTTTTGATTGTTATTTTAAGCTACGATTTCAATTTCAAATCGCGCGCTAAATAACCGAAACAGCGCTTGCAAACTCGAGCTGTTTATATAAACAAAAACGATTCATTTCAGTGTTTTAAGCAAAACAAAACTATCTGTTGCTTTGTCGTTTGTCAAATTACATTTGTTCGTTGTTCTTAGAGAAAAAAAGAATGTTTTTTCAATTAGTGACGAATCTAGATGTTAATTAATGTGAAATTGTGGTATTGTGTGTAATGAACATATCGAAAACTACGCATTTGTTGAAAAAGGCAGGTTCTGTTTTATATTGCATCTTTTCACACAACCCAAAAAACATCACCAATCAAATTGTCTTTTTTGTTATCCAACAACAATAATGAAAGTGAGTTTGTATATTGTTTTCGTTTTAAATATCTTTTTTAAGTTTCGTTCAGTTTTTCGAAATTTGTTTTGTTGTTCGATTTTGATTTTGTAAACTGATTTAGTTTTAGCTATTTCGATAATTTAACATTTTGGTTTTGTTTTTTGGATTTATTTTTGAGTTCGATTTTTTGATTTTAAACTTTGTTGTTTAATTTCAAATGCAGAATTTGATGTTTGCTCATTTCATTTTCATTTTTAAAACATTTTTTATTTTTCTTTTTATATTCTTACTTTCTAAATTAAAGGATAGACAAAAAATGCTTAAATTCTAGCTTAATTATCTTATATAATAACTTACTGGTCCTTCGCAGACGCTCTAAGCTAAACATTACTTAACATTTGTATAATTTGCCTTTCGGCGACAGAACTTTGTGGCAGTACTGATAATTAGTTGAAATACAAAGAAAAATTTGAAAAACTTTGTCAATTTTTTTTTGTTTTTTTTTCTTAAAATTTAACTTACTTAACTTACCTACTTTCTTTTTTTTTTTTTTTTGTAATGTAAAAGCACTTAACCTAACTTAACTTAAATCTTATACTACCCTAATTCTAGAAAAGCTAAGTCTATGTAAGCTAGCTGATGATACTATGATTCTATACCGACTTTGGTATCCAGGTCTTTATATGCCATTCAACCACCAGAACTGTTGACGCTGTCTAATACTATCGTCCCGGTCTCTGTGGGAGATAGCCCTACTGAAGCGCAGGAGCTCTTCTTCGGTGCGCGTTACCTCCCGGTCGTAGCACAATCGCCCGTCTACAGATGATCTACTTACATGATAGATCAGCGGAATTCGGGATCTATCCTGTATAAGCCCTTTCATATCCAAGTCAAGGAACGCCTCTGGTGGAACAAGGTGTTTGGATAATAGGCCCCGAAAATTAGGTCATTGGACGAGCTTATTGCTCTCGCAATATATCCACCTTATTTATGTACGCTTCATTATATAAAGTCTCATTTGAGTAATACTTTTTATAGTCCGATTCCGGTGTCCGATATAATCTGAGACAACTTCTGAGACACTTTCTTTCGAACACCCGAATCTTTTCCATCAAATTTGGACCTATGTTGAACCATACTGGGCAACCATATATGAGCATTGGCCTGATTAGCGTCATGTAGCATATGACTTTTACCTTGCTGTCAAGTTGGCTACTGTGAAATAGCCTCCTTGTCATAGCAAAAGTTTTCCTCGCTTTGAGCAAAGCAGCCTCTACATGTCTGTTGAAATACAGATATTGGTCTAGCCAGATGCCCAGGTATTTAACTAAACTCTTGGTTTCCAGTTTATCTCCATGCGGTCCCACGATAACTAGCTTTCGCCAGTTTTTCCTTGTGTCGTACGTGGCTTTATATAATGGAGTTCTAAATAGGATGGCTTCACATTTCTGGAAGTTGATCTTAAGTTTCCAGTCATTGCAATAGCGCTGGACTTTGTTGAAGTATCGCTGTATTAACCTATTTATGATCGCAACTTTCGGAGCTGTTCTGTAAATTATGAGATCGTCTGCGTACGCAATAGCCTGCGGAAGTGCTTCTAATAAGTCGCTAATGTAAATGTTAAAAAGAATCGGAGAGAGTACCGCGCCCTGTTGCAAGCCATTCTTGATATTATACGTTTTATTAGAGGTCACATTACCACTTTAGACCACGAACCTCCTGTCCTTTAACATATCGTAAAGTACATATAGTAAAGGCTTATGTATGCCATGTCTGACCAGTTTGTAATACAACCCTTCGATCCAGACGGTATCAAAGGCTTTCTCCAAGGCGATCAGACAGGCCCCTGTGCATTGGTTCCTACATTTATCCCATTGTATGTCGGAGACCAGTTTAGCTGCGGCATGTGTGGTTTCATGACCCGCCTTAAAGCCAAACTGGTTATTTGGAATAATGCTGTTGTCGTCTACCCATTTTACCAGAGCTTTGTTAATGGTTTTTTCAAATACTTTACTGATGCTTGGGAGTGAACTTATCGAACGCATGTTCATTGGGTTTGTACAGTCTTTGCCTTTTTTTGGGATGGGCTGAATGATAGCCGTTTTCCACCGCGCGGGATAATATGCATTATTCAACGCGTTGTTAAACAGGACCGTGTATATATCTATTGCCATTGGGGGCAGGTTCTTGAGTACGATGTTAGGTACTCCATCTATTCCCACTGACTTTTTGCTTCTTAATGAGTCGAATATACTCTGGATTCCTTCCCTTGTTATTAGAAGGCTATTAGCCACTACACCATTGGGATTAATGTCAATTGACAGATTATCTTCACTGAATTCGGTAAAACCCGGATTCTCCGATTGCCAAAGTGAAATTTCATTCCGGAGGTGCAGGTGATTGAGTAGAACTCTGTCCTCCAGGTCGTGATTTCGGTGAATGCTTTCATTCACCTTGTACATTTCCTGAAAGACAGCTCCCAAAGCGTTCACCTTTTCCAAAGGATCTTCGATCACGAAGAGCTCACTATTGAGGATAGCGTTCTCTGCATCTATGCCAATGTTGGTTACCAGCTGCTTGTTTACCTGAGTACGTGGGATTTGGAGACGCTGAATCTCATTTTGATTATTTCTCCTGAATATTTTATTTATTTGTGGGAACATATTCGGGTTATTAGTTTTTATAGCTCGAATTCTGTTGTTCCAATACAAATTTGTTGCTAATCTATAATTAGCTTTAAGTAATTGTTGAAGGTTTTTTAATCGGGATTTCAGTGATATTATCTCCTGGTCTTGTCTGTCTGTTAACTGTCTGTGCGATTGTTTTAATTTCGATAGCAGTCTGCTCTTTTGCCTGTGGAGTGCGTTCATTGTTGCGTTTCTGTACATGTTAGTGTGATCTGTAACTGTTGTTTTGGGAATTGTTTTGTCCATTGTTCGTTTTACGGTTTCGTCCATTTGTTGAATGTATTTGTCGATTTCGACATTAGTCAGGTTTCTGTTTACTGGCAGATTAAAGTCATTCGAACGAAGTTCTCTGGTGTACCGCGGCCATCGCATTGCCCCGTAGTTATAGGGTTGCGGGATCACGAATTCCTCCAGATCTGCGAGCTCGTTCGGAAGCTCTATTACTGCCGTGAATGCACAGTGGTCACTATCGTATTCAATTGTCCGTACACAGTTTGTGTTTCGTCTATTGGTGTTAAGTAATCTCAGTCGTGAGTCGATTAGCAAGATATCTAAGAACGATCTACCTCTAGGGAACGATGGATATTTCGTAGCTAGCAGGTCAGTTCTATATTCAATATGATACTGAACTAACCAACCAGCCAACTGATTTCCTCTGGCATTAGATATATAATTTCCCCAATTTCTATGCTTGGCGTTCATATCTCCCCCTAGGATAAAGTAATTTTTGTCCAGGTGCAATTGTAAGCATCGAAAGAGTGTCTCGAGCTCAGCTATAAATAGGTTTTGTTGGTGCTCCTCAGGTGCGTAGACCGCAATCGCATACAAACCCCTTCCTTGCTGAAGGGGTATGCGGACGATACAGGCTTCCAGCACCCGGAACCTGCGCACTTCTCCACTATATATTACTTTATGATTGATCCCTTTTCTAATAAAGATTGCGACACCCCCCCCTTGAGAGGAGTTAGGTCGATCTCTTCGTATAATATCGTAGTTTTTATGTCCTATCTTATGTCTCTGGTTTAACTTTGTTTCCCCCGCCAGAAGTTCATCAGGTTGTTCCTCTTGCAACAGGTTAAAAAGATTGGCTCTTCTCTCAGTTCCTATTAGTGAATTTACATTCACGACAAGAGCTTTTATTTGTGTTGATTGTTGCTGTTGATGTTGATGTTGCTGTTGGCCGACTTTTGCCTTCGGCTTTTGTTGTTGTTCGGTGTCTTTTTCTTTTTCGAGTGCCGCTATTTTTTTCTTTCGGCGTCTCTCTTCTAGACGGGCTCTTGCCATCGCAAGTTTCGCCTCCAATTCAGTTATTTCCTCCTCTTCATCCTCAGACTCTGAGGATGCAAGAGAAACGAACGAATTGTTTGCCCCATACATATTAAAATTGTAGGGGGAGGGGCGCTCTCTGTCCTCCTCCATTTGCTGACCTTTTTTCTCCATTGTTAATTTCGCGGTTTTACTTCGCGTCACAATGGAGTTTTTCGGTGTACCTTTTCTTTTGTGTGTTGTCGCTTTTTTATCGTCCTCCGTGTTCATACTGGTTCTTTCCAATTTGTTTTCATTTAAAAAAAAACAAAGGCGACCCGCAATACGAAGCACGAACTCGATTTCTTCCGTACGCCGACTCGAACTTGGCTATCGTCGAGTAGGAGTCAGTGACTCTGCGCTCTCACCAAACGCTGCCTTAAAAACCACTTGCTTAATGAGCAATATATTAGTTGTTTCAATTTTCACGCTTGCGAGGTGATATATTTTAATTGATAGTTTCTTTGTCGCACCTCACTGAAGGGATTTTGTTATGCACTTTTTTTTTTATTCTTCAATTTGTTTTTTGGTTTTTATTTTTGTTTATTTTCGATTATTTTCGATTACTTTTGATTCACTTTTCGTTCTGTTACTTTGTTTTGACTGTTATTATTGCTGTGAAGCAGCGCACTTTATAATGTCACTGAAACCAATTTATCGTTTTTGCTTGATTATGCTTAATCAAGTGAAAGACAAAACTGGGGATCTCGGAGGTATGCGATTATTATTAACTAGTACCGGATTTAACCGAAACAAAGCATTATGACCGATGCAAATATCGTGTTACATGTATCTCTGAATGATCGTCAGATGTGGATTGATTTGTTTTCACCAAAACTATTAAACACTTTCGTATTAACTCATTTTTTTTTTCTCAACGAGACTATTGCATAGATAATCAAACTGTTAATGAAATTTAAATTTATTGTTTATTGTTTGTCCTTTTGTTTTTTGTGGGGTTGATTTGTTTTCACGTAAACTATTAAACATTTTCGTATGAACTTATTAATTCTTTATTTTTATATCTGCGCGGGTCCAACACAAGCGGCACGCACACGATTACTTTCTCGTCTGAGGTAGGCAAAAAGTTTCTAGACTGAACAGTGCTGGATTACCCATTAGGCCAGACTAGGCCATGGCCTGGGGCCCCTGGCGAGCAAGGGCCCCAATTAAATTTGTCATGATTGTTTTTAATTTATTTTTAATTTTGATTAAATTTTTTTATATTTTTTGGAATTTTGTAAACAAATTTCTTGGCATTGTTCCACGCAATTCGGTTCATATGCGCTCCACAAGACAATCCGACGGATCGCACCCGTTTGTGGTTCATCTCCGACGGCGCGAACATCCCTGTATCAGAACTCGTTCCGTTACAGAGCGGGGAAGCTGTGGAACTCCCTTCCCACGCGAGTGTTCCCGGAGCGTCACAACCTGCAACTGTTCAAAAAGAACTGCAACTGTTATTTGATGGCATCTCGGGACGCCCACTCGACGCTATAGGTTCGCCTTTCCCGAGAGAAGTCTAATAAAAAAAAAAAAAAAAAAAAAAAAAAAAAACATTTTTTTTAAAGACAATTCATTTATCTTATGTAATTGATTATACAAATGTATTTTCAAACAAAAATATTTAAAAATCTTAATTGATTTATTCTTTTGATTGTTATTTTAAGCTACGATTTCAATTTCAAATCGCGCGCTAAATAACCGAAGCAGCGCTTGCAAACTCGAGCTTGTTTATATAAACAAAAACGATTCATTTCAGTGTTTTAAGCAAAACAAAACTATCTGTTGCTTTGTCGTTTGTCAAATTACATTTGTTCGTTGTTCTTAGAGAAAAAAAGAATGTTTTTTCAATTAGTGACGAATCTAGATGTTAATTAATGTGAAATTGTGGTATTGTGTGTAATGAACATATCGAAAACTACGCATTTGTTGAAAAAGGCAGGTTCTGTTTTATATTGTATCTTTTCACACAACACAAAAAACATCACCAATCAAATTGTCTTTTTTGTTATCAAACAACAATAATGAAAGTGAGTTTGTATATTGTTTTCGTTTTAAATTTCTTTTTTAAGTTTCGTTCAGTTTTTCGAAATCTGTTTTGTTGTTCGATTTTGATTTTGTAAACTGATTTAGTTTTAGCTATTTCGATAATTTAACATTTTGGTTTTGTTTTTTTGATTTATTTTTGAGTTCGATTTTTTGATTTTAAACTTTGTTGTTTAATTTCAAATGCAGAATTTGATGTTTGCTTTTCCTATCAGAATGGTACGATTTAAGTATGTTTGTAGATTACATAATGCGGCGATCCTATCGGAGCGGGGCTCAAAAAAGAAAAATTGCGGATGAAAAGAAAACGAATTGAGACAGATTTATCGAAATTACCAAAATTGACGTCATTCTTCCAAAGTTCCACTGCACATGCTTCTTCATCAGCTAGTGATCGAATCTAGTAATGAAGATGTAAGAATCGAAATATAATTTACTGTTGATATTTATAAATTATAACTTTCTTATAAAATATAAACTAAAGTGTTTTTAGAGCAAATGTAATTCTTAAAACTTTTCAATTCAAAATTGTTTTATCAAATTTGCAGATTCAATCTGAAACAGAGCAAGTCGATCATCTCAAAACCTCTGAATCTTTGGATCAAGATGATGGTTCAAACTCGCAGCGTGATGTTAGTCTGAACGAGTACGAACAGCTCAGAGCCGCGGATTTGGGTACTTTTGAAACTGCAGCGAACAATGACAATTGTTCGAGCGATCCAGGCAAGTGGGGTGATTTCACTGACGATGACGCCAATTTTTGGATCAATCGTGGTCCAAGCATGTGCCAAAATCACTCTGGACCGTTTGAGCCGTCTCGTAGATTTTACGATGCAGAAGGTAGAGCAAGATATTCCTCAGAAAAAACGTTTTTTGGAAGAAACGCAAATCAAGAACGGTTCAAGCGCGAATGGCTAATTTATTCTCCCACGACTGGTTGCGTGTATTGTTTTGTATGTAAGATTTTTGCTTCCAAAGACAAACAAAACAAACTGACCAGCGATGGATTTAATGATTGGAAAAATGTTTCCCAATTACATCAACATGAGAATGGATCTCTTCACAGAGAATGTATGTTGACATACATTCAAAGGCGACAGAACTGCGTCGATGTTTCCCACAACCTTCAACTTGAGTACCAGAAAGAGAAAAATTATTGGAAAGATGCAGTGCGACGATTGATTCCAGTCATCATAACGTTGGCTGAACGAGGATTACCTTTCAGAGGCACAAACGAGCATTTCGGCGTTCCAGATAATGGAAATTACTTAGGTTTACCCGAACTAATTGCACGGTTTGACCCGTTCTTAAAGAGTCACATTGAAAATTTTGCGGACCAAGGCAAGGGGAATCCCTCGTATTTATCAAAAACAATTTGTGAGGAGTTGATCAGCATTATGGGTTCAAAAGTAAGACATCACATTATACAAGAGGTGTTAGCCGCGCGATATTTTGGTCTTTCAGTCGATTCAACTCCGGATATCGCTCACGTTGATCAACTCAGTGTAGTTGTCCGATATGTTGCTAAGAATGGAAAGCCCGTTGAAAGATTTTTGACTTTTTTAAACTTTGATAGCCATAGAGGTGTTGCGATGGCTGAAGTGCTTTTAGAATGTCTTGCGATTTGCGGCTTAGATTTTAAATACTGCAGGGGTCAATCTTATGATAATGCTTCGAATATGTCGGGTATTTACTCAGGTATGCAATCGATCTTGTTAAATCTCAACGAATTTGCGATTTATTTACCATGTGCAGCGCATTCGCTTAACTTAGTTGGAGAAACTGCTGTAAAGTGCTGCTTGTATGCAGTGAACTTTTTTTCTACTGTACAATTATTGTACACATTCTTTTCAAGCTCAACCCACCGGTGGGACGTTTTGAAGGAACGTATCGCAAACGAAAAGGTACTTAAATCGTTATCCCAAACTCGTTGGGAAGCTCATGCGAACGCCACTGAGGCAATTCAAAAATCTTTCAACGAAATCGTAGCAGCATTGTATGAAATTGCTGATGATTTGACACAAAAAAGTGACTGTAGACACGAAGCTGAATGTATCGCGAATAAAATTCAAACCTTCGAATTCGTTTTCATGCTTGTTTTGTGGAGCGATACTTTGTACAATTTTCGGGCAACGAGCAAAGCATTGGAATCAGTAGAAATTGATCTGAAAACCTGCGCGTTAATGTACTCGTCAGTACAGTTTGAAAACAAAGCCAGATCCATTTTACCTGAGACAGATTATGCGAATGCTGCATCGCGAGTTCGACGAAGAACAAGACAGCCAAACGATGGCGATGCTCCAGAGGTTGCATTAAGTCCGCGCGACTATTTTCGTGTAAACGGTTTTTTGGTAATCATCGATACGCTCAAGATTGAAATCAACAGACGAAGCAAAGTTTACATAGAGGTTTCGGAGAGATTTTCGTTTTTGGCTGATTTTGATTTGACCGAAAATGTGTGTTCCAAAAAGATTTCCGATTTAGTTGACTTTTACTCTGACGATTTAGAAGAATTTTACCCTGAATTCATACAGTTTCACGCTTTCATTAAATCAAAATTCCCAATGAAACTTAAGTTCACTCACTCTAACCTCTACGAAAGTTTGGTTCAAGATCATCTTGAATTCGTTTTTCCGAAGGTTGAAATTGCTCTTCGCATTTTTTTAACTCTTATGATCACGAATTGTTCGACAGAGCGCTCTTTTTCAAAATTGAAACGCATCAAAAACGAGCAAAGAAGTGTTATGCGTTAAGAACGATTAGACATGCTAAGTCTGATGTCCATTGAATCGGACAATCTTTTTTCAAATTGATTTTGAAGAAATCATCAATGATTTTGTTGATCAAAAATGTAGAAAAAAAGTTTGTTGAAAACGAGCGTCGCTTTCATCTTCCAAAGAGATGTCCAAAGATTATTTTATAATTTAATATACTGTTAATTATTTTTAATCAAAAAATATATAATTCAACTGAAAAAAATGATTTCCTTTATTTTATTGTACTTGAAAACCTTAAAATGATATGAATAAGTTGTTTAAATTATACAAATGCATCAATAACGATTAATTTCACGATTATTAAAAAAAAGAGGGCCCCAAAATTTGAATGGTCTAGGCCCCCCGATTGGCTTAATCCGGCACTGAGACTGAAACGCCTCTATCGGTAAAACCCGACAATAAGGATACTCAAATCCTTGATCCGGAGCCTTCAATAGCTGATTCGCGAAAACTGCAGATTAAACTCGAAATGGGAAAACGAAATTCGAGCAGATAAGTAAGATATTTCGTAAGAGCAATCATAACGACATTCCGTGTTTAAAAATTACATGAACTCCAGCAAACTGTCAAATACTCCCCTATTGAATCCCTATTGATGGACGATCCACAAGGTTCTTGAAAGGCTGTTCAGGGTCAAATAGTTGTGCTGTCCTTAATTTAAAAAAACGAAATGAAAATGAAATGAAAATGAAATGAAAATGAAAATGAAAATGAAATGAAAATGAAACGAAAATGAAATGAAAATGAAATGAAAATGAAATGAAAATGAAATGAAAATGAAATGAAAATGAAACGAAAATGATGTGAAAATGAAATGAAAATGAAATGAAAATGAAATGAAAATGAAATGAAAATGAAACGAAAATGAAATGAGAATGAAATGAAAATGAAATGAAAATGAAATGAAAATGAAACGAAAATGAAATGAAAATGAAATGAAAATGAAATGAAAATGAAAATGAAATGAAAAAGAAATGAAAAAGAAATGAAAATGAAATGAAAATGAAGAGAAAATGAAATGAAAATGAAATGAAAATGAAATGAAAATGAAATGAAAATGAAATGAAAATGAAATGAAAATGAAATGAAAATGAAATTAATATGAAATAAAAATAAACTGAAATGGGCCCCACTAACACTACTCAAAAATCGCAATTCCGAGAAATGTTATGAAAATAACAACGCATCATAATTTTAGAAAGGGAAGAAAACATAGGAAAATAATAGCGCAGGACATTCTACTTCTTATACTTGGTCCAATATCATGTTCCAGTCCTTTTTACTGACCAGGAAGTTGGCTACCGCCTGACACACAATCGTTGTTTTAATTGTCCATGTGCTTTTTTTGTCATCGTGATTCTAAGCTCTACCTCTTTGTTGACGGCTATCTTTTGTGTCCTTGTCTTTGTGGAATGTTCCGTCATCAAAGGGACACCGCAAAAGTATCAAGCCACTGAATTGGCTTATCAGTTGTATACGTCGCAAACACATGTCAGCAATTCGGTTTGACCTTTACAGCGCCCAAACGCAAACCAGAATTTGTGGGATGGCCAAGCGTCGTCCGATTCGGTTGGGTCCTTTTGTGTGCTTGACATCGATACCGTTTACACGGCTCTTTTTGGTTGCACTCTGAGTCACGTTGTTTCCTTTGAGTAACATGATATTGCCGCTGTTGGCAATGATTAGCCATAAAGGACACAACGTATGCATCCAACTGAATGGTAGTGTTTCCCTTCTTTTGTCGCCGTCACACCGCTGGGAGGGGTTTCAATTCAGGTTCATATGAAACTTCTTTTTATTTTATAGGATTCTGATACGATGATGTGAAAGTCGGTTGGCATTGTAATCGTAAACGAAAACGCATACGCACACCATTACGCATATTTATAAGATTCTTTCAACATGTGATCTCTAAGACGTTTTCATTCAAGGATAATGAGTATATGACAGGCGTCCTCCTTGTGATACTCACAAATACGACTTGGTTCCCCGGCTGTGGACCTTGTGAATATGCAGGACTTCCCCGGTTAATTGTGCGACGTATGATGTTATATGATGTTATATATTTTTTTTCCTTGAACGGCTCAGATCAAAAGAGCGGAAGTGTTTGAGAATTAAATCGAGAGCAGTCAGTTGTAAGCACTGTGGTGCTTGCTGACATAACTAGGGTAAGGGTTGAAAGATGACGAAATATGAAAGCAAATCAATTGATGGGATAAAGGCATGTCAAATGTCGATAAGGTGAATTCCATGAATTTTTAAAAATATGGAAGCTGTTGAGAGGAGACTGAGCAGCAGTAAGGTGAATAAATCTCTTTCCAAATCACTCCCAGATTCAGTTAGTACATTGATATAATGGCTATTGGATGTGGGGTATACTATAATTGTGATTGAGTGCTCCATTTGTTAGTGTTCTAGAAAAAGCTTTGAGATTGTATCGGGTATACAAGTAAAAGGTTATTTATTATCGTTATATACGGTAGATATTTTGTTTAAGTTTGTTTTGTAGGGGATCCTCTTAAGTTGAGTCGTAGGCAAGGGAGGCATTGAGCATATCTTTCTTACCTCGATGCCTTTTTGATTTTGTAGCAGTCTTTGTATTTCTACCAGAACTTTTTTTCTTTAAACTACGCTTTCTGATCGTCGATAATCAAATTCGGTGCATCACTATAGCACAGTTCTCTTGTATTACTTTTAAATATAGTTAAGTGTGCATCTAACTTACCCACTGAGGCTAAAAACTTATGTAATACTGTATGTATGGATCAGGTCACAATAAAAGTGTTAATGTCGATACCGGTTTCTATTGTTTAAATTTGGGAATTACACAGTACTCTACTAAGTAGGGATGAGGTTCTAGTTGCCTGGATTTACTGCATGCAATCGAATTACGTGCCGTTTCAGAGTTACTGGAAGGTGAAAAGTCTTGGCACCACCCAAGTTAGATATCATAAAGGATGTTGATTTTAGCCAAGTTCAGAAGACCTCAAAACTCTTCGAAAACGAATCATTTGGTGACAGACAAATATCACAGTTGTTACGTTAACTATTAACGCTCCTGGGTAAACTCATTCTCCGATAATATTTTTCAAACCCTACAGCAGTAAGGGCTAACAAATATCGTTTTTGTAGTTTTGGGGGCGCAAAAGAAGTTGTTGTATTTGAAGATGCTGGATGTCATTGAAGACATAGTAGCGAAAGTATTCAAGCCCAAGGTAATAATTACTGAAACTACGACAGTATCAACGTTGGTGTCTCCGCGAGACATCAAATATTGAATTAACCCACCAACCCACGGCCGCGTGTACACGAGATATATTTTCGCATTAATTAAGCTGCGGATAGCTATATTAACTGCACTGGTATACGGCTCTGATGATAATATGTTTTTTCTTTTCTCTTTTGTGATATCTTCTTAACTGCGATTTGCGTGTTTGTACGTATCACTAACGCCATAGGACAGATGATAGATCTGTCGCAGTGCTTTAGCGAACTAAAAACAAGATACGTTGTTGGATGTTCGGAGGGGCGGATATTTACCCCTCTGAGAACTCTGGTAACAGTATGAGATCGAAAGCGTATTGGATGTCGTATCAAACAGCGTGAAGGTGGCTGCAAAATGTAGCAAGTAAATACGCTTTACGCTAATGACTGGCCAACATCAACTATAATCGAAAGCATGGATGAAGAGATAGAAGTTTTAATTTTTTTAATATACTTCTCTCAGGAGAGGCGAATCTATAGCGCCGAGTCGGTGCCCCGAGATGTCATCAAATAACACTTGTAGTTCTTCTTGCATAGTTGCAGGTTGTAACGCTCCAGAAGCACTCGCGCGGGGGCGAAATTCTACAGCTTTCCGGTCTTGTAAGGGAACGAGTTCTGATGCAGAGATGTTCCGCAAATTCGTGCGACCCGTCGAATTTTCTTATGAATTTTTTATTACTTTATTTATTATTATTTATTGGCCTGTGGGAACCCGGGAGGTCATGACCTCACCGACTCGACTCCGCCATCGTTCCCTGTCCTGTCCACTCTCCTTCCACGCCCGACCATCTGATCCGATCTCCTCAAGGTCAAACCTAACATTGTCCTCCCATCTCCGTCGCGGCCGTCCTACCGGTCTCTTTCCCGTTGGTCTACCGTCAAGAAGTCTACACACGGCCCTATCGTTGCCCATTTGCGCCACGTGTCCAGCCCATATTAATCTTCGCGACTTGAATTTTCTTATGAAGCATAAATAAACTGATCTGCCTGGAACAATACCACGAATTTCCGAAGAACAGTCTTCGTCATAATATCTGTAAAACGTCGGCTAGAGAAAGGTCGGCTACGCCTTCGATGTGATAGCGACTGTAGTCCCGATGTCAGCGCCGTGTCCCCGATTACGCGGATTGCTCGTCTCTGTATGGTCGCAACTAGAATGGGTATGCTTAGGGGCTGAACTCCAAACATCAAAGCAATATTCCAGCGCGGGCCTAATTTGGGATTTATACAGGAGAAGAAGGGCTCCTCGATAGTAAAGTGGTTAGTATACCCGCCTGTCACCCGGGAGACCGGGGTTCGTTTCCCCGTCGGGGAGCCCCTGGCGCAAGACTAATGACCTTGCCCAGACAAAATAAATCATTATGGAAAATTTAACAAGCTTCAGGACTTGCTAAATAAGGCCAAGACCGGTTCCCGGTTGTAGTGCCGATGATGATGATGATGACAGGAGAAGAAGCTGGGCCGGTGTGAAATATTTCTTGGCTCTGAAAAGATAACTCAGTTATTCAGAGGCGGACTTGGCGATGTTCGACACGTGTTTATGACACGACATTGATGACCTTGGACATCATCGCCCTGTAATTTTGTGGGAGAAACATTTTCCGTTTCTTTAGGATTGGTTAAATTCGAGCGATTTTGCAGGTGGTAGGACGGGTCCTCTGCGCATAAGATACGTGAAAGAGTTTGCCAAGAATTTGCGACAGTTCTGGATCAAAGTTCCTAAGGACTATTGTTGGTATTCCATCTGGGTCGGCTGAATTCTAACAGTCCAGTCCACGTAGACTGCCTTGAATAGTACGTTGAGGGAACCTCACTTTTCGTATTGAAGACTGTGCCGGTGCAATCATGGGTGGCCCCAAAAGATGGGCATCGAGGTTTGAATTTGTGGAGACTAAATTCGCGAACACATTGGGTCTATCTTTTTAATTTGTGACAAGTGTCCCGCTGCCCGTCACTAACGGGGGAAAATAGGACGAAGCGAATTTACTGCTGATAGCCTTTTCCATTGACCAGAATGGATGCGAGGAAATTCGGTACTCAAGGAGAGCACTGGTCACTTTTTACCATTGTAAGCCTTCTTCGTGGTATCAATCTTCTCCCAAATCCCTCTTTTTGTCTCGATTAGTCGTGGGAGAAATTCGGGCGTTGAATAACTGTATTGTGGTCATTCGTAGCCCTTCACTGTTTTTCTGTTTTATTCGATTTATGTAAATGGAAGCTCAACTTTTTAGACCCAATAGCCGGATTCGAACTGTCTAATCGACTTAGGTTTGAAATTTTTTTCCTCTGTGGAATAAAGCTCCAACTATCGAGTAGAATCATATTTCCCCCAGGAAAATTATTAAGAATAGTATTGAGGAAGGATAACGACGAATTCAGTTTCCTTAAAAAGTCGCTTCAGCAACTCCAGTTGCCTTCCACCTAGAGTCACTCTTTTGCGTTAACACTACTATTGCTTAAAGGTATCATTGCTCCCAACCACATACAAAATACTAACAAATGTCATACTGGCAAGAATCACAGCATACGCAGAAGAAATACTGGGAGACTGCCAGTGCGGCTTCCGTAGGAACCGGCCAACAAGCAACCAAATGCCCACAGTAAGGCAAGTGCTGGAAAAGAAATGGAAATACGGAGAGACGGCTTTACTTTGAAAACCTGCTCAACATGCCCACCCATCAACCACAAATAAACGCACCAGCCATACATACAGCCCACCCTCAGATCCCAGAGCCATCTTTCAATGAAGTTGTAGACGCAATAAATCGATGTACAAACAACAAGACTCCCGGAGTCGACTGCACACCGACAGAGCTTATGAAGCATGGAGGAGGGGCAACCGTTCGAAAGATCCACCAATTGATTAAAACAATATGGGATAAGGAAGTCACTCATTTTCAAAAAAGGCGACAGATCTGACTGCGAAAACCACATAGGAATACCATAGCTCCCAACCACATACAAAATACTAACAAATGATATACTGGCGGGAATCACACCATACGCAGAATAAATACTGGGAGGCCACCAGTGCTGATTCCGTCGAAACCGGTCAACAAGCGACCAAATGTTCACGGTAAAGCAACAGCTGGAAAAGAAGTGAGAATACGGAGAGCCGGTTCATCAACTGTTCGTTGACTTCGAAAAAGCCTACGATTCAGTCCCAAGGCAAAGACTTTACCATATTGTAGTTAAGCTGGGAGTCCCGAAAAAATATGGCGCCCTCATTCAAGTTTGCATGAACGAAAATAAAGGGCGACCTCGAATAAAAACCACCTCTCAGAACTATTTGAAATCCGCGACAGACTAAAACAGGAGGATGGCCTTTCATCATGTCTTTTTAACCTTGTGCTCGAGTATGTCATCAGAAAGGTACAAGACGACAACATGGCCGGATCATCCCTGAACGGGGTCACACAAGTGCTCGCATATGCATCGCCGTTTTGGGCGATAATCTAGAAACTATAAGTAAAAACAGTGAAATTATCATGCAAGCGGCAGAAGAGGTGGGCCCAGAAATAAATTAACACAAAACCAAATACATGATTATGGCGAGAGCAGGTGGACGTCAAGGAACACATATAAACGTCAGAGGCAAGATATTTGAAAAAGTTAAAGAATTTAAATATCTGGGAACAATACTGACGGCCAGTAACGAAATGTCGAAGGAAATAAACAAAAGACTACAGTCCGGCAACACTAGTTGGCCCGCAGTCAGTAAACTGCTGCAATCCAAACTGCTATCACGTAATATAAAGCTCCGTGTCTATAGAACCATAATGATGCCGATTGTTCTATACGGATGCGAAACATAGTCTCTAACAAAACGGGAAGAGAACAAATTTCGCGTATTCGAGAATAAAGTTCTAAGGGGTATCTTTTGCGGCAAATATGACGAGGAGGCAGGACAATGGAAGAAACCCTACAACCACGAATTGGAAGAGCTATACCGCAAACCTACAATAGTGAGAGTAATCAGGTCGCGAAGTTTAAGATGGGCTGGACACGTGGCGCGAATGGGCAACGATAGGACCGTGTTTAGACTTCTTGACGGTAGACCAACGGGAAGGAGGCCGGCAGGACGGCCCTGTAATACTCCGTGCCGTGCTTTCCCAAAACGGCGGGAGAAGAGCCCGGAGTGTCGACGGTGAAAATAAAAGGACAAAAAGACGCGAAAGGTTCGGTTGAAATAAATTATAATAAATTTTATTGTTTTTTTTTAATTTAAAAAGTACAAGGGCTGAGGTATAATTTTGACTGACAATCGGCCAGCGAACTTGGCCTTTGAAATTATACTAAATGGGATCTTTATTTTGTTGGTGTTGGGTTCGGCCTCTGTATTTGTACTGATCCCGAAATTGAAAAGCACTGCCCTTTTATAGTTTTTGCAGTTGACATTTGTCAACTATTTTATTGTCGAAATTCCCAGAAGCACACATAATGATTTAGTGGGTTTCAATTTAAGTTGTGTTCTGGGAATTTGTTAGAGGCTTTAGTTGGATGGGTTCTAGGAAGGGAAATCATGAAATGGGTTTTGAATTTAGCATTTCATGATGTCAAGGTTTTTGGGAATTGAGTCAATGTATGATGAATTAACTTTTGGTTAAATTCGTTGTACATGTGACTCAATATGGAATTTGAATATGAAGCAATAGAAAATTTGGGATTTGGGTTTATTATGTGGAATTGAATCAATGTGCGACAAATTGACTTTTGGTTTAATCTATCGCTCATTGATTCAATAAGAAATTGGGATTTGCGTTATGGGATTGTTCGACGATATTGGGGATTTAGATAAGGTACCGATTTAGGATCGCTACAGCCCCGATGGAGATGGGAGGACAATGTTAAGTTTGCTCGTGAGGAGATTGGCTCGGATGGTCAAGCGTGTTAGGAGAGTGCACAGGACAGGGAACGATGGCGGAGTCAAGTCGGTGAGGTCATGACCTCCCGGGTTCCCACAGGCCAATAAATAGTATAGTATAGTATTGCTTAAAGGAAACTTGACTGCCAAAACTCAGTATACAAGGATGAAAAAAGAGTATTGACTCATGTACGAGTTATTTTAAAGACGAAGAGTTGGACGTACCGACTTTTAGGTGTCCGCTGTTTGGAATAATGAAGTCATTGCGAATTATGCACATTGAATCACTCCCAATGGCGACTTCAGTGTGGGGGTGTATAATGAATAGAGTAACGAATTTGTTAAAGCACGCGTTTTAAAGTTTGGACTTCTGTTTAATAAATAATAACGGATGGTAGGCTTATGTAGTGGATTAGCAATAAAATCTATTCTGAATTGCCCCAGAAAATTCTATTACATTGGCAATAACTATTTTCCTGCTGCTGCAACTTCGGGTGGTGTTTGTCAATAGCAAAATGTAAACAAACATATCAGACAACTGTCACTAATCTTTATGTTAATTTATAAGAGGAGCAAAGGAGAGCATGTGGTGCTGTGTTGCGTAAAAAGACAGTCGGATGAATTGACCATTTTTAATTTGACCATATATTTATAAACGGTAATTTTTTTTATACTTTCATTGAATAGTGTTACACACTCACTATACTATCAACATTTTTCAATATGGTATCGGCGTGATCTACACACTTTTGCTACCGATTTGGAAGCTTTAATATCCCTTGTTCGTAGAAATATTTAGGGCGGGCTGCTAGCCAATTGCGCATCGACTTCTTCATTACTTTCGAATTTTTTTCTTCCAAATGATTCGTTCATGGGTCCGAACAAAAAATAGTCATAGGGAGACAAGTATAAGGGGGGTTTCGAGGGGCTCCCAGCCCATTTCTCCAATCTATCCCTTGTCAAGGATGCGGTGTGAGACCTGGCGTTGTCATGAAGCAGGATGACTTCTCGAATGCGGATACCTGGTCTTTTGTTCGATATGCGGTTTGTGGCGACTGTAACAACTGACAGTAATAAGCTGCATTCACTGTTAGTTGTTTGTGAAGAGAACCAACCATTGAAATTGCCTTTTGAGTCGAAAAAAAATCGTTTCAAAAACTGTTCCTGCTGAGAGACGAGTTTTGGTCTTTACTGGGCAGCCTTCATCCTTCCTTCGCTACTCCTTACTTGTCCTTTTCGTCTCGGAAGTATAATGATATTCCCGCGTCTCATCGCATGTGACGATACGCTTCAAAAAATCATCCTCTTCTTGTCGAAATCGATCCAGAAGTCTTCCACTGATCTCTGACCTGAGCTGTTTTTGATTTACGGTCAATAACCCCAGAACACATCGAACAGTAATTTTTTTGAAGCTAAGATCATCAGTGATAATGGATTGAACACTTCCAAAGCTGATATTTATTTCTGGTCAGATTTCTCCAACAGTGAAGCGTCGATCACTTTCTATAAGCTCTCGAACGGCCAAGATGTTGTCATCTGTACGACTTGTTTTTGGGCGTTGATCATGACTTTCGTTTTCAATACATTCTCGCCAACTTTTCTCTGACCCACGTTTACACACGATTCTGAGGCATTGTATTGTCACCAAACTCTGCCCTCAATCGAGAAAAAATTTCCGAGGGCTTAACGCCTTCATTTGTTAAACATTTTATAATAATCCGTTGCGCAACAACCATATGTACCTCTTGCTCGATCATGGCTGTACTAGTCAAGCCGCTTTCCCTACTCTTCATAAACCAAAAAACAGCCACGCGCAATAACTAACACAACTGAAATCAAAACGCGAACTCCATAAGAATCACCATTATAAGAATCGCCAATGAAAATTTTGCATAATCATGAAAAATAGCCTAAATAACCTAAACCAATAAAATATTCTGGAACCCAAAGCCTATGGGAACTGCAAAACTTGGAAAAACTCGCATACAATTTGAAACTCACGACAAACGCAAAATTTGAAAGTTTCCATACATAGGACCAACATTGTTAAGTCCTGGGATATGATACCGGACACGATCGCAGGTAGTCAACGAAAAAATGAGATCAAAGTAGGTGCCAACTGGGGAATAGAAGGTGTTAGGAAAAGATCACTACTCCCGTCCACCTTATTGCCATAGTGAATCATATGAGCGACAAGTTAAATAAAAAGTTAATTTGTCGCACATTGATTCAATTCCCAATTATCTTACCCTTACCCATAATCCAAATCATGTTCCCCAATTGAATCATATGCACGACAAAATTAACCGAAAGTCCATTTGTCGTACATTGATTCAATTCCTATTAATCCTAACATCATGAAATGCCTAACTCCAAATGCATTTCGTGATCTTATCTTCCGGGAATTTGTTTGAACAAATTCTTTTGACTTCCCAGAATTAAATTCCAATTGAAGCACACAAAATCATGTTTGTGCTTCTTGGAATTTTTAAGTAAAATTTTCGACAAATCTCTGTCTCCACAGAGTATAAAAGGGCGGCACATTTCGGATTCGTTATAATGTATGCCCCGAGGACCTTATTAATCGGGGCATACACTCTTCATCATAGGCGGCGATTTCAACTCCAGGCATCCCCACTGGAACAACCTCCTCTCTTGCCCAAACGGAACAAAGTTTTTCCAATGGTACACCGAAAACTGTCATGCCATTAACTTCGAAATAATCGCACCTACGGTTGGTACCCGACGTAACTCAATACTGGACATCTTTATTGTGTCCAAAGATTAACTTCCTCAAACTACTTCAAGTATCGGCGGGTGTATCTGACTACAACGCCCTGACCATGTTCATTCGCGGCTATCGAGTATCCCGTGCTTGTATCAGATACATACCCGATTATGGGCGCACAAATTGGGACAACTTCAATATTACATTGAACGAAAAATTCCACCAACTCTCTCTTCCCACTGACAGGAAGCTAACGACGGTTGAGAGAAATTCTGAGACTCGAAAAGACTTATCAGATTCCCCTTGACGATTTCACTTTTCGTCTCATCCGGGAGCGTAAAAAGCTCTGCAGAATGAGATACCGTCACCGCTTTACGCAAAGGGAGCCATTATTGCGAGCCATTATTCACAATATTGGCACACTGATAAAACAAAGAATCCAAAACAATCGCACCTGACAATTGGAAGACAAACTGAAGGGTATCCAGATGCACCAGGACGTTTATAAAAATGTTAAAAAGATATGTGGCACTTCTCGTATCACCGGTGCAATCATACACGACGGTGTTGTTGTTAATAATGACACCAATAAAGCAAATATTATCGGGGAGACATTTGAAAGGATTACTCTTCAGGATGGGGACCCGGATACTAATGCAATCATTAGTTCAGAGGTCCAAAATAAACTAGACAACTTTAACGAGCCAATTGTTGTCTTTTACGCATCTAGCAGTGCATACTTCGGTGACACGCGTGATAATGGTCAGAGCTTCGTCACGCCGAATACCCTACAAAATCTGGTTAAATCCCGAAACCCCAAGAAGTCACCCGGTATCGACAAGATATCATACCACTCGTTGCGAAGCATTTCTGCTTTATTCTTTACAAAGCTCTCCATTCTGCTCAACCATGCCTACAACATGGGGTACTTTCCCCAAGCTTGGAAGCATGCTGTTGCCTGCCCAATAGCAAAAGTTGGGAAACCAACATATCACCCCTCAAGCTTTCATCCTATTTCGCCCCTCACCTGCATCAGCAAAATATATGAACAGTTCATATACGAGAAGCTAAATAAGTTTATCAGTGCCAGGAACCGAATACCTGATTTCCAATTTGGATTTAGAAGAGCGCACAGCACCACCATGGCGCTCAACATATTTCAAAACCACCTCTGCGTGCGGCTCTTTAATAAGGAACCCAGGCGGTGAGCCTGGCCATTGAAAAGGCTTTTGATACAACCTGGATCGAAGGTCTCGTTTTCAAATTACTGAATACTGGCCTCAGTAGAACGCTGTGTAGTATCATCTACCAGTTCGTTCTAAACAGAACCTTCCAAGTTCGAGTGAATGGAAAGCTATCCCGAACTTTCAACACCCCTGCCGGCGTACCACAGGGCTCCATTCTAGGTCCCATCTTATTTAATATCTACACCTCAGATATTCCTCGCCCTGCGGACGGGAGAGTAACCCAGGTATGCTATGCGGATGACGTCCTAGTGTACACATCAACTAAAAGCCCAAAACTCGCAACAAACCGATTCAACCGTCATCTGGACGAACTGTATCAGTATTACAGTCGATGGAAAATTCGACTTAACCCATCTAAAGCAGTAGTTGTACACACTCCCAACCTACTTCTCGACATTCACAGAATATTCGAATACAAATAGGAGGTACTACGATTAGACCACAGGACAGGATGAAACATCTTGGGGTCATCTATACTTCTAAAATGAATTTCATCAAACATGTGACCCACATTCTTCAAAGGGGCTTCGGTCGGTCTAAGCAACTGCACAGCATCTTGAAGTGGAGCAACAAAGTTGACACCAGAGTTAAGCTTCTCTGCTATAAGCAGCTAATCCGATCTGGAATATCATACGCCTTTCCCATATGGCCCTGCATATCTTCGGTCAAAATGGAAAGACTTCGAGTTTTCGAAAGAAGCAACGAAATAGTGGACTCGTCGGTCGCCGAGAAGATCGGTGCGAAAGGCAGACCGGAAATACTCGTTCTGGAGACAGTCGGTGGACTTGGCATCAAGAGGAACGACTCGCAAAGGATGCAACTGCGAGTCAAAGGAGCCCATGCCCGGACCGGATACTCGATCGAGGTAAGAACCCTTCCTAATTTCAAACTTTCAAAGCAGGGGGTGAGGAAGGAGGCGATTGAGGGATGCGAGCGCCTACGAGACCTAGGAGACCAACTGACTTAGACCCAGCAGGAACCTAAATTGCTCATCGGCCAGGAGAACTGGGACCTGATAGTCACAAGGAGTCTGAGGAAGGGGAGACGCACCAAACTAGTCGCTTCGCTTACCAGCCTTGGATGGGTCCTGCACGGATACGAGGCCAGGAGCAGCGCACCAGTGAGATTTGTCAACTATGGCAGGACTAAGGAAGATGAGACAGAATCGCTCGTTGGGCGCCACTTCGACATCGAAGCATTGGGAGTGCAACCACGACGCCCCAAGAACGACACCGACAGAAGGGCCATTGCGGTTTTGGCAGAAACCACGACACGACTGCCAAACGGAAGACACGAAACAGGGCTTCTCTGGAGAAGCGACGATGAGACGCTCCCCAACAACTATAGCCAGGCCTATCGACGCCCACTGAATATCGAAAGGAAGCTGGGCCAAGACGAGGACCTAAAGAAGATGTACCTAGAGCAAATGGCAAATCACAATCTTACATGCGCATTTTCCCGGTCGAGTTCCTGAAAACAAAACAATTTGGTTTACATACAATGTAACCATCATGACAGGGATCATAAACATTGCGTCGCCTATTCCCAGCCTCACCATGTGTATAATAAATTCCTTGACATACACATTGGCTGGCGACCTATACCCAAGGGACAAAAGCAAATATACGCATCTTGCGTCTCAAGCCATAAATTAAATCCTACAGCATAGGCAAATGCAAATAGGTATGGTATGCTTACCCTTGGCGGTGATGCAATAGACACCAATTCTCTGTAAATACGCTAAAACCAATTAGCACCATGTCCACCAGCACTGCGGTCTATCAATACAGCTGCAACGCACACTCCTAGACAATGATCTATACGATTTCTTTGTCCTACACATTTCTGGATCTGCTTCTCATGACTAGCGGCATGAACAAACAGAAACCCAATTAGCACCCAATGAGATTTGGCTTGTTTGCTTAGCCGAAGTCTTATCTCATGGGTGCACATTATGCCCTTTCTTGGTTTCAGATTCGTTCTCATGGCTTTGTCCCATGAAAGAACCAACGTACACACATACATGTGTACCTAGATGATCTTCTCTATGAGAACTGGTTGGTTACCTCCAAAGAGAGACTTTACGTCTCTCTTGGGACAGGAAATGCATCCTTAGTTTAAGAGAGCCAGTGTCACTGGCCGAATTTCTATTGCCATCGATTTGATATCGTCGAGTCCTTTTTCATCCGCCGACCGAGCCGGTCGTACCACTCCCGCTCCCCGGTGCGCTCGGGGACGCGAATATAATATAACCAGAACAGAGTGTGTCGAGTAATTTCCCAATTCAATTCATGAACAATTAAGAACAAAGTGTGTCGAGTAATTTCCCAATTCAATTCATGAGCAATTAAGAACAAAGTGTGTCGAGTAATTTCCCAATTCAATTCATGAACAATTAAGAACAAAGTGTGTCGAGTAATTTCCCAACTCAATTCATGAACAATTAAGAACACAGTGTGTCGAGTAATTTCCCAATTCAATTCATGAACAATTAAGAACAAAGTGTGTCGGATAATTTCCCAATTCAATTCATGAACAATTAAGAACAAAGTGTGCCGAGTAATTTTCCAATTCAATTCATGAACAATTAGAACAAAGTGTTAAACCAGCAAGGACCCAAAATGTAATCAAATACATCATGTAATACAATTAAAGCCGTCGACAACTAAAACCTTGTACACCAAACAACTTCCTGTGCATTTTATTTCCGCGGTTCAGTGTCCGCTCCATCCTTTATTTAACTGCCGATACCTTCTTTTCCGTGGTGCATGTACAGAAAGCGATTGACGTACGTCGTCGCACAATACCCCCTTCCCCACACCTTAACGACGCCCTACTCCACGGACCAGACCTCCTCCAATCCATCGTGGGGGTGCTGGTCAGATTCCGAGAAAGACCAATCGCTGTCGTCGCTGACATCAAGGAAATGTTTTTCCAAATCTAGACGCGCGAGGGCGACCGCGACTGCTTAAGGTTTCTTTGGCGCAACGGAGACACAAGGAGCAAGTCGGAAAAATATCGCATGGCGTCCGTGGTGTTCGGAGCCACCTCATCACCATCGACTGCGATCTATGTGATGAACAAGAACGCAGAGGATTTCGAGATCCATGAAAATCACTACATGGACGACTACCTACAGAGTCTTGCGACGGTAGAAGAGGCCAGAGACGTGGCAAAGGTGGTGGAGAGAATCCATGCTAAGGCGGGATTCCGACTCAAAGGGTGGAGTAGTAATGTACCCCAGATTTCTCAGGTTTTCAGGAGCAGCCCCAGTCAGAAGCGGTGGAATTATCAAGGGAAGAGAAAACCCTCGGGCTCAGATGGATGATGACGGAGGACATCCTGGCCTTCAACGTAGAGTTCCGAAACACCCCCCCACAAGTCCTCACCGGGAGAAGAATGCGTACCAAGAGAGAAGTCACGAGCGCGGTGATGTCAACCTTCGACCCACTGGGGTTCGCAACGCCAGTGCTCATACAGGGGAAGAAGCTGATTCAGGACGTCTGGCGCGCCAAGATCGGATGGGATGATGAGATCCCAGAGGAACAGAGGATCACTTGAACCACCTACTTAAAGGAGACGTCCATCCTCAAAGGACTGAGGGTTCCTCGGTGCCTGTCGAGCAGTCAGGAGGAAGGTCAGCTGCACATGTTCAGCTGTATACCCTGATCACCGAAGTGGAACACGTCGTCAACTCACGCCCACTGACCTACGTTAGCACGGACCCGAATGACGAAGAGAGCCTCACACCGAACCATTTCCTGCTGGGGCGCTCTTGCGGTGCGATGGCACCCGATGAGTTTGACGACCACGACCTTGTTGGTAGGGCGAATTGGAGAACGGCGGAGCGACTGACGGACCACTTCTGGAAAAGATGGGTAAAAGAATACCTGGTGGCAGATTCATCGCTGCCCCGCAGTACCTGGCCCCACGGGGAACTGCAAGCGGTGTATCCCGGACCCGATGGAAGGATCAGAGTCCCGGACGTGAGAATGACATGGGGGACACTGCGAAGACCAATCCGCCGCGTCGTAGTGTTGGTTCCAGCGACAACATCGCCGCCACACGAGAAAGTGCTTCGCACTGCGGGGGAGATTGTTGGCGATTCAACCAGTATCAGGACACAAGCACTCAGCACAACGATAAGCCGTACACCGATTGCAGAAACAACCACTCAAGAGGGAAACCCACTCAGGAGAAAACGAGTGAGAGTGAAGTACAGCCAAGAATCGAGCGAACGACCTATAGTGTCAAGTCTGTGACACTCTCTATCCGATATTAGTGCACTTAATAACAGAGTGGTTGAAAGTTGGCTACCTATTTTAAGAGTCGGTTTTGAGCTTTCCTATAGTAGTTGTATTTTTTGGGGCACCGAAATTGTCAACCTGGATCAAGGCTAATAACCTTGCCCGGAAAAACAAATTGTTGGAAAATTTAACAAGCCGCAGACTTGTTAAATAAGGCCAAGGTCGGATCCCGGTTGTAGTGCCGATGATAATGATGATGAAAATTGTCAACCAGAACAAATCTGATCGAAATTGTAGGAAGGGAACTGAACAAAGCCCTACTCTAATAGTTATTTAGACCATCGAGAGGCGATTTACGGTTTTCTCTTGAGAAATTGTAGGCATTTGATTTTTTTTGTACTTAAAAAAATATAAATCAGGTAAATAAAATAAAATGAACTGCCAAATTTATTGGAATACACCTTGAAATTGACTCCTTTTACCTAATGGAGTTTCAATCATCCATGACTTCGATTTCAAGGCATGCCATTCTGAGCATCTCTTTTAACAAAACATTAGGTTTCTTTCTTCAGGATCCAGACAAACTTCCTGGCCTGAAATTAATATTGAGAAGCTTTCGTTCACATATAACCAATAATTGAATTATTGTCTTATTGAATCCATAATCATATGACCGTCTTAGAGCCTTTTCCTGGGAGAAGACGCACAAATCAAATGTCGAATCGTCGCAACAAAAGCTGGTGAGTATACGAGGATAATCATCTCTGTGACATATTCTGCATCCGGCAGTATTGCAGTACGCTAATTCCATTAATGCATAAATAATAGATAGAGGACATCTCTGGCATCCGTAATGACTTTCCATCCCTCGGCCGCCCTGTTCGCCTCGATTCCTTTGTCCTGTACGAATTCCATTCCTAATGAAATCCACATCTCAATCTGTAGTGCAATACATTCAGTAGTTACGAATCCGAAATGCCCAAATTCATCTCCCGCTGATAATATCTAATGGGATCTCTAAGCCTGAAGGGTGACACTGTTAGGACAAAGAGGAAAACATAAGGCCATTTATATTGGAATTGTCGTCACCGGTGTCCTGGTCATTGCAACCATCATCCAGCCAAAAAACGTTAGACATTGCTACTAATGTGTGTATATGTGAACACAGAGGGAGATAAAACCCAAACTGCTGCGTACATGTTTGCTGTACATTCAGTTGGGGTGAAAGGAGGAGGGTTGTGACAATCCAAGAGTGTCGTCGCTTTCTCTTTTCACACCGCTACACTCTTTTCCATGAGTCTAGTCAGCATTAGAAACCATCGCCAGCAACAAGCTCACCAGTGATGTGAAATATAAGGGTCCTGTGTGTCCTGTATGTCCTTTATATTTTACTATGTACATAAAATGGTGCGTTCCGGTGTCTAAGCACATACCTAATATTCTGTGTTCTCTATGTGTACATTCGACCAGGAAATGCCGTCGTCATCGTCATCATCATCGTCGTCATCGCCGTCCTCGTTCTCGTCTTCATTCTCGTCCTAACACTTCTCTTCGTCCAGGGTCTCATGTACGTCCTCGGCGGCTGTTTTAATGGCGGTGCGATATGTCAACTGTATAACGCTCCGACCCAAGGCTATATATCTTCTGAGAGTGTAAATATGGGTGGGGCCTAATATTTACCCTTGCACTTATGTTGTTACCCTCGCCCGGGCCGACTGAACATATCACGGACTAGCTTTTGTCAGTGGGCAAGAGGTGTCCGTTCAAGCATACTGAGCGGGGTTTCATAACAAGAATCAAAGCTGTTTAGACGACGATAATGGCTAACACTGCGCCAGAATGAGGAGGGCTCTGATATCGCACATATGTGCGCTGTCGTTATAATGTAGCAGGAGGGGTACATGACATAGCGACTTGTTTTTTGTCCAGTGAAGTGATGCTTTCAGGTGGGGTGTGCCATCAATCGACTGAAGTTGGGGGTTTCAACCAAGTGCATCTGCATATCCCCAAGTCTATGACGCTGTTAGGCCATATGTCCACATATCCTTAAATCCTCGTGTTCTTATTGTCGCTTGTTCTACTGTCGCGTGTTTTGTCCTTCAGCTGTGCTCTATGAAACATTTTTTTCTGTTTTTTGTTTTCCTTTTGGTTTCTCCGTTTATAGCTTTTGTCTGCGCCAGGATCATCTGTCTGGATGCAATGCAGATGTTGACAACTAGTCATCTTATTGTAAGGCATCCTTTTCAAAAAATGCATCGACTTCCATCATGTGAACGGGAATAATTCAAAACTGTTCAGTGGAGTAGTCTATGGCGTTATGGAGCGGTCACAAAAGTTGGAATCTAATTCAAGGTAGAAATTCTAGGAGTGGTTAGGGTGTCAGTGTCCAACCCCTTGGTGAGATACCCTCCCATCATATTATGGCTTCCGTAAAATAATCGGGAGACATTTTTCACCATCTTTTGGAACGCGGCTGATTGTCGAAATAGTTGGAATGCATGGTAGTTTGGATATCAACTCCAGCCTGTGTGTTCTTTAGGTTTTATCATAGGGACGGGAGAAATTTTTGATTACAGCTCGAAGGTTGGCTTAAAGTTGAGACAAAAAATAGAGGATAATCTCCCTGAGAAGAAATGATTCCCGAATCAGATCTTCAGGGGCGGAGGTCTATCTCAATAGTAAAAGAATGGGAATAATTTGTTAAGAAATGAATCCCCCGCTCGGTAGAAACCTTGACTTGGTGCGGGGCTTAAATTACAATGAATCACTCAGGCTATGCTGACGGAAGCATATGCTTCTAGTAGGGCCACCCATGTCAGACAGGCTAGCGAGGAGTAACACGCAAAGATCTACCACCCCTAATCCAGGGTGTTACGCGTCACCGTGCCCATTGGATGGTTTGCAGCCAGGGGTATACCGGCTGTATTATAACGGCGACTCTCTGACATCAGGTCGAATCAGAGCAGTAAGCAGACCTTACCACATCAAAACGGGGCTCTGATGTGGCGGACTATTTGAAACCGCAAGTCTCGTGGGATCAAAAATGAATAACCAATATACAAAAAACAATCCCACGAAAAACCCGGTAGGCGTAGGTGTGATGAGCCGACACTACCATAAGGAAAAAAATCATCAAGAAAACACCGACTCGGCAAAAAGAAGACGTAGGGAAAAACGTGGGATATACGCGTCGGCACGTGGAATGTTCGAACGTTATATAAACCAGGCGCGATACAGACGGTAGTAGAAAACGCGAAACAATATAAAATGGACATCATCGCGCTTCAGGAAGTCCAACTCCCACATCAAGTAATCGAAACCAACGGGTTTACACTGGTGTGTGGAGGTACCGATACACATAATCTCGGAACTGACTTCATCATAAGCAAGAAGATTACGCCCCATGTAAAAGATGTGCAATTTATTAATGGCCGAATGTCGGTGCTAAAAATACAGGGCCCATGGTACAATTATGTATTTATAAACGTACACGCCCCAACAGAATCTACCGACGAAGAAACGAAGGACACATTCTACGAGACCCTAGAGGAAGTATTTGATGGGATCTCATCATTCGATGTTAAAATCCTCCTCGGCGACCTCAATGCGAAAATTGGAAAGGAAGATATCTTCCAACCAACAATAGGTAAAGAAAGCCTACATGACGTTTCAAATGATAATGGTATTCGAATTATCACGTTCGCAGCGTCAAAAGATCTGGTAGTGAAAAGCACGATGTTCAAGCACAAGCAAATCCATAAAGCCGCATGGATATCACCCGACGACGTAACGCGTAACCAAATAGACCACTTCCTCATAGACAAAAGACACCACTCGAATATCCTTGACGTAAGATCATATAGAGGAGCAGATTGCGACTCCGACCATCGTCTAGTGATGGGCTAAATTAGAAGTCGGCTCGCAGCAAACCCACATGGACAGTCATGGGAGACGAGCAAAAAGTTCGAGATTGATAAACTAAAAGACCTACGTAAAAGGGCGGAATACCAAGACGAACTAACGAATAGATTTAGCATCTTAGAGAATGACAGTAGTGAGGAAGAGGAAGCCAATAGTGTGGACACTAAATGCGGCATCGATCAGAGACACAATCAAACAAACAGCCCAAGAGGTATTAGGATTTAATAAAACAACTAAGTCCAAACCTTGGTTTGACGATGAGTGCAGGGCAAAGATCGAAGAACGTAAACGCCTCAGAATGATCCACTTAGAAGCATATGATGAAGTCAACGCAGTAAGATACGCGACAATTCGGAAAGAAACAACTAGACTTTTCAAACGCAAAAAACGCGAATGGGAGAAGACTCGGATCGAAAAAATCATAGAAAATGCTAGAGCAAAGAACAGCAGAGTTATGTATGCCGGTATAAATTCAATTAGAAATGGCTACCGAGGGAGAGCCAAAATAATCCGAGACACAAACGGCTGTCTGGTGACAGAAACAAAAAATATCCTGACAAGATCGAAGCAGTACTTTGAAAACCTGCTCAATGTGCGCACGCATAAACCACAAATAAACGCACCAGACGTACATACAGCCGAGCCCCAGATCCCAGAGCCCTCTTTCGAGGAAGTTGTAGACGCGATAAATCGACTGAAAAACAACAAGGCCCCCGGAATCGATTGCATACCGGCAGAGATTGTGAAGCATGGAGGAGAGGCAACCGCCCGAAGGACCCACCAACTGGTTAAAATAATATGGGACAAGGAAGTCATTCCGGAAGAATGGAAAACCTCAATAGTCATCCCCATTTTCAAAACAGGCGACAGATCTGACTGCGAAAATTACAGAGGAATATCATTGCTCCCAATCACATACAAAATATTAACAAATGTCATACTAGCAAGAATCACACCGTACGCAGAAGAAATATTGGGAGACTACCAATGCGGATTCCGTAGCGACCAGATGCTCACAATAAGGCAACTGCTGGAAAAGAAGTGGGAATACGGAGAGACGGTTCACCAACTGTTCGTGAACTTCAAAAAAGCCTACGACTCAGTCGCAAGGCAAATACTCTACCATATTGTGGTTGAGCTGGGGATCCCGAAAAAATATGCCGCCCTCATTCAAATCTGCATGAACGAAAACAAAGGGCAAGTTAGAATAGAAAACCACCTCTCAGAACAATTTGAAATCCGGGACGGACTAAAACAAGGGGATGACCTCTCACCATGCCTTTTTAACCTTGTCCTCGAGTATGTTATCAGAAAGGTACAAGATGACAACACGGCCGGATCATCCCTGAACGGGGTCACACAAGTGCTCGCGTATGCGGATGACATCGCCGTTCTGGGCGATAATCTCGAAACTATAAGTAAAAACTGTGAAATCATCATGCAAGCAGCAGAAGAGGTGGGCCTAGAAATAAACGAAGACAAAACGAAATCCATGATTACGACGAGAGCAGGTGGACCTCAGAGAACACATTTAAATTTCAGGGGCAAGATATTTGAAAATGTCAAAGAATTTAAATATCTGGGAACGATAGTGACGACCAGAAACGAAACGTCAAAGGAAATTAACAAAAGACTACATTCCGGCAACGCTAGTTGGCATGCAGCCAGTAAACTATTAAAATCCAAACTGCTATCACGTAATATAAAGCTCCGTATCTATAGAACCATAATCATGCCGATTGCTCTATACGGATGCGACATGGGCTCTCACAAAACGGGAAGAGAACAAATTCCGTGTATTCGAGAATAAAGTTTTAAGGGGTATATTTGGCGGTAAATATGACGAGGAGTCAAGACAATGGAGGAAACTCCACAACCACGAATTGGAAGAGCTATACCGCAAACTTACAATAGTGAGAATGATCAAGTAGCTAAGATTAAGATGGGCCGGACACGTAGCGCGAATGGGCGATGATAGGATTGTGCACAGAATTCTTGACGGTAAACCAACGGGGACGAGACCGACAGGACGGCCGCGACGGAGATGGGAGGACAATGTTAGATTGGACCTCGAGGAGATCGGATCGGATGGTCGAACGTGGAAGGAGAGCGCACAGGACAGGGAACAATGGCGGAGCCGAGTCGATGAGGTCATGAACTTCCGGGTTCCTACAGGCCAGTAAATAATAAATAATAATAATAATAATAATAAACGAATGATCTTTGGGAAATCGTATTTTCTCACGACGTTGAACTAGTATGGTTTTGTAATGTCATACGGCTCGGTTCCACTAATATGGATACAATCGCTGAGCGGTAACATTGAAATGTTACGCATGCCATCTAAAAAAAGGGAATTCGGACATGTGATACCTTCTACGTTCCGAAATATCTGCAGGGATATATATATATATATATATATATATATATATATATATATATATATATATATATATATATATATATATATATATATATATATATATATTTTTTAGTAATGGTAGTAGTGTTATTTCTTATATGGTTTGCACATTAAATTTTATAATGTGTTCTGCGTCGAGCTCATCCTTGACGAGAACAACAAAATTTTTTTTTTTAGCAATTTCAGTGATATTGCCGTTCGGTGAGTTCGGCATAAAGTCACCATCTTAATTCAACTGTAGGAATGCTCCGATTTGATTGATACTGTGCCGAGCAGTGCATCTGATATCATCATCATCATCATCATCGGCACTACAACCGGGAACCGGTCTTGGCCTTATTTAGCAAGTCTTGAGGCTTGTTACATTTTCCATAATGATTTATTTTTTTCCGGGCAAGGTCATTAGTCTTGCGCCAGGGGCTACCCGACGGGGAATCGAACCCCGGTCTCCCGCGTGACAGGCGGGTATACTAACCACTATACTATCAATTTGTCATTAAATCACTGCTGGCATTTCCGAGTGACATTTGAGGCTGCTTGATGTTTTCCTTTTATTTTGAATCTTTATATCGTGATGCGTTGTTGCTGTACTGCAACATCTTGCCAGGCCGACGACGATGCACCAGTGGTTGTCCTTCCCTTTGGTGCTGTCAATGTGAAGCCTGTCAGCGTCGTGGTTTATCGCGGTTGGTACTTATGGTTGAGAACAGAGGCTTCAAAGCTCGTGTTGCTCATGAACCGGCACGGTGGAGAGGTAGGGTGGCAATAATTACTTATATTGTTATACTATATATTGATTCTATTAATTGATTAGGTTATAAAAGATAATGAGTTATTGTTTTCAATTAGTTCGTACTCAGTTATCAGTGTTTGTGTGTGTGTGTTTTTTTTTTTGATGCGCCATGTGTGTGTGTGTGACCGAAGAGCCAGTTGGCCATTGATTGTTAACGATGTAGCTAGAGATAAGGCCATCGTTGTTTGTTGTTGATATTCTCCGACATGTTGTAGAGGGGCTGCCTGAGAGACGATATTCGCCGCATCAGTCGCGGCAACGATGTGATCTATATTTGTGTTATCCCATTGGTTGAGGTCACTATGGTTGAATTGATCACTATTTAGTTGTTGTGTGACTTGTGCGTTTAATGTTGAATGTTGGTTGGATCGTAAATCCCTGGTGTCATCGATGAACTTCTTGGACGTAGTCCTCTCTTTGGATCGCGAATCCGTATGTAGAGTATCAATATGTTGGACGTAGTCCCATGTTGCATCGTAAATCCATAAGTAAATTATCAATATGTTGGACGTAGTCCTATGTTGGATCGAAAATCCGTTTGAATGGTAATTGAGCGATGTGTTCGCCAATACGTTGAATAGTTTTTGTCCTTTGGTTGGAAATGTGGCCATTTAGAACTAGTTGAAATATAGGTGCACTAGATGGAGCTGTTGATTCAGTCCAAAGACCGCTTAGTTGGGTTAAAGTCTGTGGCAATTCCGCCAAATCCCACGGATCGCCTTCCTGAAAAAACCCAAATAACTGCTACTCAGTCTGCATAAGCTTTCGCTAATGCAATTCGCATTAGCATCTTAAATGCTTCACGCACCAAATAGATCCAATTCATATAACCTAAAAGTACCTGCAAAAGAATTCTTACCTTTTCAGGCATTCCTTCGCTTACAAATCTGCTGTAAGAGTTCTTACTTTCCTTATCATAAATTTCCTGAAAAATAAAACCTCGGTTCACATATCGTGTAACCATCCCAGCCAGGGATTATTACCATTGCGTCGCCTATTCCCAGCCTCATTCATGTGTACAACAAATCCCTTTTTATACAGATTGGCTGGCGACCTTTTCTCACCACAATAAACAACCCTAGCAGCTGCATATAATTAGCGCAATAGACGCTGAAACCAAATTCTCCATCATTTCCTAATGCAAATACGAACCCGGTTTCTACTGCAGCCAGAGATGACATAAACATCCAATTTGCTTTTATCACCATTTCCCGGATGACTAGCGGTTTATTTATTCAACTACAATGCACACCATAATGCCTTTTGTTCATCTTCATTTTTTTGTTCGCTTCGTTTCAAATGACCCTCGCGCATGAGTAAAACAATGCATCTCGCTTTTCCTTTGTTTCACCGCATGGATAAACACGGTGATGGATACGATCACACACATACCACCATGATCTGCTTTACGAGATCTGGTTCTCTGTTCCACAAAGAGAGACTTTACGTCTCTCTTGTGGTAGGTAAAACATATTCTTAGTGGAGAGGATATCCACCACCATCGAATCGAGGGTGAATCAAGAACCAGATTCTAACCCTCGAGGGAGTCTGATTGCAACCACCGTTTGCGACGGTCGGTTCACTCCCGCTCTCCGTCGTCTGCGGAGATGCGTTTATAACGAGTCGAAGTGAAGCTATAGTGAAGACTAAAGTGTACGGAATTAAATAAACGGCAAGCGAACTCTTTCTTCTAGTAATTAAATATAGTGACAACCAACTGTGTAATCTTAAGCGAAAACAATAAAGACTAAATAATTAATAAGCCGTGTGTCTCATTTGAGTATTCTCCGGTGCTGCAGTTCCTGAGCGTGTTCCTGTGTTACATTTGTGGACATAGTGTTGTGGAGTCTCTTTTTGTGTTTTTTTCTAGTGACGATTCGGTCTGACGAAACCTTGATCGGACAGTGACGGACGATGGGGATGGAAGTGAACCGAGTGTCCGTGTTGGCACAATACTTTCTCCCCACAAGTCTGCCGTGCAATGTTGTGTTTTCATCATCTTCTGAATATAGCCAGCCTGTGCCGATATTAGAAAAGTTAGAGTTGGCGCCAACTGCATAGGATCATCTGCGTCTCGAATCCAAGGTGATTGCTGTGACTGTTGCAGTTGGGGATTTGTCCCATCTACGCCGCTAATGCCACTGCTTGGCGTTGGGCGAGTTTATCGATGGGAGCTGAGATTAACGTTGGCCACATTGCCTGGCGGAGTGTTTGATCCACTGATAGAGTGATGGTCCTCCAAATGATCATTACGATAATGGCCACCATAGAAATAATCTTGCTGGCCTTGAGGACTAGAAGACGGCGATATGTTCCTTGAATTGAGCGAATTCGCTGAACTTCCCATTATCAGAAGGGATTGTATTGTTCCCTTGATGGTAGTTCGTGGAAGTTGATTCGCTAGTATCGTTGGATCTCCTGTTTTTTTTTTTTTTTTTTGTTTTTTTTTTTTTTTTTGGTTTCGGTTGGCATGCCCGGTTTTTACCGACTAAAACCACCCCCCGCCAGACTCATATTCCCGTTAATACCCGCGGAACTTTCTTTTAGATATTCCATCGCGGGTCGGGACGGAGTTTACCAGTTACTCCGCTCGTCGCATCGCAACCGCTGCATCATTTCACAGAGAATACCATCTCCTGTAGTTTCCTTCATCTGACTTGTATTTCCGCCGCTGACGTCGTCGCGTGTAATTTCTATCAGATGAACCCGGACAACAGTCATAAGTTGCAGACAGTGTCTGTGCAGCACAATCATCTTCATGATGATTGTCATCACAATGTATATGCTGCTGCTGCGATTGTTGTTGTGGGTGCTGTGACCGCATGTGATTCCCTTTTGGACCAGCATAGTTGTTCAGGTTTTGATGGTGTTGTGGTTGAACACCTTGGGCATATCCTGTTGAATTACAATTGGCACTTGATTGATGCAGAGAGGTTGCGCATCCGGGTTGCTATCAGGAAGAATAATCTGCTGATCAGTAGAAGCTTTCGTTCAACTGTGCCGCAGGATGAAATAGTCCCAAAGCCAGGTGCTTTTCTTCGTTGACTGGTGGCTGGACCATGTGTTCACAATACGCTTTCCATTGATATAGTTTCCCGAAGGGTGCCGGCATATTTCTTTGTTCCTCATCTTTTATACTCCCTTATCCTGTTACCGTATGTCCAGCTTAGATACCCACACTGTTGGAGTGATGCCCCCGTGGCAGCAATGTGCCCGGGCGGCGTTCAGAGAGTGCCCCCAGAGCATTTCGTCCAGGCGGCGCGAAGTGAAGAACCCAAAACACGTTACAGTGATGTGCCCAGGTGGCGAGAAGCGGTGAACTCCAAATCCGTGACAGCTTTCTGATGACATGATTTCCCGGTGTGTGCCGGCATCTTTCCTGTTCCTTATCTTCTATACTCCCTTATCCTGTTACCGTAAGTCCAGCTTAGACACCGACTCTGTTGGAGTGGTGCCTCCGTGGCAGCAATGTGCCTGGGCGGTGTTACGAGGGTGCCCCCAGAGCATTTCGTCCAGGCAGCGAGAAGCGAGGAACTCCAGACACGTGACAGATGTGCCCAGGATCGGAGGTAGATGAAGCGGTGCAAATCGCAATTCCTGGGGTTCTTGGCTATATTCGATTTTTGGGTTAATACTTGCAGGTATAGTGCCGGATGTGCCTTTGTTGACAAAACTTGCCTTACTGTGAGAGGTTCTAGCTCTGTGGTTGAATCTGATTTCAACACGTTTGGATTCCATTGAACTGTCTTCTCGACTGTTCTGCCCGATGGGCATCGTGCTCTTCTTGAGGTTCTTTCAATGTACGCGGGGCGTCTCTAATTTATGTAGCGTGGTCGTGCAACATCGATAAAAAGGAGGAGCCGAATCATGTCTTCAACCGAAACACGTATTGTAATGTTTTGGAAGTATTTTCCCACTTCTGCAGACATATTTACACAAGCCAGCAATTTTTGTACGACAACTCCGGTCATTTTTTTGTTTACACGCAAAACAGTACGTTTATTTATAGTAATATTTTTACGAGCTCAGACTGAACCGCACCCCACGATAGTCAACTGGGAATATGTTCTTCAGCCGGTAGACACAGAATTTGATCGCTCCAAAAGTAGCAGCAGGCCCATTTATACCATTGGAACCGACTAATAAACTATTATGGTTACAATAAAAAGCAAGCTTTTCACTTAGATGGTAGCTGAGATATTTTATCTGGATTCCGGTGTCCAGCATTTCCGCTGCTCTTTCTGTACAATAGGTTATCATTCTTGTTAATAAAAATAAATGGAGCACGCTTAAATACTCTCTTAGAAATCTGAATTGAATTGATTTCCTCAGAGTATGATTACAGATTGCCTAATGACGGTAATTAACTAAAGACTAATTTATTAAATTGAAATGAATACCAAAACGTGTTGTGCCCATATCGTATGAGCTTCACATTTTTGCTACGCTGTATATTATCAGCTACAAAATCCCTCCGTGGAAAAATACATACATAGCAGTTCGATTTCAATTCGGAATGTCTTTTCTTACACATTAATATAATTAGAAAGTAAAACGAATGATACATCCTTAAGTTATTCGAAACGTATTGATTACTCACATGTATATATATAAATATCTAGCAAATTACACCTATCGGTAGAAACATGAAACTGGCTCATATATTTGTTCAGATATACAAATTCCACAAAGATGTTTAGGCGCTACAGGCTATTTTCGTATCCAATTTCTTATCAAAGAAACAGTAGTGACGGAAAGTTTAAATATGTAACGACTGTACGTTGAAGCATGTAAGAGCGCCCTTAACTTTTTTCATCTATTTGTGTTGTTTCATAATATTCTAGAAGTATCCTTTTTCAAGTTAGAGCTTCAGACTCCAAGTTAATGATATCTCAGGGACAAAAGAAACGAGTTCCCCCAAGCAATTTGTTACATATAAGCATCCAAATAATAAACCGAGCGCGAGATAGTTGAAGTAAATCTGAAAATATGTCAGCATAGTTGGCGTCTAAAAACACCTCCCGCCAGGCACATATTCCCGTTGATCCCCGCGAAACTTTCTTTTAGATACTCCACGCGGGACGGGACGGAGTTTATCTGTTACTCCGCTCGTCTCGTCGCAACTGCTGTATCATGTCGCATAGAATATTATTTGTTACGACCAATGCCTGTTTGGAACTCAGCATGTATTCTATTACTCCTGCCGCAGTAACTATCCGTCTCATATGTCTCTCCAAAATCGTTCGTGCGGTCTTGAACCTAACGTACTCTGTAAGTGGTGTTCTGCGTTTTCTAATTTGCATCCGCGATACAAACAGTATGGGTGATTCACATGCTTATATAGGGTGGGCCATACATTTTTGCAAATAGCAACAATTGATTTCTTAAAAACTATATTGTGCACCGGCGTACGGCGCCGATTCACTTCCTTCCTCCAGCAAGTTCATATAGTTATACGATTGTTCGCAACAAAACACTCAGGCACTGGTTCTCGAAACTCACCGTGTTAAGTCCATGAATTGTTCACACCTAAACATCCAGGCTCATTGATAATAGAAACAAAACTCTCGGTTATTGTATTTATTATTATTTATTGTCGGATTTTAATTAAAAAGCTTCGTATTTACTCTAAACTTATTACACACACATTCAGTGGGTAAGCCATTTTACCCGATATTGTTTCTTGATTTAATTGAGCGACAGATTTTAATTTACCTACGCTTGAAGTTAATTCTCTCGCGACTTCAAGTGTCTATGCCGTTGTTAATATTTCTATTTTAAGTAACAAAAAAATCTTCACATTTACTATAAACTATTGTTCGCTATTCTCTAGACTGATTCAGACACTTTATAACGAAGGAAATGAACAAACACGACTCCGGAGTGGAAACGCGTCTCCGCAGCGCTACGGAGAGCGGGAGGTGAACCGACCGGCTCGGCGGTTGCAATCGAACTCCTCGATATCAATTCGCTGGCAAAGGGAATTCGGCCAGCGGTACTGGCTCTCTTAGTTTAGGGATGCATTTCCTATCCCACGAGAAACGTAAAGTCTCTCTTTGCGGGTAGGTAACCAGATCTCATAGAGCAGATCGTAGTGGTACACATGCATGTGCGAACATTGGTTCTTTCATGGGACAAACAAAGAAAGGGAATAATGTGCACCAATGAGATGTGGGTCCGGCTAAGTAAACAAGACGTATCTCATTGGTTACTAATGAGTTTCTGTTTGCTCATGCCGCTAGGTTATGAGAAGCGGATCCAGAAATATGGTGGGCGACAAAGAGATCGTGTAGATCATTGTCTGTGATGTGCATTGCGGTAAATTTAAACAAACGCGGTACGAACATTGATTGACTGAATTTACTTATGCACGCAACAAGGGAAACCAGCTAAGGTAAGCAGGTACACATTATTAACTGCCACTTGAACTATTATGGTGCCGACGACTCACACGATTCAAACTACATTCGAGGGTGTTAAATTCGCGACTCCGTGGTGTATCGCGTCTCCACAGCGCTACGGAGAGCGGAAGGTGAACTGACCGGCTCGGCGGTTGCAATCGAACTCCTCGATACCAATTCGCTGGCAAAGGAAATTCGGCCAGTGGTACTGGCTCTCTTAATTTAGGAATGCATTTTCTATCCCAAGAGAAACGTAAACTCTCTCTTTGGGGGTAGGTAACCAGATCTCATAGAGAAGATCGTAGTGGTACACATGCATGTGTGAACATTGGTTCTTTCATAGGACAAAGCCATGAGAACGAATCTGAAAACAAAGAAAGAGAATAATGTGCATCAATGAGATGTGAGTTCGGCTAAGTAAACAAGACGTATCTCATTGGTTACTAATGGGTTTCTGTTTGCTCATGCCGCTAGGTCATGAGAAGCGGATCCAGGAATATGGTGGGCGACAAATTGATCGTGTAGATCATTGTCTATGGTGATAGCCGCCATGCATCATGAACATGGTGCTAATTGGTTTTTAGCTTATTCACAGGGAATTGGTGTTTATGGCATCGCTGCCAAGGGTAAGTACACAATTCCTATTTGCATTTGCCTATGACATAGGATTTATTTTATGCCCTAAGATGCAAGATGCGTATATTTGCTTTTGTCCCTTGGGTAAAAGTCGCCAGCCAATGTGTATGTAAACGGATTTATTGTACACATGATGAGGCTGGGAATAGGCGACGCGATGTTTATTATCCCTGTTATCATGGTTACATTATATGTAAACCAAATTGCTTTGTTTTCAGGAATTCGTCTAGGGAAAATGCATATGGTAAGATTGGGATTTGCCTGGCAACCGAAGGTGCCGAATTGGACTTGGGATTTATGAAGTTTGGACAGAATTCTGGTAGGTAATTTTGAATTCGAATTAATGAATGCAGGTAAGAATTCTTTTCCAGGAGCTTTTAACTAAATACATTAGATACTTGATGCGTGAAGCATTTCCTGGTGTTAATGCGATTGCATTAGCGCAAAACTATGATGGTTGAGTTGTAGTTGGGGGGTTCTTCAGGTAAGTAGATAGTGGCGTTTGGCGGAACCGCCACACATCCATGTCCTGATATTAGCTGAGTCAAGTGGTAATTCAGCTCGCCATGTTTTCCTTTCACCCAGCTTTCTACATCAGGTATCATGGTGTGGGTCCATCTAGCTTTGGTTGAAGAATCCCTACTTCGTTGCCATTCTTTTAGGCTTGAAAGCTCTAATTGTATCCGCATTCTCTGACGATTCTCTAGTGAGAATGCTTCAATGTCAAGTACTCTCCTCATGTAGGACTTATACTGTGTGGCTCCTGCCAATATGTGAGCTGCATACATTTCTTGTTTTTGTTTTATATCCACATTTATTTAACAATTCAATTACATATTTTACTTAAGATAAATGTTAACTTCTATTTTACAAATATCAGTCTTATATTAACTTACTGGCTCTTCGCAAGCACTCTAAATTATACATTATCATTTTTCTCATGCCTTTCGACGTACAATAGCTGTTTTTATAACATGTCATAATAATTGATGTTTTTTTTTAAATTTATTCTATTTTTTTCTATATCATGTATTATTATTATTATAATTTTTTTTTTATTTTTTTATTTTTTTTTAAATTACATATATAGGGGGTTGACAAGCAAAATAATAATACAAAAAAAAAAGAAACAAAACGGACAAACATGAATAAGAAATACAAATAAAAAAAAACAAATAAAAAAAGCAGATTAAAAAAAAAAGTAAAATTAAATTAAAAAAAAAAATTAAAAAAAATAATTGGGAATTGGGGATAGGGGGAAGGAAAGCGGTGCGCCTGAGAGGCATATTTTGTTTGGTGACGTATAGTCCTTCCTTCATCACTGATCCACCTCCAGTTGGGATGAAATCGACCTTTTATTGATTTATCTCTTTCACCGATCACCATACTAAAACAAATGCGATCCGGAAAATTAGAGATATCGTTATCGTGGAGAATTCGTTTATCCCTGGCACCACGGAAAGCGTGGTAAATAATAGGGACTCCACGTTTGTCTTGGATAAGTCCTTTTTTATACAGTAAAGGGAACGCTTCTGGGGGATTGAACCCATTCTGGAGAGTACTCTCCGTATACAAATCATTGGGATAGAATGCTCCCGAAATGATATCATTTTCACTGCACATTGCCCTTGTTGTATGAACACGAATAATCTTGATAATCAAGTTGTCTATTTAGTCCTGATGTGTCATACAGGACTTTATTGGAATAGTATTTCTTATACTGCGACTCTGGGGTTCTATACATTCCGAGGCAGGAATGCAAACACTGCTTCTCGAACACCCGAAACTTCTCCATGTAAAATGGGGATATGTTGTACCATACCGAACAGCCACACATTAATATTGGTCGGATGAATGCTGAGTATGAAATTATTTTCACCTTGGGGTCCAGCAGACTACTACGGAAGAGTCTTCGTGTCATTGCATATGCATTTTTAGCTTCTGTAAGAGCAGCTGCTGTATGCTTATCAAAGTAAAGATACTAATCAAGCCAGATTCCAAGGTATCTGACTACAGTTTTTACTTGTAGAGGAAGATTATTACTTCCTGCAATGGAAAATGATTTCCAATTCCGTTTTGTGTCCCTTGATGCACTGGACAGTGGCGTTCTGAAAAGGATAGTCTCTGTTTTCTGGAAATTTATTTTTAATTTCCAGTCGTCCCAAAAACGTTTGATTTTGTTGAAATCATTTTGCAGAAGTCTGTTGATGACATCAGTCTTTTCCCCAGATCTATACACCGCAATGTCGTCGGCATACGCAATTGCATGGTTGAGACAACCCACTAGATCACTAGTGTAAATGTTAAATAAAATGCGAGAATTCACTGCTCCCTGCTGTAGACCGTTTTTGATGTGGAAAGTCTTGTTAGAGATTATATCTCCACATTTCACCACCAATTGTTTACTCTTTATCTTATCGTAGATAATGTATAATAAATATTCGGGCATACCTAGATTTGATAACTTATATACTAACCATACGGTGTCGAAAGCCTTTTTAAAGTCCTCCAAACAGCCCCCTGTGCATTGTCTCTTGGATTTGTTCCATTGTATGTCGGAAACAAGTTTTGTCGCAGCATGAACTGCGTCATGTTGCGATCGGAAACTAAACTGGTTGTTCGGAATAATACCATTATCCTCAAACCAGTTAGTCCATGCTGTATTTATAAGTTTCTCGAATACTTGGCTGATGTTCGGAAGCAAACTAATCGAGCGAAGATTGGCTGGATTGCTCCAGTCTTTGTCCTTTTTGGGGATGGAATGGACTACTGCAGATTTCCATTGGGTTGAATAATATGCATTATTTAGAGCGTTATTGAACAAGATAGTGTAAACCTTCACTACTTCAAGAGGTGCTTTAGAACAATGTTTGGAATACTATCTATTCCAGAAGATTTTTTGTTCTTAATCGATCTAAGAATGTCCGTCAGTTCATCTTTGTGTACAAATAAGATTTCTAAGTGGGGGATCCGCTCTATTATTTTCACTAAAGATAGTGAAACTTCTACTTAAGAGACGCCAATTGTTAAGTTCATTCCATAGCGAAATATGTTTTTGGAGAGCCCTATTGTCCAGGTCAAGATTAGAATGACCCGATTCGTTCAATCTATACACTCCTTCGGAACAAGCACCAATTGAGTTCGCCTTTTTTTGCGGATCCTCGACTATTATGAAGTCTTCGTTAGAGTTAATGTGTTCCAAGATAAGCCCTGTGTTCAGCAGAGTTTGACAATTCTCGGGAGTCCGCGGAACTCGCAGACATGGGATGTCATTATAATCTTTCCGTCGAAAGACTTTATTTATTTGAGGGAACATATTGGCCCACTAGCTTTTATGGCTTGAATTCTGTTGTTCCAGTCTTCATTAATTATTGATCTATAGTTGTCACGGATCAGCTTTTGAAGATTTTTAATTAGTGACTTAATTGTTTTTATTTCCTGGCTATTTGGATCGCTGAACTGTCTGTAGAGTTGTTTGAACTTAGAGAGCAGAATACTCTTTTGCCTATACAGCTCGTCGATCGTTGCGTTTCTGTATCAGTTTGTATGGCTCTCCATGTGAGACACTTTTGGGATAGAACGATTTATTTTATTAGTAACAATGATGTTTATCGTCGAAAGATAATGATCCATTTCGTCATTATGAAGATTTATATCAGTTGGTGGATCTATGCCATTGGAGTGTAATTCTTTATTTATTATCCGATCAAAGCGCGACCAGTGTGCTTTTCCGAAATTAAAAGAATGTATCTGTTTATATTGCTCAAGTAGTGCGTGTTCGTTTGGGACATATATTCCAGCGCCAAGTCCATAATGATCGATTGTACGAAGACAATTTCGAATAGTTAGATCCGTATCGAATAATCGTATTCGCTCATCCAGCCACAGTACGTCCAAGAAGGAATTTCCTCATGGATATGGCGGCGTACTTGTAGCGTACAATTCTAGTTTATGTTCGATAGCGTTTGTTTGCCACCAGGCGAACAACGCATTGCCTCTTGTGTTTGTAATAAGGTTACCCCAAGCACTGTGCTTGGAATTGAGATCTCCCGCCATAAAGAAATAACTAACTTCAGACTTCGAAAAAGGGTATTTCATTGATGAACTGTATACACTGTGGAGCTTCGAGAGCATAAGCAGAGTCCACATATAGATGCCTTTGACTTTTCAAAGGATTATCTATAATACTGGCTTCTAGTACCTGGAATTTGTATATATCTCTACTGTAAACGAATTTGTGTTGTAGACCTGTGGGGAGGAAGTAATGTGCCTAACACGGACACTAGGTTCACTTCCTCCTCCATCATAAATTGGTCGTGCGAACACTGCTCACAACGCAAGGGGGAAGAAAACGATGGTTGACCTTCGCGACCGAGCGGACACAACACAGAAACAAAAACACTCAGGCGATGCTATTTATGCATACACATTTGTTATTGTAAACAAAAAAAAAATCCTTACATATACTTATTATTAGTGTTGATTTATTTTAATACATTCTTAGCTATTACATACACGAACTGCGGCACAAACGTTTTAACCCACCGTACCGACGCCGGCACGGTGGATGACCAGCGACCCGACCGCTCTGAAGATTGAATTACGACTCAACGATATCTTGCTCGTTCAGAGTTCACTCACTCATCGTGATCATGGTGGTATGTGTGCCTAAAACAAAGAAAGACATAAAGTGCATTCCTAGGATACGATTTCGGTAAAGCAAATAAAACCGAAATCGTCGTATGCATGTGCGTAGCAGCTAAACAAAGAGACCACGATGCGATGCGGGAATGTGCTAATTAGTTTTAGCTAGGTTGCTGGGAAATGATGTTTATGGCATCGCTAGTAAGGGTACGTATGAATACCTATTTGCGTTGTTTATGCTTGGATTTCAATTGATGCCAAGGGACGCGGAATGCGTATTTGCTTTGGGTTGCATATTGTGCGAGTTAGGGAATTTTATTGCTGGGAAAAACACGTCGCCAGCCAATGTATAGATAAAGAAATTTATCGTATACATGAATGAAGGTGGGAATAGGCGACGCCATGATAATTATCTCTGGCTGGAATGGTTACATGATATGTGAACCGGGGTTTTTCTTTTCAGCATAATTTATGATAAGGAAAGTAAGAACTCTTACAGGGGATTTGTAAGCAAAGGAATGCTTGAAAAGGTAAGAATTCTTTTGCAGGTACTTTTGGGTTATAATAATTGGATCTATTGGATGCGTGAAGCATATAAGATGCTAATGCGAATTGCATTAGCGAAAGCTTATGCAGACTGGGTTGTGGTTATGGGGTTTTTTTCAGGAAGGCGAGCTGTGGGATCTGGCGGAACCGCCAGAGACCGTTTTTAACTTATCCAGCGATCCCGCCTCCCTGAGTGGAATTTGGACGAGCTCGTCTAATTACTTTATAATTTGGGTAGCCCAATTTGTGCCTTTGATTTAGCTTTGTTTCGCTAGCCAAGAGCACATCTGGGCGTTCAGCTTCCAGCAGGTTCCTGAGATTATCCCTTCTTTCCATGTGGATTAGTGTATTAATATTCATCGCAATAATTTTTAGGGTTAATTCAGCCGCAGTGAACGTTATGATTACAGTGCGGGTTCATCTGGAAACAGGGCCGAATAGATAATGTCAGTTCGAGGAACTTGTTCCGTCAGTTTTTTTTACTATTTCGAATTTTTTATTAAACGCAGCAAACCGTCCTTGTATGGACAGTAATATTGCTGTTATATCAGTTTATCCATCTGCAGGCGTTAAATGCAGGCGTTTTAATGATATTGCGTGATTGTTCTAAGCTTGGTGCGTTTTTTATTCCACCTGCCATTTGGACGTATGACACACTTGGTGCCACGAAGTTGTTATAAGAGCTAATTTTCATCCATTTTTCTTCTTCAACTTGCTTCTTTCTGGCTTCCAACTTTGATTTTAGTTGTTGGTACTTAGGGCAACCTCTAAAGTTAGCAGGATGACCTGAGTTGTTACAGAGGACATAGGATAGTTTAATTCGATCCGGGAGCTGTTCTTTGCCCAATGAACATTCTCCAATGATATGTTTGTTTAGGCATTTGACGCATCTGAAATGCATATTGCAATTCGCTGCCACATGGCCGAAGCGTTGACAGCGCATACACTGCAATACGCGATCGGACTCCTTTATTCTCTCCCCACTTATTGTTTGGTGATTAATGTATTTAATATATCAAAGTCCATCAATTTTACTATTGGGGCTTAGCAACACAATGAAGAAAGGCAATTTACGGTTGCGATTTCTAGAATTTGCTGTAGAAAATAGTTTCACACCAGTAAATTTCAAGGTATCGTTTTCGAAGCTTTTTAGTTCAGGTGGACCGCTCGTCTCTGTATGCTCTCATGTAGGTCGAGGGTAGGTTTAGAAGCAGAGTTCCAAACATGAGAGCAATATTCGAGCGCGGGTCTAAATTAGGATTTATAAAGGAGAAGAAGTTGAGGCGGAACAAAATATTTCTTGGCTCTGAAAAGGTAACTCCGTTTTCCTGAGGCGGATCTGGCGATGTTCGACACGTGTTTATGCCACGATACATTCCCACAGACCGTGACTCCGAGCAATTTCAAACTTTCCCCAGATTCGACGGCCTGACCGTTCATCATCAGCTGTGGAACCGATGATTCACTTTTCTTTGTGAATGTTGTATATTGTGTCTTCGCTGCATTGAAGTCGACAAAGATTGGCTTTTCCCCACTGCAGGACCCTATCTAGATCCTGATTTAGAGAGTCAATCTGTCTACATCTCAGCTGGTGCGACGTTGATGCATCAATCGGTCGATCACTCGAAAAGGAGGAAACAAGCGTACTATCATCCGCAAAACTGAACACCTTGTTATCCGTTGTCTTCAACAAATCATTTATGTGAAGCAAAAACAAGGTTGGAGCCAAAATAGTACCTTGGGGCACCCCCGAATTTACAGGATACAGATCCGAACACTCGCCGTCCACAACAACTCGGATCGATCGAGGAAGCTTCTCGTCCAGTCGCAAAGCTGTTGGGAAAGTCCATATGAACGAAGTTTGCTCAGAAATGCCCCGTGCCAGGCGCGGCCAAAAGCCTTGGAGATATCCAATGCGACCGCCCTTGACTCACCATGCCGTTCAATCGCAGATGTCCATATATCGGTTATAAGTGTCAAAAGGTCTCCCGTGGACCGCCTGCCGTATTGACGATCATTCAGAAGTCCGTTGCATTCCAAATACTTAACCAACTCTGTATTGATGACTTTTTCCATTACCTTAGATAAAATAGACAGTAATGTTATCGGACGGTAATTTTGTGGGAGACATTTTTTTCTCGTGTTTGGGATTGGCTGAACTCGAGCGATTTTCCAGAAGGCAGGAAATGTCCTCCGTGCATAAGATAAGCGAAAGAGTCTGCCAAGAACCGGCGATAGTTCTGGAGCACAGTTCTTAAGGACTATTGCTGGTATTCCTTCCGGGCCGGTTGCCTTCCTACAATCCAGTTCACGTAGAATGCGCTGAATACTACGTGGACGAAATCTCACATCCCGCATCGAAGACCATGTCGGCGAGATCACAGGTGGGTCCAAAAGGCCGGGATCGAGGTTTGAATTCGCGGAAAATAAATTCGCGAACATATTAGCTTTATCCTTTGAATTCGTGACTAACGTCCCGCTCTCTGTCACCAACGGAGGGAAAGAGGAGGATGCGAAGTTACCACTGACAGATTTTGCCTTTGACCAGAAGGTGCGCGAGCCAGTTGCGCACCGAAGGAGCTTATTGATCACCCTGTCGTTGTGGGCCTTCTTCGAGATACCAATCGCCTGGTTGCACGCGTTTCTGATTCTAACAAAATTCGTTCTGTTAACATCGGTGGGATTGGAGCGCCATTGCTTAAAAGCTCTATTTTTTGCCGCTGTAATCAGCTCGCATTTTTTATCAAACCAAGGTTTATCAGATGAACTTCGTTTGATGGAATGTGGAATATACATTTCCATCCCCAGAAGAATAAGCTCTGATACCGACTCCGCGCAAGCGTTAACTTCGGGGTTTCCGAAGCACACCTCGGACCATGGAAAGGATGCGAAGAAATCTCGTTAGAGTTAGCAGCCCCATACTTCCATACATGGCGAAGCTGCCTTGGCCGGTTATTCGCTTGATATGCAAGTGCTTGGGCGGCAGATACCAAGCAGTGATCTGAGTTTCCCAGTGGCGCCGAAACCTCTACGGTATAAATACTCGGTTCAGATCTCAAAAACAGATCCAGGGTGTTCGCACAATCGCCCCGGGCATCCGGCAGTCGCGTTGGCTCTCCCACGAGTTGAGTCACGTTGTGGCTTACAGCAAACATCTCCGCCAGCCTCCCAGCCTCGTCGGTTCTGTTAGAATGTAACAACCAGCCGGAATTGTGCACATTAAAATCACCAAGGAAAACAATTTTAGAAGCTGGGTGGTTGATCTGTAGCCAGTCGACGGTATATGAAAGATGTTCGAAAAATGTCACCGGTCGATCGTCATTCGGGTAGTGGTAAAGACAACAAAGAAATTTAACGGAATTTCTCAGCACGACCCTCAACCATATGATGTCCATATTATTGGGTTCCAACACCTCCATCCTCTGGCAAGCCAGATTGGACCGCGCGAAGACGCAGACTCCGCCCTTAAAACGGAATTTCGAATGCAAGTCGTATCCTGAGAAACGAAGATATGTCGAATCAGTTGACGAATCGACCTGGGTCTCAGTTAAGACAAGGATATCAGGTTTCGTTGTTTGCGAATATTGGTGGGTGGCGTTTACGTTCGTATTGGTGAAACCGATGCCCCTGATGTTACAAAAAGCCGTCACCAGTCGAGCGTGGGCAGAGCCTCAAGATCAAGCCCGGTTATGCGATGACGAACCTCTTAAAGTTCCATTATTTATCACGATATCTGCATGATGTTCCCCCTAACATAGTTCCCCCCGGAGATCCGAATGGGAGACGAGTTTACCTCCGGAATTCTTTATATCAGAAGGTACCACCATAACTTATCTCCTTGTCATTCCGGTCATCAGCTACACATCCGAAACACAGTCGAAGATTTCTCTCGGCGATATCGCGGAATGTACAGCGTGACGGGGTGGTATCTCACCTTGGGACCGACTACCACCTAACCAACCTTTTCTCGAACCGGTCCATCAGCCAAGCTCCGAAAGATGGCCAGGGATTTCTCCCGACCATTTCACGGAGCCTAAAGCTTGATGGGGTGGTATTTCACAGGGCGCACAGGGCGTTGGGACTCCGGCTACCACTCCGCCTTTAGTCGCCTCTTACGACAGGCTGGCCTAGCTGTGAGTATATTCTAACGCCCTACTCACAGGGCTAGAATGTGAGAATATACCAACCAGCTGAAACTGTGCACAATGAAATCGCCAAGGACGATAATGCCAGAAGCCGGTTGTTTGATCTGTATCCAGTCAATGGTACGTGAAAGATGTGCGAAAAATGTCGCTAGTCGATCGTCATTCGGGCAGCGGTAAAGACAGCAAAGAAATTTAACAGAATTCCCAAGCACGTCCTTCACCCACATGATGCCCATGTTATTGGGTTCCAACGCCTCCATCCTCTGGCAAGCCAGATCGGACCACCCGAAGACGCAGACTCCGCCCTTAAAACGGAATCTCGAATGCAAGTCGTATCATGAGAAACGAAGATATGTCGAATCAGTTGACGAATCGACCTGGGTCTCAGTTAGGGCAAGGATATCAGGGTTCGTTGGTTTCAAATATTGATGGACGGCGTTTAGATTCGTAGTAGTGAAACCGATGCCCCTAATGTTACAAAATTCCATCAGCAGTCGACAGAGCCTCGAGAACGAACACGATTATAAGATGATGAATTTCTTAAGGTTCGGTTATTTATCATAATATCTGCATGATATTCCTCCTGACATAGTGACATATATATATATATATACATATATTTTTTTTTTTTTTTTTTTTTTCAATTCAATTCAATTTTTATTTGGCAGATAATATGGTACATTTATATTTTACAACTAGTATTTAAGAGATTTAGGACAGCAATTCCTTTACAACTATAATCTTAAATCTATATAATGACAATATATATATATATATATATATATATATATATATATATATATATATATATATATAACAATTCGATACCTTAAACGTTGCACTAGCCACCGAAATCATTTGTTTTTAATAGAAATATTGAGCAACATGGGTCAATAGTCGCAATAGGTTTGCAGTTGTAAAGTCTAATAGGTAAATGAGCAATCCATTTGCTTACTTAAGATTACACGTTTCATTTACCGTCTGATGTGTATAACTGAGAATCCTTACCAATGAGATTAGTTCAGTACACCCATAAATGCTCTGTATACCCACAAACTATTCTGCGGAAGCGCAGTAAAGAACACAACATCAAAAGAGATTAAAAAACATCATCGGGGGCAAACGATCCAATTGCGACAGAGGACTTCGAAGTTATGATTTCGTGAGGCTGAAGTGCACTTCACTCGATTGACAATTGGTCTGCTTCGTGGTTAAGAAAGGCCCTTAAATTCTCAATCGCATTACGTCGCATATCCCACGTTCTGTCATCTTTGATCTCTTTTATTTTCCATAGTTTTCTTTTGTTTTTTATTGTTGTTCTTTTTGAATCAACCGTTGTTATTTTTTGTTTTTTAAGCCGTACCAGAGAGTGCACAGGGCAGGGAACGATGGCGGAGTCGAGTCGATGAGGTCATGAACTTCCGGGTTCTTACAGGACAAGAAATAACAATAATAAAAAGGCTGTACCAGAGATCATGATGGTAACGAAGTTGTGACACGCATATGAAGAACATAGTATTGCGCTAAGGCAAAAAGCATTGCACCAAACAGACATTTTCCACAAGGGCATAGTCACACCAAACGCACCATGTTCCTTAAAAGCAATTTGGTTGCACCACCAGCACCCAACATGACTCGAACCATTTCGGTGCACATATCCCCGAACGAATTCCGCCGCGCACATGCAGGAGATATTTCTTCTTTTCCCTTTTCCTACAAGCACATCGGTCGGTAAACCAACCGATCGACAAGCATTAGCATCCTATAAGCATTTCCCCTAGGGGCATGCCTGCATACAATGCAGCATCTTCCTAAAATCCAATTCGGTTACGACATTACGTAACCGACATAAATCCTCGAACATGTCCATGCACACAAGAAGAAAGTATTTTTCCTCACACACGTGCAGGGCAAGTCATATCAGCAGACGCCAGCGATTGTGCACGACCAGCGTAAATGCTGTACGCAGTTACTGATCGGGTAAACACCCCAAGTATCGTCTTCATGATACTTGTGTGGCGGTGCCGCCAAACCCCACGGTACACTTACCTAAAAAACCCCCCTTATCCACAACCCAACCCCCATTGTCCCCGCCAATGTGATCGCATGGGCACCTAGAAACATTTCGTTTTCCAAGGACAAATAATGCATACAAGCATTACCTAAAATTCCTAAAAAGAATTTTTTTTCTACAAGGGCATTCATACATGTATCAATGCGTTTTTGCATAAGCGACCAAAACCTGAATTTCCAATTAGTGCAGATTTTCACACTAACGTTCGACACTTGCGTCGCGATAGATACCATGTTCCATTGACACAGATGGTATATACAAACCGTCATTGTATAACCATCTAATCTGCCTCGCAATAACTTGCAACAATCGATACAGCTGCAAGCACCTTACCCAGAATTGTTTCTTTGTTTGAATCTCCAAACAAGCATCGACTTCGCGCATAGCACCGGATTGAATTCAAAGCATAAACAATGCAAATATAGAATCCGTTTCCCACAAACGAATTTCCCTGCATATACAAATGCTAGCAAGGGATTTGTTTCGTCCACCAACCCATTAGCACCTTTCCCAATGTCTATTCGTATATTTACACAAGGGCATCATTCATCTAAGACTTTTATGATGCCCCCTCGTCTCATCTTTTCTTTTACCACAATTCTTCGCTGTATCGTCGTCTATTTATTTAGCAGGACAAGAAATAACAATAATAAAAAGGCTGAACCAGAGATCATGATGGTAACGAAGTTGTGACACGCATATGAAGAACATAGTATTGCGCTAAGGCAAAAAGCATTGCACCAAACAGACATTTTCCACAAGGGCATAGTCACACCAAACGCACCATGTTCCTTAAAAGCAATTTGGTTGCACCACCAGCACCCAACATGACTCGAACCATTTCGGTGCACATATCCCCGAACGAATTCCGCCGCGCACATGCAGGAGATATTTCTTCTTTTCCCTTTTCCTACAAGCACATCGGTCGGTAAACCAACCGATCGACAAGCATTAGCATCCTATAAGCATTTCCCCTAGGGGCATGCCTGCATACAATGCAGCATCTTCCTAAAATCCAATTCGGTTACGACATTACGTAGCCGACATAAATCCTTGAACATGTCCATGCACACAAGAAGAAAGTATTTTTCCCCACACACGTGCAGGGCAAGTCATATCAGCAGACGCCAGCGATTGTGGACGATCGGCGTAAATGCTGTACGCAGTTACTGATCGGGTAAACACCCCAAGTATCGTTTTCATGATACTTGTGTGGCGGTGCCGCCAAACCCCACGGTACACTTACCTAAAAAACCCCCCTTATCCGCAACCCAACCCCCATTGTCCCCCGCCAATGTGATCGCATGGGCACCTAGAAACATTTCGTTTTCCAAGGACAAATAATGCATACAAGCATTACCTAAAATTCCTAAAAAGAATTTTTTTTCTACAAGGGCATTCATACATGTATCAATGCGTTTTTGCATAAGCGACCAAAACCTGAATTTCCAATTAGTGCAGATTTTCACACTAACGTTCGACACTTGCGTCGCGATAGATACCATGTTCCATTGACACAGATGGTATATACAAACCGTCATTGTATAACCATCTAATCTGCCTCGCAATAACTTGCAACAATCGATACAGCTGCAAGCACCTTACCCAGAATTGTTTCTTTGTTTGAATCTCCAAACAAGCATCGACTTCGCGCATAGCACCGGATTGAATTCAAAGCATAAATAATGCAAATATAGAATCCGTTTCCCACAAACGAATTTCCCTGCATATACAAATGCTAGCAAGGGATTTGTTTCGTCCACCAACCCATTAGCACCTTTCCCAATGTCTATTCGTATATTTACACAAGGGCATCATTCATCTAAGACTTTTATGATGCCCCCTCGTCTCATCTTTTCTTTTACCACAGTTCTTCGCTGTATCGTCGTCTATTTATTTAGCAGGACAAGAAATAACAATAATAAAAAGGCTGAACCAGAGATCATGATGGTAACGAAGTTGTGACACGCATATGACTAGTTGTAGGTTAAACTGTCGAGACTGTGATACTGTGATAGTTCCGTGAATATTTTGGGTAGGTACCTTCCTAATTATTCATAATCCAAATGGCCTACGTCCTATAAAAAGGATATTCGATTTTTTTTTAGGCGAGCACCTTTTCATTCAAGGACTACAATATCCACAAATTCCAGAAACAAAGGGATACATACTGTACTAATCCTGAATTATATTATTTTTATTTATTGTCCTCTCGCGTGGGACAAGCTTATAGGGGTGATGAAGTGTCCTGCGATGGATATAGGAAACTGCATTTTGAATAAACATGCTAGCATGAAAGTTTAAAAATAACCGTTTTTACAGATTCCACCAAACCATTGGGTCTTCTACAAACCTGCAATTATCTACCAGGTTTGATCATTTACCTTGCGGACCAGCTACAGATATCTACTGAATATTTATTCACTTTCCCTGGGGTAATACTCGTAAAGGCCAAATATACTTGAGAGAGGCAATCTTATCCCTGTATTCCATTCACCAACTTATTTTAACTTTAAATTAACCGAAAAGGCTAGCCTAGCAATCACTTTTTGGTTTTACTGTCATCCCTATTACTACGACTATTTTTTTTAGTGTCAAAGATACCACTCAGGAGGAAATTGTCTCCGCTCATGATAAGTACATAGAATCGACAGAGGCACACATATCCTTCGTGGCCGCTCGCTGCCAATTTGCAGGAGAAGATGAGAATTTTCATTTTTTTTGCTCCCCAGTGTCCTGTGAATGTTCTACCCAACTTATAAGATGGGTGGACGACTTGTACTTGCAACCCCCAGCAAGGCGCAAAAGAACCCAGTAAAACTCACTATCGATGTACACGGACGTAATACGTCGTTATTTTCGTCAGCTTGGTAGTCGTCCTGGCCGTCGTCACCCTCGTCGATGGATAATTCTGTGAAGAGCAAAGCCATCGCGTACTGTGGGCGTTATATACGTGCTCACGTGCGGTGGCGTCTTCTTCCCTTCGGCCATGTTCTTTTTCCCGTTTTGTCCTTACATCCCATCTCTCCTTTTCATTTTTCATTTCCATTGTTGTTGCTGTTTTTTTTTTTTTTTTTGTGTGATTTTACTACCAACAGACCAAGAGGTGTGTAGGTCCTTATTTACCTGTAGCCGTCTACATAAATGTTAAGTAAAAGTGAAAATGTCTTCCTGTTGGTGTCCTGCCGGGAACAAGGCTCACGGGGATTTTTCTATTTAACTTTTGTTTTAAGGACTTGAGCCTGTGCGCGTTCATTAAATACGAGTATGTTCAAGTTGGTGGGGTGGCTTGTTGGGCGCCGTTTTGTTTTTCTTTCAGGATTTTTGGATTTTTTTCCCTATGTAATTGTTCTTGTTTCTGTTACTGTATTTGTTTTTGCTATCATTTTTGTGCTCCCGTCGTTGTTGTTACGAACAGATTGTTCCTTCGGTGGTCCTGTAAACAATGATGGCGCAGCATTACGCATATTTGGCAAGCTAATGAGGAACCAAGGTGTACAGTATTAAGGTAGAGGGAATTTCGTTGGGTAAGGATAACGCATAGATTTCGTCTTCTAACGTATCTTGATATTATTATTATTTTTCGCATTATTATGCTTGGTCAAGCGTGAAATTCGGGGATTAGAGTAGAAGTACTTTGTCTGTGAATTTCGATTTCCTTTCATGTTCACGGTAAGTTAGGCGTAATTTTGACAGGATATCATGAAGGTGTGCCCTCTGTACATTTGATTGTAATCACTGGAATAGAATTTGAACCAAGCACATTTTGTATATTTTTTTTAGATACAGTATGAAGAGAGGAAAGCATAACTAAAACATGTAATGCTAATAGGTTGCCTACATTTTCAATCAGCGGGTAGAGTGAGGAGTGTTTTATGTGTTAGGTTTGAAATTTTGGTACGAGCAATTCTGTTATTGTTAATTTTTTACCAAATCCAATTTAGAAATGACTTCTGATTATACATAATTAGAAATCGGTTGTATACTCCGTCCTATCCCATTTTGATCACACTTTTTGGGAATTCGATGCCTTATAAAATCAATATTTCACTGTATGTTGTCTCTTGAAGTATGTCTCCTTTTACAAAATCTCCACATCAAAACGACTGAGCACTTTTGGTTGATAGTGCTGAACAATTTACAAGTCTGAAGGCTCTCATCAACATTATTTGAATTCAATTCCGTTGCAATAAAGTGATGGTAACTGGTGTTGTGCTTGTTGAGATTTTGGACAGAAATGGGTTCACAATGATGGCGACCGCTTGAGTGGTTTCACTGCCCCTTGAACACGATCGTTTTCGTGCAATATTGTCGACTCATTTCTCATCTCCGGTCACCATTCCTTCGAGAAATAATAGTACTTATTTAAACTGCACACAATAATCAATATTTTATATATACAATGGTAAAGAATGTCGTTTTCCTTCGTGTTTAATTGAAACACTAAGGTTTTGTTTTTGTTATTGTAGCGAGCTTAGGGTTCGCTGGATTGATTATTTCTAGCAAATAAGAGCCGTTAAATCGATTCTTAATTAATATCGCACTTTATTGATTACTGAATAACAACCGTACTTCAACGATCTTCTTCCTTATCGCTTGCTTTTTTTTTCTTCCTTTTTTTTTCTGTCACCATCAGCTGTCTCCACGTCTTTTTATCGTTTCTCACATTCTCATTTCGTTTCCGTCCGTTCCATAATGATGGATGTTCTACTCTCCAGTTTTCCAGTACTTTATAGAATATTCCAGTGCTTGTTTTGGACTTTCCCGAATATTCCAGTACTGACTGTCATATGCGTCACACTACCCTCCATCTAGATTAGTTCGTCCCGAACTAAGTTCACTGGTCTTCTGGGTTAACAAAAGTCGCAAGTCGGTCACGATGGACCACTTTCATTTTGGCGTTCGGTCTTCGCTGAATCCTATAGACAACGTCGTTAATCCTTGTGAGAACCTTATACGGTCCTTCCCAATGTTGCTGCAACTTCGGGGATCTTCCTCTTTGCCGGTGAGGGTTGTAGAGTCACACGTTATCGCCTGCATTAAATCCGAGTGCGTTGGCTCGAACGTCGTACCTTGTTTTCATCCTGTCACTTGATACCTTGATTTGCTTTCGAACCAAATGATGAATCTCGTCGAGGCGATTTCTCCATTCGGCTACGTTGTCTTCGGTCCTATCTATGGCGTCTGGAGGTATTCCGAATCGCAGATCGGCTGGTAATCGTATGTCTCGTCCAAATATGATTCTTGCTGGAGAATGGCCTGTCGTCTCGTGATTAGCCGATCTATAACTCATGAGAAACGTTTGTACATATTTGTCCCAGTCTCGTTGGTGATCACTGACGACCTTCGATAAGTGTTCTTTCATTGTTCGGTTGAACCTTTCGACCATTTCGTCTGACTGCGGATGTAAGGGCGTGGTCCTGGTTTTCCTTACGCCCAGTGCCGCACAGATGCCTTGAAATATCTGTGATTCGAAATTTCGGCCTTGATCGGAATGCAGCTCACAGGGAACTCCATATCTGCTGATCCAATTATTGATTAGCTGCTCAATGACGGTTGTTGCTTCTTGGTTTGGAATTGGAAGGACTTCTACCCACTTGCTGAAGTAATCCATGATAACTAACATGTATTTGTTGTTGTCGTTTGTTTTTGGGAACGGTCCTGAGATATCAATCGCAATTCGCTCGAAAGGGGCACCCACCTTGTACTGCTTCATAGCGCTCCTTGGTTTTGCCGTTGGTCCTTTGGTCGCAGTGCAAGTTGTGCACTTCCTACACCAAGACTCGACGTCATCTCTCATGTGAAGCCAGTAAAAACGAGATCGCACTTTTGAAAGTGTCTTATTAACTCCCAAATGTCCACCGGAGGCCCCGTCGTGCATTTCTGTTAGAACATCTTTCACTTTTGATGGTGGGACTAGAATCTGCATTTGATGGGATTTTCCGTCCGCGGCTTCCCATTTACGCTTAAGAACACCATCTTCCACCAGCAAGGAATTCCATTGTGCCCAATATGCTTTAAATGTTCCACTCTTGTCGGAAATATCGTTCCAAGCCGGCCGCTCGTTCTTTCGTTTGTGTTCCAGGATTAGCGACATATCTTCATCCTGAAATTGAGCTGCGCGTATAGCCTCATTCGTCCACCCATCTAGTACTTCTACTTGCACATTTCGCAGGTCGTACGCCTCTTCTTTCTCTTCCGCTTTATGACAATGTTTAAAATCTGGCTTACATGGTCTTCTTGATAGAACATCAGCGTTATTATGCACCTTCCCTTGTTGAATTGAACTTATCATTGGTACGGGTGCACATTCTGTGGTTAACTCTCCCTTTCTTATTGCGACCGACTCTTCGGACGCATTTAGTACTCTGACAGGTACAATGTGTTTCTTCACCTCAGGTTGTTCCGTTGATAGTCTCCTCTTATGACAAGCCCATGAACAACAATTCTCACTCGATGTTTCATTCATTCGTCGACGTTTCCTACAGTCAACAGAGATGTGGCCGACTCCACCGCATGTCCAGCACTTCGTCTCTGGGTTCTCCGTTGTACATGCCCGATTCTTTGGCAGGAACGTTCCTGGACGGACATTTCTCGGACTCTATATGTACTCCTGGTAGCCAATTTAGCAGATTCATATGCCAATGCGAACGCCAGTATTTCGTTAGTCGTCTTCTTTCCCGCTAAACGGACGGCTTGTCGCAAGTCCTGATCTTGGAGTGCGTTTGTGAACGCATCCATTGCTACCTCGTTCGGGAATTCCTTAGTCATATTTGAATAAGACAAGTTTGCCAATCGCTCAATGTCTGCCTGCAATTGTTGAAGATTTTCTCCTGGTTTCTGCATTCTGCTCTGTAGTTGCATGCGGTAGGCCTGCTGCATGTGGTTGTCTCCATACCTAGCTTCAAGGCCGTCTCTTACCGCTTGGAAATCTGTTGGCTTCTCTGGTGGTATGGTTTGTAGCAATTCTTCAGCAGCCCCGCGGAGTGACAAGATTAGTGATGTTGATGTTTTGCTCACCCGACCACTTATTATAATTGGCCGCGGCGTCAAACTGACGTATAAATACGGAGAAGGGTCCCGTTCCATCGAAGGTTGGCGGTTGCATCTTTGTATCTTTGTAGTTATGTTGATTGCTAGGCGATGTCTTATTTCTCTCAACACACTCAAGTCTCTTTTCGATTGGCGGTATTTCATCGGTGACTTTTAGATCCAGATTTTCTACTTCATTTCGAATTTCTTCCTTAAAGTGTTGAAAATTACATTTCATCCACTGCGTTTGGGCATCTAACTTTGCATTAACATCTGCAGCTTGCGCGTCCAATTTTGAATTTTGGTCATCCAATTGTGAATTTTCTGCGTCGGATTTTGAATTTTGGGCATCCATTTTTGTCATCATCATCCTGAACATCTCCGGAATGTCCAACGGTGGCGAACTCTTCTCCGTTACATTGGCACCATCTTGACTCGCTGTTTCTTCTCCATCCGGACAATCTGGCCCAATAGTAAAAACATAAGTGTCGCCATAAATACCCTCTTCCTCCATTGCTGCTTGTAGGCGCTGTCGAAGAATTTGCTTCTGTCCTCTGCTATCCAGATTCAGGTCCTCAAGTTCCTTCTCCAACTCAGGAACGCGAAGATCCTCCAAATGTCGACCTGACATCGTCAAAACACGCTTTCACAGCTTATTTACTTCGCCAATAATCAATCCCACTTCTGACACCAATTGTAGCGAGCTTAGGGTTCGCTGGATTGATTATTTCTAGCAAATAAGAGCCGTTAAATCGATTCTTAATTAATATCACACTTTATTGATTAGTTAATAACAACCGTACTTCAACGATCTTCTTCCTTATCGCTTGCTTTTTTTTCTTCCTTTTTTTCTGTCACCATCAGCTGCCTCCACGTCTTTTTATCGTTTCTCACATTCTCATTTCGTTTCCGTCCGTTCCATAATGTTGGATGTTCTAGTCTCCAGTTTTCCAGTACTTTATAGAATATTCCAGTGCTTGTTTTGGACTTTCCCGAATATTCCAGTACTGACTGTCATATGCGTCACATTATGTTATTTTCAGTTTTGAATTTAATTTACTTTTGAATTTAGAATACAATAATGAAATCTGATATAAATTATTATTTGTCTGCTTTATAACTGCAATGACGATATTGATCCAGACTTATTTTTATATAATTAAAATCCAATGAAATGTGTCTTTAACTTTGACTTTAATTTATTTTTTGGCTTTAGAATACAACAATGAAATGTGATATAAATTCCACATACCACGACGAATTATCTAACATGAGATCGATTTTCAATTGATAGAGAGGCCAGTTTCACATCATACAAAACAAGACGATTCCCTGAGAATGCCCATTTGCAGTCATTTTATCACTTTTGCAAAATTTCTCCTACTACTTACTTACTACTTTTATTGACCTGTATAAACCCGAGAGTTCATGACCTCACTGACTCGTCTACTTTTTTTTTTGCCAGGTCGCTGTTTTTTTGATGAATTCTTCCCTTATAATTAAAACAGTTTCCCCCCACGTTCACCGTTTTCCGCGACGACCTCCTCAATCATACTACTGACTTTTCCCCCAGTCGAGGAGTGCACGTCGCTGTCCACAACAGCCTCGAGTCGTCACTTGTCACTTTCCCTACACCCTCAACCTAGACTTTGTGACTGTCAAAATCACTTTTCTTCGGAAATCAATCCTTGTCATGTAGTTCTCTATCCTGCCATCACAGCCTATTGAAGTTTACGAGCTAGCTCTCAATTCTATCGACAATATAATCGAGCTGAGTAATGGCGAGGACGACATCATTATCTTCGGAGAGTTTAATCTTCCACAACTCAATTGAGCTTTATCTGACGATCATTCACACTTTGTGGCGTTTCCACTAACGCCACTGCTTGCCTTTTCCAGGAGCGACACAAAAACTTCCCCCTAGAACATCCAAAAACTCTGGGAAGCATTTACTTACCTTTTTGTCATCCACCTAAAATGTCTCCAAAACACCTAAGCCATAGTTCTGCGCTAAGGCAAAAAGCATTGCACCAAACAGACATTTTCCACAAGGGCATAATCACACCAAACGCACCATGTTCCTTAAAAGCAATTTGATTGCACCACCAGCAATTAACATGGCTCGAATCATTTCGGTGCACATATCCCCGAACGAATTCCACCGCACACATGCAGGAGATATTTCTTCTTTTCCCTTTTCCTACAAGCACATCGGTCGGTAAACCGATCGACAAGCATTAGCATCCTATAAGCATTTCCCCTAGGGGCATGCCTGCATACAACGCAGCATCTTCCTAAAATCCAATTCGGTTACGACATTACGTAACCGACATAAATCCTCGAACATGTCCATGCACACAAGAAGAAAGTATTTTTCCCCACACACGTGCAGGGCAAGTCATATCAGCAGACGCCAGCGATTGTGGACGATCGGCGTAAATGCTGTACGCAGTTACTGATCGGGTAAACACCCCAAGTATCGTTTTCATGATACTTGTGTGGCGGTGCCGCCAAACCCCACGGTACACTTACCTAAAAAACCCCCCTTATCCGCAACCCAACCCCCATTGTCCCCCGCCAATGTGATCGCATGGGCACCTAGAAACATTTCGTTTTCCAAGGACAAATAATGCATACAAGCATTACCTAAAATTCCTAAAAAGAATTTTTTTTCTACAAGGGCATTCATACATGTATCAATGCGTTTTTGCATAAGCGACCAAAACCTGAATTTCCAATTAGTGCAGATTTTCACACTAACGTTCGACACTTGCGTCGCGATAGATACCATGTTCCATTGACACAGATGGTATATACAAACCGTCATTGTATAACCATCTAATCTGCCTCGCAATAACTTGCAACAATCGATACAGCTGTAAGCACCTTACCCAGAATTGTTTCTTTGTTTGAATCTCCAAACAAGCATCGACTTCGCGCATAGCACCGGATTGAATTCAAAGCATAAACAATGCAAATATAGAATCCGTTTCCCACAAACGAATTTCCCTGCATATACAAATGCTAGCAAGGGATTTGTTTCGTCCACCAACCCATTAGCACCTTTCCCAATGTCTATTCGTATATTTACACAAGGGCATCATTCATCTAAGACTTTTATGATGCCCTCGTCTCATCTTTTCTTTTACCACATTTCTTCGCTGTATCGTCGTCTATTTATTTAGACGCGATCCACTCCATAGACGACGATCTTTTCGATCCCCTTGTCTTTACCGCCTGTCTGCTTCGTTTACCCATTGCCCTCGAGCAGGTGTAAACCACACAGATCTGAACGATCGCACACATACCACCATGACCTTCATTACAAGATCTGGTTTCCTATTCCACCAAGAGAGACTTTACGTTTCTCTGGTGGTAGATAAAAACGATATCCTTATTGGAGAGGATATCTAGCACCGACCAGATCGGTGGTTGTAATACGACTTGCCGAGGAAAGAACTCCGGCCTGTATTCAATCCTCGGTTAAGGGTGAGATTTGTAGGTGAGAAAGAGAACATTTCTCTTTAGGGTGTGGCCACCAAGGAAATGCCATCTTTCCTTACTGCTAGTGACCAAATGAAAGGCGATCTCTGGCACGCAGTGGTGTACGCGTGTGACCGTATAGATCTTGGTTTGCTGATGCATCGGGACCATGAGAACGAAGCAGAATGACGGTAAGGACAAAAGGATCGTGAAGATCATTGTTTATGATGTGCATTGCGGCTAAATAAATAGACGGCAATGCATCGATGAAATGGTGCTAAAAGGAAAGATGGGACGGGGGCATCATTAAAGTCTTGGATGAGTGATGCCCTTGCGTAAATAGACGCATAGCCATTAGAAAAAGGTGCTAATAGGTTGGGATACTTTATACAATGAAAATTGTATATCGTGCCTTGGGTCGGTGGAAGAAACGAATCCCTTGTCTGCATTTGTATATGCAGGGTAATTCTTTTGTGGCAAACCGCGAGTTTGGTGGTTGTTTGTTCGTTAGACAAGGGATCGTGGTCGGGTATATTCCAGCTGGACAAACAAGCAGCCCAACGCTGCTTTGGTCGTTGGACAAGGGAATCGCCAGCCAATGTGTATGTATGAACATTGTTGTACACATGTGAGGCTGGGAATAGTCGAGTCAAGGTTAATATTCCCTGATTATGTGGTTACATTATATGTGAACGGAATTGTTTCTTTTCAGGAGTAATGTTTGACCTTTAAGGAATATGACGCTTGGTCGATAAAAAATTCTTTTAGGAAAATTTTGCCGATGCGTTGATGCATGGAAAATGCCCTTGCGGGAGAAATTCTTTTTACAGGAGCTTTAAGGTTATGCATTAGATAACCTTAATGCGTGAAGCTTTTACCGATGCTAATGCAAATGCATTAGCGGGAAACAATGGAATTTGAGGGCTTCAGCACAGGAAGCTTGGGGGCAATTGGGCAAGTAGGCAGTGGCGTTTGGCGGAACCGCCACAGGTTCATGTTACAAAGCTACCTTCGGTAGTCCATTCACAGAATTCTGGTCAGCTTAATGATGTTATATACATAGCCGTTAAAGTTCGCTGGCGAAGAGTCTTGTCCAAGCTGACGCTGTCTCGGTGTCGTTGATTCACCTCTCCTCTGTGAAGTAATAGCTGCGTCAATAGAAGCTCGGGTGCGAAGTTGGCTGCATTGAAAACATACTTGAACGCAAGCATTTCGTTCGCCGTTTTGGATATATGTAGCTTAGTAATTGATATTTTTATAACTAAATTTTGTCATTCACAGGCTATCATTTCGTGTGGATCAGTTGTATAAGAGATGGATGTCGATAAGCAACATTTACGCCATTGTATTCTAATTAAAAAAAAAAAAACATTACTCAAGCTATGAAATTGATTAATTCGACTTTGGATGAACATTCTGTGAGTCATTCAACAGTAAAAAGTGAAAAAGTGGTTTGCAAGGAAATTTTAGTCTTGAGGGCTCTTCACCTGCAGGTGCAGTCAAAAAGTTTGACGACGATGAACGTAAAGTCTTAATGGATGAAAATCCATGTCAAACTCAAGAAGAGCTTGCAGGACAGGAGTTGCTCACTGTTCGCCAGTTGGGAACCGCAACTCCATTTGTTGCAGATGGTTCGCAAACTGGGAAAAGCCAATATTGTGTTCTGCATCGAGCAGAACAACAAATTCACGAATGCCAAATTGGGCACACATCGCACAACAACAAAGACGCGTTTAATTATACACAATTTTCAAGATTTATTCACTACTTAAAATAACTTTGTTCACAAAACAAAAACTGAACATCACAAAACTGACTCTAATGCTGGTCTGATTGAATATAAAAACCAACAAAACTGTATTTCTTAATGTGTCTTTTTATAGGTAGGCTCGAATGATTTTCTCTTTTTCTACTCCGTTAGAGTCAGGCGATCCAAAGCATATATCACAGAACAGTTCTATGAACCAGTGCTATTGCCAGTTGCCGTTGCTTGGTTGATCATGCCATGTCAAGTGCACTTTAGGGGGCAATATCCGATGTGGTGAGTTTCTGTTATTCCAATGATAGTTGAATTGGCTATTTGAATATTGTGATGAATCGATTCTCTTTTTGTGGTATTGTTGATAAATCGATTCATCCTTGGTTGTTGCTTGTGCTGCAACACTCACCAAGCAATACCACTTCGATTGGTACAATATTTTCCAATAAAGTTGAATTTGACAAATAAGCCGAGTTTCTACTTGCTTGTTTTGTCACTACGAATATCTTTATCCAATCGTCTTAATTTCCAAGTTTTAGCGTCAGAGGTTATGACAGAAAGAATAAAAAGAAATTATAAACAGAAATTATAAGCAGAAATTGTAACCCCTCCCCCACCCCCCCCGCGCCCCCCGCTTGTTAAATCTGCTCAACCACTCATCCACTGCTTTGTGTTCATCCCTTCGCCACAGAATCACATTTCATTCAAAAAAAAAAAGAAAGAAGATTGGTGATCAATCCGACAAGTAGGTCCATTGCCGTTTTTGATCTTTGTGTTATCTGCTTGTTTTGTGACCATTACAATCTACACATTTTTGAGGGTGTTAGATATTTACACATCTCTTCACACATCCCTTCTTGTCGTCACTCTTGCTATCTTACTCGGCAACATTATCCTGTTGATTCCAAAACAGAACGCAGATTTGGAGGAAATCTGAATCTGGAGACGACGACTAGTATGTGATTCATCGCTGCCTTTGCCTTCTGGCTGACTCGAGACCACCGGGATCATCAACGTGCCTAAGAATTTTAGATATCCTCAAGATATTATTCGTAGAGTCCAGATGGTCAAAACAATCGTACCGTTTCTGTTCTTAAGACATATTGATGTGCTGTGATCCTCTGGTGTAAGCTTTTACGAATACACTTGCATAGCTTCTAGTTCTTACCACTCGCTTTATATGATCGCCACAAGTGAAAGCAGTCGTTACTATGTAACCGATGCGCAAACACATTTATTTTTCATCTGAATTCTTGTACATCACTTAATTTCCTTTCTCTATAGGTCTTTAGATAAGACGATCTAAGGAAAGTATTTCCATTTAAAGTTCTTCACTTATCATCCTCGAATGAAATTGATACATTTCACGTACTACAATCTCAAGGTCCTTATCTCAATCGCGTCTAATCGCCTGGAATGATCTCCCTCAGTCTCGTTTTTCGTCCTTATCGAGAAACATGCCGCAGATGTTTTGCAGAACAGTACTAATTACGAGACCCACAGATAATTATCTGCTTATCACCAATACGGCGTCTTAAAAACGAATCTCATCTGGCATTACCGTTTCACTTCCCATTCTCAAAAGGGACTCAAATAAGGGTCCAATTATACCGCCTCATGTATGTCGTGTTTGTCCTTCACCAATGGCGGCTGGAGGTGTGGTTACCCAGGAATGACAAAAATAAATAATCAAGTCGTGTTTGTTTCTTGGTTTACACATTAGATGGCGTCGAGCTCATTGTTCACTGAACTTCCTAGAGATGTCGCCGCTATCGCAACGAATTGTTTGAATCTGTTTACCAAGTCTTTGTGAATTGAGAGGGATGCATTTTTTGAAGCATCGTTAGAAGATGCTGTTGATGCAATTTGCGGCCTGTGACGCGCCCGGGAAGCGGGCGAAGTGTCACTAGAACCAATTCGTTGAGTTGTAATTAATTAAATTCAGTCAACCGGCTTTTGGTGTTCATTGTGACAATGAAGCTTGATTTTGAGCGCGGCGTTGAACTTGTAATTTGATTATCATCATCAGCATTGTTGGGGCGACATTTGTGGTAGAGCCGCACTTGATTGGAATGCAGGCGACAGCGCAAGGGTCTGGTTTAATGAATTTTTGTGCGCGAACTGCTGGTTTTAGGTGGACTATTAATTCGGACAGGTCCGTGGGTATGTTACGGGGGAGTGTTTGCTTGAACAATTGTTGGAGATAGGGAATATATATATAAAAGAGTGTACGGTTTTATTTCTAATAATTCGCACCTTTGAAATGGATTTGCTGACTTTAGAATGCCCCGTTGGGAAAAAGTGTTAAAATATATGAGCAGGTTAGTTGTTAAAGATTGCTTCTTGCAAGAACGCGTTCCGTTCCCGTCTCCGACATATATTGTGATATTAATTATTCCTTAGCTATGAAAGATCTCGAAGTAGACCTTCGATGGGCGAACATAACTAACTGTCAATTTTTTTTTGGATAAAACCCGTTCATGCTATATTGGGTATAAGTCGATATATTTGGTGGAGCTCATCTAAAACAGTATTGTGGGTGCTTAATAGGATATAAAAGTGAGCTATATAATAGCCTGGGAACGTATTCAATATTAGAACATAGACACCGTCAGGGGTAGTCCAGCAGAATATACAAACCCTGTGAGTAGGGCGTTAGAATATACTCACAGCTAGGCCGGATTGTCGTAGGAGGCGACTAAAGGCAGAGTGGTAGGTGGGGTTGTGGCGATTCTAACAGATACACACACAATTACCAAGCAAAAATAGTGAAGAACACCGAACGAAAAATCGAATAAGAAAAATACATCAGAACCGTATACCAAGCGATAACAAAAATAATTCACATCAGTGGAGTATAGTCGAGTTTGAAAATCAAATTCTAAACACGGTCAGTAGCCCGATGTGTAGCGCTTAGGTAACATTTTTTTTCGTGATTCGAGCTGTCATAGCGTCAGTTCGAATCACACGATCTTCTTCACTATTATTTCAAACGCTATAATTGGTGACTACGATGTGATCTGTACACACAGCATACACTTCCCATAGTAAAGCAGAACTTGATACACGGTCACGACTTCCGCATAGAGCACGGCCTCCGACGTTTTCTCGCTTCTCTCGTTCGTCCGTCGTCCGCATACGAATCTGATCGTAACGAAGTTACTGCGGCGGGAGTGGTGTGGCGATTCTAACAGATACACACATAATTCACAAGCAAAAATAGTGAAGAACACCGAACGAAAAATCGAGTTTGGAAATCAAATTCTAAATACGGCCAGTAGCCTGATGTGTAACGCTTAGGTAAATTTTTTTCCGTGATTCGAGCTGTCATAGCGTCAGTTCGAATCACACGATCTTCTTCACAATTATTTCAAAGGCTATAGGGTCCGAACGCCCTGTCGCCCGGTGAAACACCACCCCATCTATAGGCTTCGTGAAATGGTCGAAAGAAATCCCTGGCCATCTTTCGGAGCTTGGCTTATGGACCTGTGGGGAGGAAGTATTGTCCCTGGCATGGACACCCCGTTCACTTCCTCCTCCATCATAATTAACTGTTCCCCCGAGCACTACGCGATTACGACGAAGCAAAGAAAACGCGGTGTTTGTAAAAAATATAAAACACAGGTTTTCTATTGTTTATTTTTATTTATTTTACGGTAGCACTTCGTGAAAATTACAATGTGCAGTCAATATAAACGCAATCGTCGAAGACTACAGCGAATATAATATTCGACACGGCGGTTGCAAACACTACACTGTACTTGGGAAATGCGAGTTATGTTTATGAGGCACATGATTGTTACTCATTTTATTGTTTCAAAATTTTACACACACGCGACTCGTGGATTTTCTCGTCTCCGTGCGCACCGGAGAGCGGAAGTCAGCAACGACCATGGCGGTCGGCGGATGGAAATCGACTCAGCGATAATCATCTCGTGCAGAGATGATACGCTTATGGGGTGAGTTTGTGGTGTCGTGGTAGATATCCTCTCCAGTAAGGATATGTTTTACCTACCACAAGAGAGACGTAAAGTCTCTCTTTGTGGAACAGAGAACCAGATCTCGTAATGCAGATCATGGTGGTATGTGTGTGATCGTACCCACCACCGTGTTTATCGTTGCATTTAGCAAAGGATAAACGAAACCTGAAACGAGAAAGAAAACAACAAAGGGAGAAACGACCAAATGCTTCGTCCGGTATTGAGGGCCATGTTTACGCTGTGTATCGTTGCTATAATAGACGTTGGGAAGAAAAAAGGTGCTAATGGGATTGGTGGCAAAAACGAATCCCTTGCCTGCATTTGTATATGCAGGGAAATTAGTTTGTGGCGATGTACGAAATTGATGATTGTTTGTCTATTGATGGTGAATCGCCGGTCGGCTTATTGCAGCTCGTTCCATTTCAATTGATAACAATGGGTGCCGAATGTTTTGTATTTATATGCACATTAAGGAGCTCTTTTTAGGAATTTTATCTAACGCGTTGTATGCGTTAAATGTCCTTGTAAAAGGAGATGTTTCAGGTATGCTGGGTGGAGATTGTGGTGCGGGTGTGGGAAATTGAAATTTGCCTGGGAACCAAAGGTACCGAATAGGTTTTGAGATTGTTGTTGTGATCCTTCTCTCAGGGAGCGTGTCTCCTTGTCCTGAAATGGATGAGGGATCTCTTTAAGACAGCTCCTGAGAGGACCCGTTGCGGTTGGCGCCGTGCTTCCTCAAACCTTGAGGGAAGAGCAGCTACCGATCGATGAATATGGGCCCTGGGAATCGGGCAGGCCCAATAAAAAATGCTTTTTATTTTATTATACTATTATTTTATTTTATTTGACTTAATTTATTGACGTTCTACCACTTCGGATCCCAATCGAGACTGAATTCTCGAATATGAATTTTATCGACCTTTTATACAAAATCTTATCGGGATTTTGTATCGTGGATGCATCGAAATGCAAGTAGAATTTCGAAATGTACTTCAACTGGAGTCGAGTACTGGAGAAAAGGAATGTGATATCTATTTTTAGAATGTACACATCTGGCAAGAATGGAGATAAAAATAAGGATTTGTAGGAACATGAGTTTGTTTGCATTGTGGTGTTTAGTTTTTAGGAAGGATTTTGGATTTTGGATTGAATGTTAGTTTCGGGATATGGGTTAATGATAAAGTAAGTGGGTAGAAATGTATGTGGGAGGAAAATGGTAGGGCGTCTTGGACCACTACAGGATTCCTGAAAAGGTAGAAAAGAAATCTTACAGGAAATTATATGCGAAGAGATGCATGAAGGTACAATAAGTTTTCTTTTACAGGGACTTTTTAGATTATACCTTAGATAATCCTAGATGCGTAAAGCATTTAAGGTGCTAATGCGATTGCATTAGCGAAAACTTATGCCGATTGGGATGTAGTTATGGGGGTTTTTCAGGTAAGTGAGCCGTGGGGTTTGGCGGAACCGCCACAGACCCGTGGGGCTTGAAAGCATGTGTGCCGACGTACGGCACGTGATTCACTTTACCCCCAACGAGGTTTCGCCAAAGTTCGTTCGTAAAAATACACACGAGGGAATAAGCGGACACGAAACCAAAAGAAAAACACTCGTGTCTTGTTATTGTGGTTGATGCTTTATTCACTTTATTCAAATTTACACTATTTTCCATTTTGGTTCGAATGTTCTCCCTTTTATTTAGTCTATTAAAGTTTACACAAGTTTTCGTATTCTTCTCGCACTAGGTTCTTCTTTCCCGCCGCCTCGAAGTGAGGCGACGGGCTATACAGTAACGGACACTTATTCACAACGCGACAGGCGGGTTGTTCGATATTTTATCTCTGTAACAGGAGTTCAAACGGAAACAATAAGAGGTAGTCGTATCTCGCAAAACTTTCTTCGAGGAAAAAAAAAAGAAACCTTCGGCTGCGCGAATGGATTAAGGTGAACCAACTCCCGACTTTGGGTGTGCGTGCTCCACGCTGTACCAGACTCGACTATATGTGTCCGCCCCCGGTGGCGGTTGAATCTCGACTGACTAATTACTGGCGAGGAAAAGTTCGTCGCGTCGTGGCAGTGGAGTCATGTCTAAAATCAACTCACAGCCATTTACTAAGAATTTTGAAAAGGGTTGCTATGCCTGTATAGGGAATTTAGTTCTGGAGAATCATCGCCGTATAGGCTGGGTTGGATTCATTTTTACTTTAGTTTAGTGAGGGCAGAGCCCTCATTTATTTAGCTTAATGCAAGCTTACATTAACTTAAATTAAATTAATATAAAAGCCTTACAGACAATCTTAAATCTAGTGTAAAAAGGAGACAAAAAGAAAAAAACCAGGAAGGTGAAGATGACTGTGCGATGGGGGAGGTAGGAGGCTAGGGAAGAGCGAGTGTATGTGGGGGTGGTAAATTCGGCATTTGTGAGACACTGACAGTGAAGGGCATGTCTACGTACTGGTAGGGGGCGGGGTTGTTGAACTGGCCGGGGGGGGGGGGGGGGGGGGGGGGGGGTGGAAATCGCGGGTGTGGCTGGGGGAACTATTTTGAGGGTAGGAGAGGAGAGGTAGGATTGCAGGGTAGAGGGGATTATTGGAGGGAGGGGGCGGATTTAGGACGGGTTTATTCTGAGACGTCGTTTAAGAGCTGGCGTGGAGATGTTGAAATCGAAGGAGGTGGGGGAAGAGTTGGCCTGTCGTAGCATACGCGAGATGGGTTCGTTAGCGCCGTAAGAAGTGAGATGAGCAGGCAGTCGAGGGTTACGTATGTTACGGGGGTTTGTATGCAATGTTAAAGTGGAGAGCAAGTTTGGGCAATTGATTGAGCCAGACAGAAGGCGATGGACAAAGACGATGTCGACATGGATTCTGCGCTCTTCAATGTGTTTAGATTGATTAGACGGAGCCGGCTTGTGTATGGTGGTAGAATCAGCGGATTTTCCCAGTTTAGTCCGCGGAGGGCAAAGCGCCAGAAACGACATTGAACTCCTCAATCCTGCGAATGTGAGTCACTTGATGCGGGGACCAGACCTGACTAGCATATTCGAGTAGTGGCCGGACAAAAGTTGTGTAGAGTGATCGGGTGACGTAGGGGTTAGGGAATTCCTTCGACCAGCGTTTGACAAACCCAAGGGCGGCGTTAGCCTTGGGGATTATGTAATCAAAATGTGCGGTAAATTTGAGCTCATTTTCGCATAGGACGCCCAGATCCCGAATCAATTCAACCGATGTTATCGGTTGGTTCAGTAAGAGATAGGAGCGTGGATGAGTGGGGGAACTCTTCCGAGAGAAGGTGATTGTGAGACATTTGGCGATATTCATTTCTAGACAATTATTTTGGCACCAAGTCGAGAAGCTGTCAAGATCCCCTTGGAGTAGTGAGGAGTCCAGGGGACGGCGGATTGTCTTAAAAATGTTGGAATCATTCGCGTAAAGCGAGATGAAGGGGTGATTAATGCAAGAGTCTATGTCGTTTATGGTTAGGATAAATAGGAGTGGGTCGAGATGACTGCCCTGGGGGACACCCGAGGTTGGGAAAAAAGGATCGGAGAGGGTGGATCTAAATCGCACGTGGCAAGTTCGATAACTGAGATAGGATGAGACGTACTTAATCAGCAGGGGTTCGAAATCGAGGGAGGATACGACTTGCATTCGAGATTCCGGTTTAAGTCTGGAGTCTGCGACTTCACGCGGTCCGATCTGGTTTGCCAGAGAATTGAGGCGTTGGAACCTAATATCTTGGACATCATCTGGTTAAAGGTCGTGCTGGGAAATTCTGTTAAATTCCTTTGTTGTCTTTAACGCTCCCCAAATGACGGTCGACAGGTGGGAGTTTTCGAACATCTTTCACGTACCGTCGACTGGATACAGATCAACTACCCGGCTTCTGAAATCATCCTCCTTGGCGATTTGAATGTACAAAACTCCGGCTGGTTGGTAGATTCTAACAGAACCACCGAGGGTGGGGGGCTAGTGGAGATGTTCGCTGTTAGCCGCAATTAGACTTAACTCGTGAAGGAACCTGCGCGACTGCCGGATGTCCGAGATCCAACAGCCTGGATCTGTTTTCGACATCCGAGCCGAGCATTTACACCGTGGAGTTTGTTGCGCCACTGGGGAACTCAGATCACTGTTTGGTATCGGTCGCGCAATTACTTGCATCTCCATCGAATAACCGACCTAAGCAGCTTCCCCAATGTGTGGAGGTATGGCGCTGCCAACTGGGACGATATGCGTAATTTCTTCGCAGACTTTCCGTGGTCGGAGGTGTGCTTTAAAGACTCGATGCTAACGCTTGTGCCGAGTCGGCCACAAAGATTATTCTACATTCCGCATTACATTAAAAGAAATTCATCTGATAAACCTTGGTTTGATAAAAAATGCGAGCAGATTACAGCGGCAAAAAATAGAGTTTTCAAACAAAGGCGCTCCAAGTCCACCGAGGTTAACGGAACGAATTTTGTTAGAATCAGAAGCGCGGGAAACCAGGCAATTGATACCGCGAAGAAGGCCTTCAACGATAGAGTGACCAATAAACTCCTTGAGTGTCCAACTGGTTCGCGTCCCTTCTTGTCAATGGCAAGGGCTGCCAGCAGTAACGTCGCTTCCTCCTCTTTTCCTCCGTTAGTGACGGGCAGCGGGACGTTAGCCACAAATTCAGAGGATAAAGCTAATGTGTTCGTGTATCTCTTTTCCACGGATTCAAACTTGGACGCAGGTCTTTTGGAGCCACCTGTGATCGCGCCGGTACAGTCTGAGATGTGGGATGTGAGGTTCCACGCGCGTATTATTCAACGCATTCTACGTGGGCTGGATTGTAAGAAGGCAATCGACCCGGAAGGAATACCAGCAATAGTCCTTAAGAACTGTGCTCCAGAACTATCGTCGGTTCTTGGCAGACTCTTTCGCTTATCTTATGCACGAGGGACATTTCCTACCTGCTGGAAGGTGGTTCGACTTCAGCCAATCCCAAAGAAGGGTAAAAAGTGTCTCCCACCAACTTACCGACCGATAGCATTATTGGTAATGTTGTCTAAGGTGGTGGAAAAGATTATCAATGCCAACGGACTTTTGAATGATTGTCAATACATATTCCGTGGCAAGAGGTCCATGTGAGACCTCTTGACACCTATACGCAATATATGGACTTCTGCGATTGAGCGGCATGGTGAGTCAACAGCGGTCGCATTGGATATCTCCAAGGCTTCTGACCGCGCCTGGTCGGGGCATTGCTGAGCAAACTACGTTCATATGGACTTTCCCAGTAGTTTTGCGACTGGATGAAAAGCTTCCTCGAAAATCGATCGATCCGGGTTGTTGTAGACGGCGAGTTATCGGATCTGTATCCTGTTAATTCCGGGATGCCACAAGGTTCTATTTTGTTTCCAACCTTGTTTTTGCTTGGCATGAATGATTTCTTGGAGTCAACGAATAACAAAGTGTTCAGTTTTGCTGTTCATCTCCCGATGGCGCGAACATCTCAGCATCAGAGCTCGTTCCGTTACAGAGTGAAGAAGCTGTGGAACTCCCTCCCCGCGCGAGTGTTCCCGGAGCGTTACAACCTGGAACTGTTCAAAAAGAACTGCAACAGTGATTTGATGGCATCTCGGGGCGCCCACTCGCTGCTATAGGTTCACCTCTCCCGAGAGAAGCCTGATTAAAAAAAAAAAAAAAAAAACTGAGGCCAAGACCGGATCCCGGTTGTAGTGCCGATGATGATGATGATGATGATGATGATGATGATGATGATTCTGTTACTCCTGTTGGGGTCACCGTCTGTTCCATATATCACTCGAATGTCCATTCTGGAGTCCGTATTTCAAGCACTTTGGTGCACCCGTTCGCTACTTTTGATCTTGCCTTCGCGACACAAGCATTACTACATAGGCTGCAAATTCCCGGGATTTTTAATGAAAACAAACGTTTTTTATATTCATTATTCAACATAGTTGCCTTCGAGGGGGATAGACTGGGTAAAGCGATTTTCCAACATTTCGTTGCCCTTTCCGTAGTGCCAAGCGACCAAGCCTTTGAAATACGCCTCGGTTTTCGCGATGATTTCCTCATTCGATCTGAATCTCTTTCCCTGCAGACACGTCGTCTCTCTTTGTGGAATAGGGAACCGGGTCTCTCCGTGTAGATTCTAGTGGTGTGTGTGAGTTGTTCGTGTAGATCGCATTGTTTACCCAGGTACTGCGGCCAAAGATAAACGAAATTGAACAACGGAAAAAGAACAAGGAGAAAATGGACCAAGGGCATCGTGAGCGATGAGAGTGCAGCTGAGTAAACAGGCTGTACCTCATTAGGGAAGCATTGGATGCTAAAAAGGAATCATAGATACTTATACAATGGGAATTGAGCATAGTATCTCCGTCGGCCGGAAGAATCGAATTCTTTTGTTTGGATGTTGTGTATGCTGAAGAATTCGATTTTCGGCGGCTAAGCGCGAGAAGCGATGATGGCTTGTCGGTTGGATGAAAAGTTTGGGTAGATATGTGCATGCCTGTAACATAGTTGCGCACATGTGGGGCAGGAATTTGCCGGCGAGAAGAATCGTTAGGACTACTATGGTTACATTAAATGTGAACCAAAATGTTTTCGGGGAAACTCGATGATGCTTGATGCTGGTAATGATGATGGCCTTGGTCGTAAGAGTTATGTATCCATTATTGTGTAGAAAGTCAAAGCTTAGCCTCGAAAGTAAAATTATTATTTTAAAAACCATTTTTCAAGCTATTCTCCTGCACGGCGCCTCTGTATGGTGTAATTGTGCTCGCACACACAAAACAAAATTGGAAAGGTGTCAAAATAAAATACTGAAAATGTTGCTGAATTTGCCATGGCATTATTTGACACACGAACTTCATGAAAACGCCAACGTTAAACCGATAGAATTCCTTATTGACAAAATCAGTCGAAACTTCTTCGTCAATTGTTCTTTTTCTGACAATGTTCCTGTGACGGTTCCGAAAACGCCACTGCCTACTTGCCCAATTACCCCCCAAGCTTCCTGTGCTGAAGCCCCTCAAATTCCATTGCTTCATAATTGCTAATTGCTGCTAATTACATTTAGCACCTGTAAACATAATTTCACCTATAAGGGCATTTTTCCGTGCATCAACTCATCGGCAAAAATGTTCCCAACAAAGAATTCTTAGCATTCATAATCCAATGCATCACTAGAATTCGCAGGAAAACTATTCCGGCAGCATTGTTTGCCAAGCAATTTTGTCCCTCATGTGCACCCTAATCCCCCCATATGCACATATCTTGCAGACTCAAGGGACAAAAGCAAATACACGCATCTAGTGTCTAGTGCCATAAACTGAATTCCTTCGCATGTAAACATGCATAAAAATTCGATCCCTTGTCATACACATTGGCTGGCGACCTTTTTTCCCAACAATAAACACCCCAAGCAGCTGCATGTAATTAGCGCGGTTGACGCTGAAGCCAACTTCCCTAACTCGCACCAAGTGCAAACGAAGAACGCTGTTCCTCCATAGGCTTCCTGGCGATACCATAAACAATCCATATCGTTTGTGGTATCCTAAACGCAGTTTTCATTTAATGAGTGGCTGCTATTTATCCAGCTGACCCTCATTATCGAACGATGCATACGTCGCTTTTCCCTTTGTATTGTAATTGCCCTGAATCCACCCCTCATGACCTTGATGCATAATCAAATACAAACCCATTAGCATCCCATTAAATTCGATTTGTTTGTTTCAACGAACACACATCTCCTGGATGCACATTATGCCCCTTCTTGGTGTTTCAGATTCGTTGTCATGGTGTATTCCATGAAAGAACCCACGTACACACATACATGTGTACTACCAACGATCTTCACCCCAAACGATTGAATATCGTTGAGTCGTAATTCAACCACGTAAGAGGTCGGTCGCGTTTCAGATACACCAGCGTACGCCTGGGGTTGAGCCTACCCCCGAGGGTGTAGAAACCAGTAGTTGTGTCGAGTTAGAGTCGGGTTCTTCAATTTTCTAAACGAAACTTTTTTTGGCAAAGGGCAGATAAAGTAAAGTCAAAGACATTTTCCGATACCATTCGTGTGTGCTGTAGTCCAGTTAATTTGCAATCGTTGTTAAGTTTGAAACGGCCGTCAATGTACAAAGTGTTAATATAAATATATTTACCTAAAATTGAATAATAAACAATAACCACAATGACATTTTAAATCTCGGAAGTAAAATCCTATCATTATCGAACCACGTAATAAAAGAAAATAAATTACAAAAAAGTGCGTTTCATTCACTTTTGCTTCGGTGCCATCTGTGTGTTTTGTTACACAGCCTGGGAACAATGTCAGCGAACAGCTTCTCTTCTCTTGGTTTTGTTTCGGCGGAATTTATAGTGACGGTGGCGGAAGAAGGGAATCAGCGCCGTGCGCCGGTGCAACAGACTTCTTCCCCCCACATTCCCGTTTACCGTCTGGCGTTATCCTAAATCACAACTTATGTACTCTGTCTACGAAAATTCTATCGGGGTAATTATTACATAATATAACCGGAAACTTGTGCAATATTAGTCTTAAGATTCAAATAAGGGTTTTTTCTTGTAGTTTTCCCGTAATCATTTATTATTTATTATTCATTGAAATTGTGCTATTTTCATTATATAGATTATAGTAGTAAAGGAATTGCTAACCTAAAACTCTAAAATACTAGTTGTAAAATCTTAAATTGTAAATGTATTAACTAATTAATAAAAATTGACTTGAATTGAAAAGCGTATACGTTATTGGTCATCTTCTCTCGAAATTGAACTATACCCGACTACTCCAACTTTCTTGGCTCTTGCCTCCAATTCACGTATATTTTCAACATCCTTTATCGCAACAATCTCCCCAAAACTCACACCAATCTCAAAAATGACCCCAACATGTTCACGCAGTTCGTCAATAATAAACGTAAATCCGATCGTTACCCCATATCGCTTACCTTAAACTCTCATATCTCAACTGATCCTGTTACTATTGCTAACGTCTTTGCCACTCACTTCTATCAGGCATTAACTAATCATCCCTTTGTTCCTGACCCGTCATACTTCAACTACCTACCTAACTTTTCCCTCGGGCCCCTTCTCCACAGCTCCTTTGATCCGCCCTTAATTGAATCTAAGCTACTGCAACTCAAAGACGAGTTTATATCGGGTCCTGAGAGTATTGTGGAGGTTCTTAAAGCTCACCCGAAGAACCCCCCATATTCGCAACCCATATTTGCATCTCAATCACCAGCATACCTGAAAGATTTCCTTTCTCAAGGACATTTAATGCATCCAACGCATTATCTGAAAATCCCTAAAAAGAATTCTCACAGCATTCACGCAATAATGCGTTATTCAAATTCTTCACATCATACGGCATCAGAAATCCCAGACTATTCGGCGCCCTTCGTCATCAGATAAAATGCAGGTCGGACAGCTTGTTTATGCAGCTGCAATAAACCGACCCGCGATTCGTTTGTCCAATCGACAAACAATTACCGCATCCCAAGCATTATCATCGAAACCGAATCCTCTAGCATTTCCTAGTACAAAGAATAACTCGGTTCCTACTGTAGTCAGAGATGCCATAAACATTAAAAACCCATTAGCATCTTTTCCTAATGGCGATACGCCTATTATAGCTACAATGCATATCGTAAACAATGCTCTACACGATCCCCTTGTCTTTCGATTTTTCAGTTTCGTTCCCATGGCCTTGTGCATGAAAAAACCAATGTGATCTTCTCGATCACACATACACCCATACCCCCATAATCTTCATTACGAGATCTGGTTTTCTATTCCACAAAGAGAGACTTTACGTTTCTCTTGTGGTAAGTAAAACATATCCTTAGTCAAGAGGATATTCACCACCACCCCAAATTATGCCATTAGCGAATGTTTATCGCTGAGTCGTATCCCAACCATCGCGCGCGCAGCATCTCTTCGCCACTGCAGAGTGCACACGAGAATGTGCACTCCACTGAGTGTGTCATCATTAAAGTAAATTTACAACCCCCTATTGTTAGTACCAATCCTGCGAGTCGACCGCGTGTATGAATTAAAGCGGAAATTAAAAATAACTTCTTTTAAATAAAATTCGCAAAATAAACAAAGAAACTTATTAGTCCTAATCAAAAATAAACAAAGTAATTAACCACTAAAACCCTGTGTGTTTTATTTATCCTGTTTTGCTTATTTGGTGAACGCAACTCGGCGACCGTAGCTTGATTATTTCAGTGACTCAATTTGTGTTTCTCTTTTCCACCGTGAGCTGCTTCAGGTGTCATCGTTCGGTGAGAACAATCTACGGAAGTGTTTTGATGGGGAATCTTCGTAGAACCTGTGCCAATGCCGGCACAAAGAGGAAGATTTATGTCACAGTATCCCTGCAATCCTCCTCAAGAAATACTGATGCATTCTCTCTGCCCCGATCTCACTGAACTTCAATCCCTCACTCGCTCAAGGCACATTCCCCCACATTTGGAAAACCCTCTTCATCACCCCCATCCACAACAAAGTCCTAAAAATGTTGTCGCGAATTACCGCCCTATCGCCAAACTGCCTCACTTACCCCAGATTCTCGAAAGCATTCCATACGAATCTCTTAGTTTTCATTGCAAATCTTTTATTTCACCAACAAAACGTAGTTTTCTCAATGCCGATCAACTACAACCAATCTTGTTGAGCTTACATCCTTTACACTCTCAGCACTAGAGCAGGGTAACGAGGTCGACACGGTGTCAATCGACCTCAGTAAAGCATTCGACAAAATCTCCCACAATCTAATCCTCTTCAAATTATTCGTGCTCGTCTTCGAACCTGGATTACTGGAATGGATTTGTTCCTATCTAAAGGATAGGCTTTTCTCCATTCGATCCAGGTCTATGATACCCCCCCCCCCCCGGACGCGTCTGGGATCCCTCAAGGTAGCCACATGAGTTTGTGGGGTAGTTTGGTTGGGGTGCCGTCAGGGGCGCGGGGTTCACCAACCTCCAACGTCTACTTCGATGAGGGTCGTTCATCGGGAGTTCACAGCAGAATAGTCGACTGTTCCGTCGAGAACCGTCCACCAAGAAGGAGCAAAAAATGACACACTTGTGGCTTGTTTGGTATTCCAACTGATCTTTTATTTAACTTAACGATGAATCTATACAAACGTTATTAAATTGTTGTCCAAATCTTAAATTTGTGTTTTACATAATTCCGAGTTCGTCGGCGTATTACTCTTCACTGACCAGATAACGATATTGTCTACACATGTATACTCATAGTTAATCACTTAGTTCGGTACTTGCAATTAGTCTGCACTCTAAGGGGTAGTCCAACTGATCTTTTGTTTAACTTTAAGAAGAACCAGATAACGATATTGTCTACACATGTATACTCATAATTAATCACTTAGTTCGTAACTTGTAATTAGTATGCACTCTAAAGGGTATTGCAACTCGACGACACCTTAGATTGAGGGGGGAAGCGCGCTCGACAGTGGTTCTGACTCGACTTATGGGTCCGGCCCCGGTGGCGGTTGAATCTCGACTGTTTATCGCGTCGTGGCAGTAGAGTCATAGCTAAATAATCGCACTGCCACTTACTAGGAACTTGAAAGGGATTGCTATGCTTGCATAGGGGATTCAGTTCCAGCGAATCCCCGCCGTATAAGCTGAGTCGGATTCGTTGGTTGTGTGTACCGGGAAATTGGTTTCGGGGGAAATTGGAATTGCTTGGATATAATTTGGACAGCGAATTAACCGAAGCAATTTTGGGGAAAATATGCGGCTCGGTGTAGTTGGTGGTGATGATAATGTTCCGTTGTAGGTTTGAATATGTGTTTTGTTACAGCATATGAATTTCCGGGGAAATTAAGATTGCTTGGTTGCAAGGAAGGAATATGACTTAAGTAAAGAATTGACCGAAGCAATTTTGGGAAAATGTATGCGGGGATGATTTGGAATGTATTCTGTTGCGGGTTTTGGAGTGTGTTTTATTGCGAAGTTTGGAATGTATGCTATTGCCGATTTTGCATGGGGAGTTGGGTTGAGGTGACGCGCTGTTAGCGGTCAAGGTTGGTTGGAATTGTGGGTTGGTTCTCCATGTGTAGAGAACCTCCACAAGTCCTCCCCAAGTTATACTTACCACTAATGTCATCAATAAGGTCATTAAAATTCCAGCATGTTCCTATCCGCTGATGATACCAAGGTATACAAAATCATTGAGTCACCACTTGATTCTGCACTGCTGCAATCAGTTCTTGACAACTTCTCCACTTGGTGTGAGAAAAATTGTTTTGCACTTGCCAAATGCCAATCTATAACGTTTTCCCTTAAGCGCATTCACCCATCCTCACGTCCCTATTCCCTTTATAACCAACCCCTCACCTTAGTCCAAAGTTTTCGAGATCTTTGGATCTTTTGCGATAGGGAGCTTAACTTCCTCTCCCACATCGACGAGACGATCCGGAAAGGCAACTCTACTCTCGGATTCATTAAACGATGGTCTAAGGAATTCTCCGAACTTTACGTTACTCGATCCCTTTACCCTACCCTCGTCCGTCCACTGCTTGAATATGGTAGCCAGGTATGGTCTTATAGCGTTTGCACGATACCGAAGGACGTGTAATTCGAATTGACGCTATAACGGTTAGAATCACTAAAAATTGAACCAATGCTCAACACATCAGGCCATTGCCGCGTGTACGAATTCGATTTCCGAACTCAAGTACACTCAAGTGATGTGGAATTGTTATGTTATCACTATGGTATACGGCTCGGATGCTTAGCTTATTCGAACTTTCTTTCGGTGTTCTTCACTATTTGCTCGCATATTGTGTGTGTATTTATTAGAAACGCCGCCTAGTCACTGAGCTTAAGCTTAGTTGAGTTTTTTTTACGTTCATTAGTTTGTAAGTTATATATACTTTAGTTGTAGGTACTTATGTTGCTTGAATTAAGCCAATAAATGGGGCGGTAACCCCACTATACTTAAACTAACCTATAGAAATATCTGGAATCGAATGACCTTCTCAATGACCGCCAAAACTTTCGTAGCAACAGGTCCACAGGAGACACTACTCCCTCCTCAGTAACTTTGTTTCGATCAACTTCGTGTGCGAACAACGGAGCGAGGAACGAGCGAGCGAGAGACCGTCCGAGCAGGCGAGTGTGTCGGTGCTCTATGCGGAAGTCGTGATCGTAGTAGTAAGGTCCTGTTTACATCTGGGAGATTGTGTGTTGTGTGTATGTGGGGTTCAAGTACGTGTGCCAAGACACGGACACTTTTCAATTGAATCCCCATCAAGTTCTGCTGCAAATTGTTCACCAAAGGAAGATGGCATATTTAAACGCGCTGAATGTTGTTTTGAGGTTAATCCGTTTTTTATTGTATTGTTTTTTTTCTACTTATTAATATAATCGTTTTCTTTATTTTCAATTAGAACTTATCTATTTTTGGTTTTGACTTTAATTACTCCGTTGAAAAAATTTTATAATTGTAAACAGTCTATTTTGAAAAGGCAACGCGTTTCCCTTTCTCGATTGACTAACGGGACACTACGTTCGTCTGACAAGGTTTCCTTTTTACTTCGCCCTCGAGCGTGTTCATCAGTGTGCACACGCTGCGGTAGTTGAATAACGGCTGACTGAAAAAGAGATATCTGGCGCAAGACTAACCTTGCCCGGAAAAAACAAATCATTATGGAAAATTTAACAAGACTCAGGACTTGCTAAATAAGGCCAACACCGGTTCCCGGTTGTAGTGCCGATGATGATGATGATGATGATGATGAAAAAGAGATAAAGATGGGTAATTGAATTTTTGCACACAGGTCAACCAATAGAGATCATACTTCTGCTCTCTCATTACCACGCACGTCGATGTGTGGTGAATACATAGGTTAATTCGATAGTCAACGAACATGGGAGAATGAGAGAACAGAAACACAAAGTACTAATGTAGCGTTCTACGGACGCACAATTCCCCGCAGGTAAGGTTCCTACCCTTCAAGGAACATATCTACCTGAAAACGTTACACGCGCCCACAGACGCGTGCCACTAAGTCCTGCCTGGGGCCTGAAACATTTAGCCAACGTTGAGCCCGACACTAAAAAGCAAGGAACTGAACATCCCAAAGTTTTCAATGTCAAGCTCAACAATTCGAATATGGCATACCTGAAACAAAGGTAAGACATTCATTCATCCTATTCCCAAAGCCTGAAATGCGCCGCACTCCAGCACTGCACAATCGGAAATCTTGAACATCTACACGATGTTATAAGGAATTGCTATCGTCGGTAAATTAGCCGACCAACGGATGCACGTGCGGGTAGTCTACCATAAAGACCACCCAAATCCGTCGAGCAAACCAAGGCAGCGGCAATCTAGTACAATAATGCATACCGCTTATCCGCTGCCAAATTCCTGGCAACAATAAATATCTCAACGAGATAGGTCGTGCATATTTACGAGAGTAAAGCCAACAAAGGAAATACTCCAGTCCCAGAAAGATCTAATAGATTGTTAGTTTTAACTAAAGAAGTTAAACAAAACTCATGGACCGTACGTCCATCCAAATTGCAGGATATCCTTCGGCCTGCGCGCCAGATGTTTTATGCAAATAAAGGCGGCACAAAATCGACAGTCGTCGAACCAAATTTGAATCACCACCACTGACGGTGATAATGATGTAGTGTTATACTGCTAACAGATACGTCGGGAAATTCTGTTAGCAGATTGAATGGGGAAATTTTCCTGTAGTATAGATACAGAGCGCAGATATTATGGGAAATTTCCCCCTGTGCAGATACCGATCGGAGATCTGAATCGGGATATTTTTTTGGGCAGACAGTTAGTCTATATCGAGCATACGTCCAGAAGAGACACAGAGGGAACCTCACCGAGGCGGTCCAGAAGAATACGGTTAGAGAATAAAAGTGGAAAAGGTCAGTCGAACGGCGAGAAAGTCATCTCGAGGAAGAAGTCAGAAATTAATTGAGTAGCTGGTGTTTCGTACGTGTGTCTTAACTTAACTTAACTTCACTTAACGTAACTTAACATTAACCGAGTAACTTGTGTTTCGTTCGTGTGTCTTACTGCGTTTTCTTAAACATTGTTGTGACGTTCACCTTATCCGAATTCATCATATTGTGTAACATCTAAACAATTTGTGTTATTAAATAAAAAAGATTAAATTCAAAACGATCTCTGTGTTTGATTAGTGACCGCATTCGCTCTGGGTAGTTGTGTTCTCGGCGTTAACAGTGTTCGGCGGAACACTGCACCATTAAACATTATAAACGACATCCAAAACCGCCAAACTATGATCACGGGGTGGGTTTGGTTGTGTGTGCATGAATCAATGCAGCTCTGAGAGTAGCCCACTGACCCAATTCGGTGAATATGGTGATCTCAGAGTGCATTGAGCTGTAGGAAGACAGGACTGTAAAGGAGAGGAAAATTTAGCTGGTGCTATTCACCTGCGAAAAGAGATCATTGATCCCCAGTGGATAGAGTGTCTGGCGAAAGTCTATAGGACGCCGCTGATGCTTGGGAAATAATCAGCGTGAGAACCAGACTCTAAGACGCTGAAATAACCCCAGCGGTTTTGCTATGATGCAACAGGGTTGTTTGGTTAGATTTAGCTGTTGCTAATCAATATGACGTTGAGATTTCCGATAGAAATCTCATAGGGTTAATGATATGGAGTTGCCGTATGGCAAAAGGGAGCTGAATTCAATTCTGCATTATCTGCATAGAATAATGAATTCAGCTATGCTTTCTTTTACAGGTAAAATAGCTGAACGGTGGGATAGGGGATAATGTGACGCGCTGTAGGCGGTCGAAATTAAGTTGAAATTGTGGGTTGGTGTGACACGCTGTTGGCGATCGAAATTAGTCGGAAATAGTGGGTTGGTTCTCCATGTATTTAGAGAACCCCCACATGTATACACAGATCACGTCGGGGTCACCAATTATAGCGTTTGCGACGATAGTGAAGAGCGTGTGATTCGAACCGACGCTATTATGGCTAGAATCACTAAGAGATAGAATCAAAGCTTAATGCATCAGGCTGCGTGTACGAATTCGATTTCTAAACTGAAGTGCACTCAACTGATGTGGAATTGTTATGTTATCGCTATGCTATACGACTCTGATGCTTTGCTTATTCGAATTTCCTTTCGGTATTCTTCACTATTTACTTGCATATTATGTGTGTATCTCTTAGAAACGCCACAGTCTCCTTATCACAAGATCCATATCTGTACAATTTCTGTATTCAACGTCGCTTCCTTCGGTTCGATCTCCGAGGGCTAGGTTGGGAATAGCCTTTAATGTCTCCCCCGTAGAATAAATAAATAAATTAATCAACTCCAGAATTCAGGTCGTGGCTGACATAATGTTCATTCATCGGGTCCTATCCGGTTCGGTCGACTGCGCCTACCCCCTGAATTTAATTCCCCCGAACACAAACTTTCGAAATACGCGTAATCCCCGGCCCTTATGCGAAATACGTAATTCCCCCCCACCGCACCTCTTATGGTCTCAACGAATCCCCTTCGCGGATGCTGAAATGTCAACTCCAATTCCACCTTGTTTGACTCGACCTCTCTACCCATATTCTCAAGCACCGCCTCCTAAACCATTCTCACCACCAATCTTAAGCGGCGCTTCTACACTTCCCTTTAACCTGCCCCCGTCTCCCGTCCCTTGTTCTGCCTTCTTAATTTGTCCTGGTTATCTTAGCTTAAGTTTAATTGAGTTAGTTTTACGTTCTTTAGTTTGTAAGTTATATACGAGTATACTTTAGTTGTAGGTACTTATGTTGCTTGAATTAAGCCAATAAATGAGGTGGTAACCCCACTATACTTAACCTAACCTATAGAAGTGTAATTGAAAAATATAGGTTCAGAGGGAATTGTGGGGTGTTATGACTCGTAAAATTGTAACGACTAAGAAACCTTTTAGGTGTTCGGTATTCAAATTACGTACACATCCATTCCAATACAGTCTCTTAGCGTTTTATTTATCAAACTATCCTAGGCTTGTTAGAAGAAAGGCTATAAAGTTAATATAGTTGATATCGTGAAAATCTTCTAAGTCGACATTTACTGTTAAAGATAAACCATGGATGTAGGAAGTTAAACCGTCAAACAGTAAAATGTAATTGACTGATTATGCTGTTGTAAGCGCGGTAAAAAATAATCGACTACCGCAGTGACCATTTGCACACCTTCATTCCTATTCATTTTTATTTCTACAATGTGTTTTTTTACTTAATTGAAGTCGGGCATTAGGAACAACAACAATAATTTTGTATTCCTAGTCGACGTTTTTGAAATTGACCATTCTGTGTATCTATTGAATTCTTGAACAGCCTCACATACACACAAATCGTAATCTTTCAACTGCCAGTCACTTTTTGAATGAGATCTAGTTGATCGAGTCATCTTGATGATTGTAAATCGAGTTGCCAGTAATGTGGTTTTGGGATCAGAATTTGTAAAAAAACGAGTTCCTGATCTTATTGCAACGTTTGACCTGCCATGTATGGTCTCCTTTGGAATTATTGGAACCTAGTATAAAGCCGGTATTCCAAACAGTTGTATTACATCATGCTACTCATGCTCAGACATTGTCAATTACACGTTGTTTGGTCTACAACGTACAAACTTATCGATGCATCGCATCTGCTTCTCAATAAAAATCAGACCAATCTAATTAATCACGGTGCGTGCTTCCCTACGGCCACCAAATTACGTATGCAACTGAGGTGTTAAAGCGAACACGAAAAGCATTTAAATTCTCACCTTGCTACTCGGTGATCCTCCTCGGAGTGTGCTGATGGGTCTATTCTCCGGAGTGGATCAGCTCCGGCCTGCAGGTCAGAAACTTGTGGCGCACACGTCTATTCCATGTAACGCTAATAAAACGTAAAATAAAGGCGACACACAAAATCCATTCCACGGCCGAGATACGCGGATACCAACCTGGGTCGAGTTGGGGAGCATTGGCGGTCGGATGATCTGGTCGGTCGCATTTCTAGGAAGTGATTCCATTCAGCAGTTTGTGTTCCTGGACACTTTGTCAACTCGGACAAGTCTTCTGTACCTGTGCGTGCGCGTGCGTTCCGTAATTTTGGAAAATGGGATTTTTGTCCTTTTTTTTCTTTATATGTGTTATCTAATTGTGATTTTTGAGATGGAGTGAAAGAGCTCACGTTTTATGAATGAATTTCCAAGACGCAAAGCCGCGATGTAGTCTCGTAGGAAGACGATGAACGATTTGTCTTTGATTGTAAATCATAAAGTTTTATTAGACAATGGGAGCGGAAATCCTCACGAGGCGGTGTCTGGTGGCGAGCACAATCTCGAGATGGAGCGGAACTCTATCGCCGCATAATAATTTGTGGACACGCATAGTCATAAATCGTGAATATCCTTGTTATGAAAAGGCGACTGTTCAGATTTGGCGCCACACGCATCAGATATGCAAACAAGGCATTGTTGTTCTTGGAATTACCTGGCAGAGGTTGTCTGCATTTCGAAGACTTATTTCGGTTCAATTATTTTGGGTCGGAATTGGAAAGGCATCTCGTTCGCTGAGGCAATTGGAAAGATGGTTAATTGGCGCTGCAGTTTATGCAGTTCAAGAAGGAGAAGGGATGGAAATATTACTTTGATTTGTAAGTTTTTTACACCATATTTGCATTAAAAGATACATTGAAGATATGCGGTGTTTCCATATCTAATATAGAGCATCTCTCTTTGGGTTGATTGTATTTAAAAAAAAAAAAAAAAACAATAATAATAATAATTCTTTTCAAAACACATATGCCATAAAACGATCGCTACGGCAGCACCTCCAAATATTAATATATAATCCAACGGGATTGATCCTCTTAATATCGTAATATCAAAAATTATATTCAAGGAACTATTTAAGCTATAAGTGCAACCAATGTTATCAGAAAAGCTAGTTAGAGAACATGTGAAGTTAAGAGCAATGACAAAGTTGATGTAGACCAAAAACAGACGGAGCCTTGTGAACCATCATCCATCTGTATTCTCTGAGATATTTTCTTCAAATATGATCCAAACTAGATAATCGTAAAACCATGAAATCCTGTTCTTTTCAGTTTTCTTAATAAGAAAATGAGATTTGCGATATCGAATGCCAGACATGCAGTATATTTTTGACACAGAGATGTGACATTATTATAAGTCTTTGCTATGCTAATGCTCCGGTATACAGCATTGATAAATTTGTTGATTCTCTTGTGTGCTGTATTCTACAGTATAGTTGCTTGTTCGTGTATGTCTGTTGGAATCGTTATTATACGCCCTCCTATGCGATTATGTTATGATCACAATGTGTGAAGCAGGCGGAGGGAAACCAGTGGGTTGATCGAGAGAGATCTGGTTTACTAGTGTTTGCTGTTTGGTGAGGGCGGAACCCTTCATTTATTTAGCTTAGTTCAAGCGATATAAATAAACTTATGAACTAACTGAAAATCCAGAAAATAAAGAAAGAAAAACAAAAGAAAAAAACGAAGCGACATTTAGTGGGGCTGTGGTGTTCATGTAAGTGTGCCAAGACACGGGCACTCTTTCAATTGAATCCCCATCAACTTCTGCTGCAATAATTGTTTACCCGAGAAGATGGAATAAATAAACGCACTGAATGTTGTTTTGAGGTTAATCCGTTTTTTATTGTACTGTTTTTTTTTTTACTTATTAATATAATCGTTTTCTTTTAATTCACTTAACTTATATCTTATTATTAATATTACTAGATTGATTAACGGGACACTATGTTCGTCTGACAACACTTCTCTTTTGGTGAGGTTAATCCGTACGTGCGTGCGATAATCCAAGAATACGGTTGAGATGAAGCAGCAGAATGTAAGGCACGCCAACACACTAAGTGAGTACGCCACGGTGGCATTTCCACGAGTTAAAACTGTGTGCATTATAAAATCGAACAATAAAAACTTGCTGACCGAACGGAATTCGAATGGATCTAATTTAAAATCAAACTCGTTTTAACTCATTACTGGGAATGGTTGCTGATACTCAAATTGCCGATAGACACGTCTTTCCTTTTGCTTGGAGCTCGTAACGTGTGCACCAGTGTGCACACGCTGCGGTTGTTGAATAACGACTGACTGAAAAAGGGATGAAGCTGGGTAATTTAATTTTTGCACACAGGACAACCAATAGAGATCATACTTCTGCTCTCTCATTGCCACGCCCGTCAATGTATGATGAATACATCGGTTAATTCGATAGTCGACGAACATGGGAGACCTCGAGAACAGAAACACAAAGTACTTTGATCTCGGGGTGGGTCTGGTTGTGGGTGCATGAATCAATGCAGCTCTGAGACTAGCCCACTGACCCAATTCGGTGAATGTCGTGATCTCAGAGTGCATTGAACTGTAGGAAGACAGAACTGTTTGGTTAGATTTAGTTGTTGCTAACCAATATGACGTTGAGATTTCCGGTAGAAATCTCATAGAGTTAATGATATGGAGTTGCCGTATAGCAAAAGCGAGCTGAATTCTATTCTGCATTATCTGCAAAGAATAATGAATTCAGCTATGCTTTCTTTTACAGGTAAAATAGCTGAACGATGGGATAGGGGATAATGTGACGTGCTGTAGGCGATCGAAATTAAGTTGAAATTGTGGATTGGTTGACACGCTGTTGGCGGTCGACATTAGGTGGAAATAGTGGGTTGGTTCTCCATGCATTTAGAGAACCCCCACAGGGCTACCAGCCCATTTATTGGCTTAATTCAAACAACATAATTACCTGCAACTAAAGTTACAAACCTGAGAGCTTAAGAAATATCTTAACTAGGCTTAACCTAAGGTAACCGGACAAATCAAGAAGGCAGAAGTAGGGGTGAGCGATAGGGTCAGGTTATAGTAAAGTGTAGAAGTGCCGCTTAAGAGTGCTGGTGAGGATGTCGTAAAACATGGGTGCTTGGGGGTATGGGTAGAGAGGTCGAAGTCAAACAAGGTGGAATTGGAGTTGACATTTCTCAGCATCCGCGAAAGGGGTTCGTTGAGACCATAAGAGGTCCGGTGAGGGGGAATGTACAGAAGGTGGAGATTGCGCATATTTCGAAGGTTTGTGTTCAGAGGAATTAAGTTAAGGAGGTAGACGTAGTCGGCCGAGCCGTAGAGGAGCTGATGAATGAACATTATGTCAGCCACGGCCCTGCGCTCCTCATGGGTTCCGAGATTGATTAATTTGAGACGATTATTCTACGGGGGAAGGATTAAGGGGCTTTCCCAACCTAGCCCCCGAAGAGTGAACAGAAGGAAGCGACGTTGAATATTTTCAATTCTACAGATATGAATCTTGTGATAAGGAGACCGTACCTGGTTAGCACATTCAAGTATTGGACGGACGAAGGTAAGGTAAAGGGATTGAGTTACATAAGGGTCGGAGAATTCCTTAAACCATCGTTTCACAAATCCGAGTGCAGAATTGGCTTTCGGGATCGTCTCATCAATGTTGGGGAGGCAGTTGAGCTCCCTGTCGCAAAGGGTCCTAAGATCTCGAATACCTTGGACAATGGTGAGGGGTTGGTTATAAAGGGTATAGGAACGTATGTTTTCGGGAAAACGTTATAAATTGGCATTTGGCGATGTTAAGTACAAATCAGTTTTGTCACACCAAGTCGAGAAGTTGTCAAGGTCTGATTGCAGCAGTGCAGAATCAAGTGGTGACTCGATGAATTTGTATATCTTGGTGTCATCAGCGTATAGGGACAAGCTGGAATTCTTAAGGACTATATCGATGTATAAATAGGAGAGGACCCGGCTGCTTACCTTGAGGGACCCCAAAGGCGGCGGGGGGGGGGTTCGGGGACTTGAACTGAATGGAATAAAGTCTATCCTTTAGATAGGAAGAAATCGATATATGCTTCTATAGTGTTAAGCAAGGATAGTGAAGAAGGTGAATTGAACACATAATGAAACGGTTGAAAAGCGAAGCAGTGAAGCACCAGTCTACTGACCGTGTTTTGAATTTCATTTCCAAACTCGACTATATTCCACTGATGTGAATTATTTTTATTATTTATCGCTTGGTATACGGTTCTGATGTATTTTTCTTATTCGATTTTTTCGTTCGTGTTCTTCAATATTTTTGCTTGTGAATTGTGTGTATCTGTTAGAGTTGCCACACCTCTATCAACACGAAAGGAAGGATAAGAGGCAGGGCTGGGGTGAGTGTATGTAAGCGTTTGTGCGAGTGTGAAGTATAGGAGGAACTAGTAAGGAGACGGGGTTAGAGAGAGGCATAGGATGAATGTTAGAGAGGGGCTTGTAGGGAAGCAAAATTTGAGAGTGGAAGAGTTAAGGTCGACTTGAGGGATTGGATAAATGGAAAAAGAGGGGGGGTGGGGGTCTCATCAATGTTGAGTAGGCAGTTGAGTTCCCTGTTGCAAGGGGTCCTACGTTCAACGAAAAAGAAAACTAAGAGATTCGTATAGAATGCTTTCGAGAATCTTGGGTAACTAGGAAAGTTTGGCGAGAGTACGCGACATCGTCCTTGGGACCCTTTTTATGGATAAGGGTGATGAAGGAGGTTTTCCAAATGTGGGGTATTTCTTGAGGAGGATTGCCGGGGTTCCACCAGGGCCCAGATAAGAGCGCAAACTAATTTAATTATCCTCTTTGAGCCAGAGCCCACATGATTTTCCTTCACGAAAATCTTACCAATGGTAACAGCATTAAAAAAACACGACTGATACTTTGACACTATTCCTATAATGTGGCATATATTCCACTCAACATGATGACACCCCCGTGCCAAAAGTTAACAATCACAGCGACGACCGTGCGTATGTGTGTAAACCACACCACGGAAAAGTGTATAAAAATGAAAAGTGTGAAAACTATATATAAATCCCGAACATCTTCGTTCACACAGCCACCATCGATCGTATCTGTGTGTATGGGGGGATGCAATATAAGGATACATTTTCGGGCATGTCGAGGAAAAAAAGCAATTAATTGAAAATTGGAATTCGATTGGAGAAAAATTATCAAGGAGTCAATAGAAAACGCCTTCTTGATCGTAGTCGTGGCAATCAAGTGCCTGCTATCGAAAGGAAGACTTTATAATATACACTTAGCAAACTGTAATACTGTCACACATTGAATTCAAGTTGGGGATATGAATTGGAATGTAGGAACGAAAGGTGTAAAATACATGGGGGATGGAAATGGTAGGGCTTCGTGGAGTACTACAATACAACTTGTAAATCATGGATAGTAATAACATAACCCATTGTACTTACATAATGTAATTAAAATGTGAAAAAGAACATCTTGTAAAAAACCTTGTGAACTATGGATAATATTGAGAGTACCTAGGACACTCATACATTGTTATTAGAAGGTAGAAAGGAGCATCGGGAAAAAAAATTGTAAACCGTGGATACTGTTCGAGTTGTGTAGCACACTCATACACTATAACCAAAAGATGGAAAAGAACATTGTAAATCGTAAATCGTAAATAGCAAAATATAGTTTTGAACAATTAATAAAGTAGCATTGAAAACAATTAAAATGTGTTTGAATTTCCAATAAGACTGTGTTGATAGAGGCATAACATCAGCTCCGATGTGATCGATATACACATATATCGGGTTTTCCAATAGGGACTTTTTTTAAAAATAAAACTCTAACCATTTGGGATATTTCAAAAACTTTATTATCGGCTTGAAGTACAATCAAAACATTTATGAATGGACGACTTAGTTCATATGGCCACCGCGGGTATGTTTGCAGCGGTCGATTCCAATTTTCGATGACTCGGCCACACATTTCGGCCGAAACGGCCGCTATTTCGCGTTCAATGTTGGCTCTGAGCTCTTCCAACGTCGTCGGCTTGTTGGCATAGACCAATGACGACGTAGCCCCAAAGAAAATAGTCTAGAGGCGTTAAATCGCACGAACGAGGCGGCCAACCGACTCGCCCATTTCTTGAGATAACAGGCTCATCAAACTTACTCTTCAATAAATCGATTGTATCGTATGCTGAGTGGCTTGTGGCACCGCCCTGTTGAAACCACATATCGCCCAAGTCCATATCTTCCAATTCGGGCCAAAAATAATCGGTAATCATGGGGCGATAACGATGGCCATTCACAGTAACGTGACGATCGTTATCGTCGACGAAAAAATATGGCCCAATGACGCCGCCGGCATGCAAACCGCACCAAACAGTTATTTTTTGTGGATGAAGTGGTGATTCATGAAGCACATGCGAATTTTCACGCGACCAATAATGCATGTTTTGCTTATTGACGAACCCATTGAGCCAAAAATGAGCTTCGTCACTGAAGTTGATTTTGCGATGAAATTCATCATTTTGGCGCATCTTTTCCAGAGCCCAATCGGAGAACGTACAACGCTTCAAATGGTCCGTCGGTTTCAATTCTTGAGTAAGCTTGATCTTGTATGGGTGTAAACCAAGATCCTTACGCAAAATTCGCCATAAAGTGGTCTGGGTGATGCGCAATTCTTGAGAACGCCGTGGAATTGACTGATTTGAGTCGTTTGCTATGGACACCTGAACGGCAGCGATATTTTCGACACTTCGACCAACCCGTGTCTCACTGGCACGGCAACATCACACAACGAATATGTAGACTCAAATGTTTGCACTAAACTTGTTATTGCCTGTCTACTAGGGTGAGAATTACGTCCGAAAATTGGAGTTAACGCTCTTAAAGTTGCTGTCATCATCATCGTCGGCACTACAACCGGGATCCGGCTTGGCCTTATTTAACAAATCTCTCCACCGGTCCCGATTTCGAGCCGATGTCATCCAGTTTGGCACTCCCGGGCTCTGTGCGTCCTGGTCTACGCCTTCCCTCCATCGCAGACAAGGTCTGCCGTGCTGTCTCCTTCCATACATCCTGCCACAAAGGACTTTCCGGGCAGGCTCCTCTGCGCACATTCGAGGTAGGTGTCCCGCCCACCGGAGTCTACCGAGCATGATTTTTCTTACAATATGAGCTTCAAGAGAGATTGCGTACAACTCATGGTTGTAGCGTCTCCGGAATCGTCCCCCCTCACATACGGGGCCAACAATTCTCCTTAAGACATTTCTCTCGAACGCGGCCAAGGGTTCAGAGTGCCTTTTATTAAGCACCCAGGTCTCGGATCCATACATGAGTACTGGTAAGACCATGGTCTTGTACAGTAGTAGCTTGGATGTTCTGGATAAATTTCGGGATTTAAAGAGCCTTGATAGACCATAGTAGCCTTTGTTGGATTTAATCAGCCGTTCGCGTATTTCTTCTTCCATATTGTAATCGGCTGATACTATTGACTCAAGGTAGTTAAAGGATTGCACTACTTCAAATTCGTGCTCCACTACCCTGATAGTTTGACCAACGTTAGGTCTTCTCTTCGCAGAAGTTGCCACCATGTACTTAGTTTTTCCCTCATTAATGTGCAGTCCCAGTTTTTGTGACGCCTGCTCGATCTGGGTGAAGGATTCCTCTACCGCCGATTCGGTTCTACCGATGATGTCGATGTCATCTGCGCAGGCAAGTATCTGGCTGGACTTGGTGACAATAGTCCCTCTTGTTGTAACGCCAGAGTCACGGATTGCTTTCTCCAACGCCAGGTTGAAGAGGAGGCAGGCCAGACCGCCCCCTTGTCGGAGTCCATTATAGATGTTTATTGGTTTGGACAGCAATCCCGCTACTTTTACTTGGCTAGTTACGTTGGTCATGGTCAACCTACAAGTCGTGTCAATTTATTTGGAATGCCGAACTCTCTCATGGCATTATATAGTTCTACCCTGGCTATGCTGTCGTAGGCGGCCTTGAAGTCTATAAACAGATGATATGGTGGAATCTTAAATTCCTGACATTTATCCATCGCCTGCCTAAGGGTGAATATCTGATCAATTGCTGATTTACCTGGGATAAAGCCACACTGATATTGACCAATGATGGGTTTAGCGTATGGGGATATCCGGTCTTGTAGGATACTGGAGAGTATCTTATAGGCGGTACTCAGCAATGTTATACCCCTATAGTTGCTGCACAGTGTGATATCTCCTTTCTTATGTATGGGGCAAATTATACCACGACGCCAATCTTCCGGGATCTCCTCTTGCTCCCATACGTGCACCACGATCTCGTGAATTGCGTGATGTAACGCTGTCCCTCCTTGTTTGATCAGCTCAGCTGGTATGCCATCAGCTCCAGGGGCTTTATTTGATTTTAGCTGTCTAATGGCTTTTAATGTTTGCTCAATGCTTGGTGGCGGCAGCATTTGGCCTAAGTCTTGCATTGGTGGAGCCTCCAATTCTTCTGTGAGCTAACCATTTAGCAATTCATTGAAGTGCACTTCCCATCGCTCCAGAATGCCTTCAGGATCGGTGATCAGATTACCCTCCTTATCCTTGCAGTAAGTCCAGCGTGGTGTGTACCGCGTCATACTGCGGATTATTTGGTAGAACTTTCGCGCCTGGTGCGGACCTCGCTCTCTACTTTTCTCTATTTCATAGACAAGTTTTCTTTCCCAAGCACTTTTCTATTATCTGTGAAGTCTTTTTTCAGATCTTCTGAGCTCTTTGTATTTCTCCTCGCCCACCCGTGTCCCATGAGATTGTTGCATTGCCCGGTATGCAGCATTCTTACGTTCAGTCGCTAGTTTGCACTCATCATCAAACCAGTCGTTCCGATCTCTACGACTACTGCCTAAGATGGAGTTGGCAGTACTAATGACAGTATTCTTAAGGCGTGTCCATTTCTCTTCTACGCCCGGCATTCTGGCCCCAGGACTTACTCTCCCTCCGTCGAGCTCTTCGAGGGCGAGTCTTAACGCATGACCAAAGGTGTTGCTGGTGCTCTCATTGCGTAAGGCAGCCGTGTTGATTCGAACCTGATCCGCGGATGCAATACGTCTCCGTAAGCCAATCCGCGCTCGGAAAACTGTACCAACAAGATTGTGATCCGAGTCGACGTTGGCACCTCGGTACGTTCGTACCGTCATCAGGCTCGAAGAGTGGCGGCGATCTATCAACACGTGGTCAATTTGGTTGCGAGTGGCTCCATCAGGTGATACCCAGGTGGCTTTGTGGATATCTTTACGCGGGAACCTGGTACTCGCAATGACCAAGTTTTTCGATGCTGCCAATTCGATGACTCGTAGTCCATTGTCATTAGTGTTCTCATGCAAACTATGGGAACCTGCGTAGTGCCTGAAAACCGGCTCCCGACTTATTTTGGCATTCAAATCCCCAAGAACGATTTTCCCATCGTACCTTGGGCAGGCATTGAGGGCTCGTTCGACGTTCTCATAGTATTCTTCTTTTTCGTCGTCAGGGGACTCCTCTGTAGGTCCGTGAACGTTTATGAGGCTTATGTTCTTAAATTTGCCTTGCACGCGAAGAGTGCATAGCCTTTCATTTATTGCATTAAAGCCGATGATGGCAGGCTTCAGTTTTTGGCTGACTAGAAAGCCTACCCCGAGCACATGGTGTTTTGCGTGACAGCTGTAATAAATGTCATACTCATTTCTTTGAATAATACCACTCCCCGTCCATCTTATTTCTTGTAATGCTGTTATGTCAGCCTTATATTCGGACAGGGCATAGGCTAGCTGCTGTGCAGCTCGAGCTCTGTATAGTGAGCAGGCGTTCCATGAGAAAATTCTTAAATCGTTTAGCCAGTTTCGTTTCCGTGGTTGTCGCCGTGTATCCAATCCATATCCGAGGCTTGTTAAATTTTGCATAATAATTCGTTTTTACGGGCATGGTTATTAACCTTGCGCCAACCTTTCTCAGGATGTCGCTGCATACATTGGTTCACTACTTGGCGGGTGTCAAAGTAGCTATCCAGGGGTGTCACGTGGAGACTGCATGTCAACTTGGATTGAACAGGGACAAGGGTCGTCCTGGCCTTCGCCGGGTTGAAGGCAATCAGAGACTTTGCCCTGTATGTTCGCACCCATCCCCCCAAAGTTGCGGTCACCGACTCCAAATTTTGGTAGTAAATTTTTATAATTTGCAGACATTGTTCGTTCGTGTACTTAACCGATGAAAATGTTAATTTTACTAAATAAATTGACAGTGACATTTCGATGATTAGTGAAAGTGTGCGTTCACAAATTAAATTCAAAGTTGTCAAGTCGCTATTGGAAAACCCGATACTTCATCCACCGTCTTCTCTCAAGTTCAATCAATTGCCGAAACCTGATCTCCTCCATTACATTTCCCAACTGTAACTTGCGTAATCCTCGTCTCTTCTGCATGTAGTGCTCTGAAAAGCCCTATCATTTCTTTCCTCCACACATACAAATTCATTCTCCCGATCTAACAAAATTCCCGATAAAATAATCAAATGTTCGTTTATCGCCCATACACCCAATTGCCCATAATCCCCAAGCTAAAACAAACGCATGGTAAGCTGAACCAGATGTTTAATCAGCATACCCTAACCCCGGTCCATATCTCCATATGTCCTGGATATCCCAAATGTCCAGTAATTCGCTTAACCGAATTCATAGACAACTTCCCAGTACTCGACTCCAGTCGAAGTGTTTTTTCGATATTTTGCCTACATTTCGATGCATCCGTATCGAAATGTAGGCCTCTGGGGTCCCTCAAGGGACCTATTTACACTTGTTACGGACTTCGTGTCCATGCCCTCGCCCAACACACTATAAGCTACGAATTTCCCCTCTTTACCGGTAAATTGGAATTGTCGTCAAGTAACTAATTTGCATAAATTACTTTATGCAAATTCTACTTGGCTGAAAAAATAATAATAAAAGACGTTGGCGCCGAATAAAAACGTCAAAGGCAAAAAATAATCAATACAGATTCAGATAGGACATAGGACGGACGCATTCTCAGTTTTACAAAATCAAGAAAAAAATCAAGAGAAAATCTTTCGAAATAAAGGAGCAAAGCTAAAACTATGTGGTGTTTTTTGCTGGCCGAAGTGAGTGGTGTTTTTCACGCTTGTTTGGGGATTCGTAGGGTCGCTACCAGAGTGCCTTCCGGTGACTTACTACTTTGAAAACCACACTTTACTATATTGAAAAACATAGTTTTATATATCCTGATAAAGCAAGGAAGCATCTACACGACATAGCTGCTCCAAAAAAGTGAGGACATAGAAAGGTTTCCTAGGCTTGTGTGGAGATTCGTGGACTCGTCACAAGACCATCCTCTGGCGATTTACAGCTACGAAAACTAAACGTTATTGGAATGAAACACATAGTTCTATCTATATATAGTGACTAAGCAGGGAAGCGTTTACATGACATGACTACTTATAAAAGAGACAAGGCTTCCGAACCCAAAAGGCTTATCAGTAGTTGCAATATGTGAAATACCATCAGGCAAAATATTCCAATAAATGCATCAGAGGAACAAGACCTCTGTCTGAAGTCGTAACAAATGTTTTTCTGATATCCATACCACATAATTGCCATCGATCAGTTAATCGAATAAAATAATAATTATTGAAAATGGGCGAAAATTTGCTCTTTTATGTAATATCGTCATGGGATATGTCTTAAGGAAACATACGAGAAGAAACAAAATTAATTTGAAATCACAATTTATATGTTGTACCTTTGTAACCTCTCAAATTGTGGATTTATTTTTTGTTCTAATTTTTTTTTTTTTTTTTTTGTTTTTAAACATTTTTTTATTTTCTTTCTATATTCTTAGTTTCTAAATTAAAGGCTAGACAAAAAATGCTTAAATTCTAGCTTAAATAGCTTATATAATAACTTACTGGTCCTTCGCAGACGCTCTAAGCTAAACATTACTTAATATTTGTATAATTTGCCTTTCGGCGACAGAACTTTGTGGCAATACTTATAATTATTTGAAAGACAAAGAAAAATTTGAAAAACTTTGTCAATTTTTTTTTTTTTTTTCTTAAAATTTAACTTACTTAACTTACCTAAACTTATCCACTTTTTATTTTTTTATTTTTTTTATTTTATGTAAAATCACTTAGCTTAACTTAACTTAAATCTTATACTACCCTAATTCTAGAAAAGCTAAGTCTATGTAAGCTAGCTGATGATAGTGTGATTCTATACCGACTTTGGTATCCAGGTCTTTATATGCCATTCAACCACCAGAACTGTTGATGCTGTCTAATACTATCGTCCCGGTCTCTGTGGGAGATAGCCCTACTGAAGCGCAGGAGCTCTTCTTCGGTGCGCGTTACTTCCCGGTCGTAGCACAATCGCCCGTCTACGGATGATCTACTTACATGATAGACCAGCGGAATTCCGGATCTATCCTGTATAAGCCCTTTCATGTCCAAATCAAGGAACGCCTCTGGTGGAACAAAACCGTTGCGACGCACGTTCTCATAGTACAGGGTATTTGGATAATAAGCCCCGAAAATTAGGTCATTGGACGAGCATATTGCTCTCGCAATATGTCCTCTGATTAATTTAATCATAAAATTATCCACCCTATTTATGCAGGCTTCATTATATAAAGTCTCATTTGAGTAGTACTTTTTGTATTCCGATTCCGGTGTTCGATATAATCTGAGACAGGTTCTCAGACATTTCGTTTCGAACACCCGAATCTTTTCGATCAAATTTGGACCTATGTTAAACCATACTGGGCAACCATATATGAGCATTGGCCTGATTAGCGTCATGTAGCATATGACTTTTACCTTGCTGTCAAGTTGGCTACTGTGAAATAGCCTCCTTGTCATAGCAAAAGTTTTCCTCGCTTTGAGCAAAGCAGCCTCTACATGTCTGTTGAAATACAGATATTGGTCTAGCCAGATGCCCAGGTATTTAACTAAACTCTTGGTTTCCAGTTTATCTCCATGCGGTCCCACGATAACTAGCTTTCGCCAATTTTTCCTTGTGTCGTACGTGGCTTTATATAATGGAGTTCTAAATAGGATGGCTTCACATTTCTGGAAGTTGATCTTAAGTTTCCAGTTGTCGCAATAGCGCTGCACGTTGTTGAAATCTCGCTTTATTAAACTATTTATGATCGCAACTTTCGGAGCTGTTCTGTAAATTATGAGATCGTCTGCGTACGCAATAGCCTGCGGAAGTGCATCTAATAAGTCGCTAATGTAAATGTTAAAAAGAATCGGAGAGAGTACCGCGCCCTGTTGCAAGCCATTCTTGATATTATACGTTTTATTAGAGGTCACATTACCACTTTTGACCACGAACCTCCTGTCCTTTGACATATCGTAAAGTACATATAGTAAAGGCTTATGTATGCCATATCTGACCAGTTTGTAATACAACCCTTCGATCCAGACGGTATCAAAGGCTTTTTCCAAGTCGATCAGACAGGCACCTGTGCATTGGTTCCTACATTTATTCCATTGTATGTCGGAGATCAGTTTAGCTGCGGCATGTGTGGTTTCACGACCCGCCATAAAGCCAAACTGGTTATTTGGAATAATGCTGTTGTCGTCTACCCATTTTAGCAGAGCTTTGTTAATGGTTTTTTCAAATACTTTACTGATGCTTGGGAGTAAACTTATCGAACGCATGTTCATTGGGTTTGTGCAGTCTTTGCCCTTTTTTGCGATGGGCTGAATGATTGCCGTTTTCCAACGCGCGGGATAATATGCATTATTCAACGCGTTGTTAAACAGGACCGTGTATATATCTATTGCCTTTGGGGGCAGGTTCTTGAGTACGATGTCAGGTACTCCATCTATTCCCACTGACTTTTTGCTTCTTAATGAGTCGAAGATACTCTGGATTCCTTCCCTTGTGATTAAAAGGCTATTAGCCCCACCATTGGCATTAATGTCAATTGACAGATTATCGTCACTGAATTCCGTAAAACCCGGATTCTCCGATTGCCAATGTGAAATTTCATTCCGGAGGTGCAGGTGATTCAGTCGAATTCTGTCCTCCAGGTCGTGATTTCGGTGAATGCTTTCATTCACCTTGTACATTTCCTGAAAGACAGCTCCCACAGCGTTCGCCTTCTCCAAAGGATCTTCGATCACGAAGAGCTCACTATTGAAGATAGCGTTCTCTGTATCTATGCCAATGTTGGTTAGCAGCTGCTTGTTTACCTCAGTACGTGGAATTTGGAGACACTGAATCTCGTTTTGATTATTTCTCCTGAATATTTTATTTATTTGTGGGAACATATTCGGGTTATTAGTTTTTATAGCTCGAATTCTGTTGTTCCAATACAAATTTGTTGCTAATCTATAATTAGCTTTAAGTAATTGTTGGAGGTTTTTTAATTGGGATTTCAGTGATATTATCTCCTGGTCTTGTCTGTCTGTAAACTGTCTGTGTAATTGTTTTAATTTCGATAGCAGTCTGCTCTTTTTCTTGTGGAGTGCGTTTATTGTTGCGTTTCTGTACATGTTAATGTGATCTGTAACTGTTGTTTTGGGAATTTTTTTGTGCATTGTTCGTTTTACGGTTTCGTCCATTTGTTGAATGTATTTGTCGATTTCGTCATTTGTCAGGTTTCTGTTTACTGGCAGATTAAAGTCATTCGAACAAAGTTCTCTTGTTAATGATCTGGTGAACCGCGGCCATCGCATTACCCTGTAGTTATAGGGTTGCGGGATCACGAATTCCTCCAGATCTGCGACCTCGTTCGGAAGCTCTATTACTGCCGTGAATGCACAGTGGTCACTATCGTATTCAATTGTCCGTAAACAGTTTGTGTTTCGTCTATTGGTGTTAAGTAATCTCAGTCGTGAGTCGATTAGCAAGATATCTAAGAACGATCTATCTCTAGGGAACGATGGATATTCGGTAGCTAGCAGGTCAGTTCTATATTCAATATGAAACTGATCTAACCAGCCAGCCAACTGATTTCCTCTGGCATTAGATATATAATTTCCCCAATTTCTATGCTTGGCGTTCATATCTCCCCCTAGAATAAAGTAATTTTTGCCCAGGTGCAATTGTAAGCATCGAAAGAGTGTCTCGAGCTCCGCTATAAATAGGTTTTGTTGGTGCTCCTCAGGTGCGTAGACCGCAATCGCATACAAACCCCTTCCTTGCTGAAGGGGCATGCGTACGATACAGGCTTCCAGCACCCGGAACCTGCGCACTTCTCCACTATATATAACTTTATGAGGGATCCCTTTTCTAATAAAGATTGCGACACCCCCCCCCCCCCCCTCCCCCTGAGAGGAGTTAGGTCGGTCTCTTCGTATAATATCGTAGTTTTTATGCCATATCTTGTGCCTCTGGTTTAACTTTGTTTCCCTCGCCAGAAGTACATCAGGCCGTTCAACTTGCAACAGGTTGAAAAGATTGGCTCTTCTCTCAGTTCTTATTAGTGAATTTCCATTCACGACAAGAGCTTTTATTGATGTTGTGGTTAGAGGGTTTATATTGACTTTTTGTTTAGATTGGGCAAGTACGAGTAGATCTCGTTTATTTGGTTTTGCAGCTGTGTCATCTGTCTCTGCAGATTAAGCAGAATCGTGACCACGTCTGCTTGCGATGTTGTTTCAGTCTGTGTGGGAGTATTTGTGGCTACCAATGTTGTAGCCTGGTTTGATGGTCTCCCACCCGACGCAACTTGTGCGTACGACCGCTGCGATGTTACGGGCATTGTTGTAGTACGAGCTGGCTCTGTGGTTTTTTGCCGGGTCACACTTCTTGCCATTATTTCTCGGAATTTAGGACATCCTCGATAGTTAGCGGGGTGTCCCTCATTCCGACACACTGCGCACTTTAGAAGGGCTTTGTCTTCTACCCTTTCTTTTCCCAGAGGGCATTCTTCTGCCTTATGGTCCTTTCCGCATTTTACGCAACGGCGCTGCATTTCACAGTTAGCCGCCGCGTGACCAAACCTTTGGCAACGGACACATTGCAGGATGTCTCTGCCTTCTTTTTGTTCTAAATTTTGATTATTGCATGAACTTCCTTCCAAAGGACTTTAATCGAGCAACTAGCATAAACTCCATTTTTGTGACGTGATCGCTCTATTTCAGTTTTCACAACTTTATGACTAATAGTTGGCAGTTTATCTACCATTCTTGGATGGTAAAATATCTTTCGCTTTTACATTTCTCTCCTAGATTTCCTTATAATTATCTTTGGTTCAACGTTCATTTATTATTTTTAGGAATAATCTGTAATACGAGTAGTCCTCCATTAAGCCATTAAATATTTCTTGTAGGTAAAAATAAAAAATAACTTGCCAGACATTTGACGCAATCATGCCCCACTTCATATAAATACTGACCACATCTTTACAATGATAACAACCTCTATAAGCATCGAATTAACTCTAGGTACACAATACCACCTTCCTCCATCAAGCCATCTTCCCATTGAGCAGAACTTGTTTTCCGAATTGGATTCCTCTATCAGCTTCAAAACACATTCAAAACCTTCCAGTTCATGCATTACGCCTTTTACCACTTTACTTTCACTTTTCCTTATTCAAGTGGCCGAGTATGTTTTGTAAGGATCTTCCCCAAGACAAGTCGTCTACAGTTCCATATTCCAAAACAATAAAACTGCCGAGTTCAAAGAGTAGGCAGAAAGTTTGCACTTTTTCTACGTTGTATACTTGAACAATAATTTTCGGCACCTTAGTGTTAAGTCCTAAAAGAGCAGTGTATGGCGAGTAGTTGCAAGGATATGAAGGACTTGTGAATTTTAAAATTCTTGCCCCCTTAGTTTATCTTTTATGGGTGATAATCAGCCGACTGTGTATTAAATATGAAACGCAAAACACCTTTCACAAGGATGTTTTTTTCTGAAAAGGGATGAAAACGAAACCACAAGAAGGATATGCAAGCAAAAAAAAAAAACGAACAACAAAGTGAATCCTTGGTGATTCTATCGGCACAACACACGTCATGAAGGAGCAACGCGCTCTCCTTTGAAGTAAGGTACATGTGCAGTTCACCGAGAATGCTATTGGCACTTGTTGACGTGCGAAAAAACTCCTTCGGTTGCGATGGAAAGATGAAAGCGAAAAGGGACATGCCGTTTCTTTTAGTTTCTCAAAGCAGCCGTTTAGACCTTTTTAACATATAAAAGGAAAGCTATGGAAAGTAGCTCCCTCAAGCATTTGATTCGAGTAATTTAAGAGAGATGATGAGCCCACAAGGTGATGTGTAAGTAGTCCTTCAATGTAAATTGAAAATGTCTGCCATTTTGGGATAAGCACCCTACTTCCGAGCCGAGGATACTAATTCCGGGACACAGCTCAACAGATAAGTTTGATTATTGGGAGGTGCTGGAGTGAAGCTTTGAAGTGGCAGAAGAGTCGTTCCTCTTAAGTGAACCTGCAGTCGGTAAGAACTGAAATATGGCTTCGCTTAAGAAGGATGTGCACTCAGGGTTAATGAGGGCGTTCTAATGAAAGTTTAGTCATATAGGGTTGCTATAATAGGCATAGTAATATAGTATATTCGCTTTGTAGTTTAGGACTGTTTATCACGACCTTGTGTCAATTGGGAGAAGGAAGAGCGAGAAACGGTTTAATTGGACTTATAGCATTTTGTGGTGACAGTGAAAAAAAAAACGGATTCCAAACAATGCTAGAAAGGGTAGAATCAAGGCACCAACGCATTAAAATACAACCGCATGTATATATGAGGATGTCTCAACTTGCTATATAAGCTGTGAATTGCTATGTAAAGGCATCTTCTTAGTCCTTTTCGATTCTCTTTTCGGATCTGTGCTCTTCCTTATTATAGCGTGTGGGTAATTTGTTGAAATCGCCACAGGGTCGTTATCTTCATCAGTAAAAACAAAAATATCTTCGGTACCCTTCGAAGAAGTACTAACGGCAAGGGCCATTAAAAATAATAAGACGTTTTCGGTTATGCACCCATTGTTTAAACAGCTGCATGTTTTCTTTCTATTCTTTTTTCAACGCGCGTTTCGTTTGTCCTTGCGTCCAAGAGTAAGACATTCATTTCCAATTGTAACGATATCTTTCAAGAACCTTCGAATGGGACGCGGATCGCTTCTCATTGGTCATAGCGTGACGGAAGGATTGTGTTCCCTGTGATGGTGCGCGTCGAAACCCATCGCAATCCCCGAGGCTGGGCCAATGTCGCCCAGCATCCAAGAGTCAGATTTTTACCACCAGCGACGACGTACACGAGTTCGCGGAGTCGAGAAAATACAATTTTTCTATACATAGAGTTGTGCCCGGAAAGCTCCATTTTCTTGAGTCGAGACGTTCCAGCGGATGGAGGCGTTGGAACCCAATAATATGGACATCATATGGTTGAGGGTCGTGCTGAGGAATTCCGTTAAATTTCTTTGTTGTCTTTACCGCTCCCCCAATGACGATCGACCGGCGACATTTTTCGAATATCTTTCATATACCGTCGACTGGATACAGATCAACCACCCAGCTTTTGAAATTGTTGTCCTTGGCGATTTTAATGTGCACAATTCCGACTGGTTGTTACATTTTAACAGAACCGACGAGGCAGGGAGGCTGGCGGAGATGTTTGCTGTAAGCCACAACTTGACTCCACTCGTGGGGGAGCCAACGCGAGTGCCGGATGCCCGAGGCGATTATGCGAACACCCTGGAACTGTTTTTGACACCCGAACCGAGTATTTATACCGTAGAGGTTTCTGCGCCACTGGGAAACTCAGATCACTGCTTGTTATCTGTCGCACAAGCACTTGCATATCAAGCGAATAACCGACCTAGGCAGCTTCGCCATGTATGGAAGTATGGGGCTGCTAACTGGGACGACTTGCGAGATTTCTTCGCATCCTTTCCATGGTTGGAGGTGTGCTTGGGAAACTCCGATGTTAACGCTTGCGCGGAGTCGATGTCAGAGATTATTCTTCTGGGGATGGAGATGTATATTCCACATTCCATCAAACGACGTTCGCCTGATAAACCTTGGTTTGACAAAAAATGCGAGCTGATTACAGCGGCAAAAAATAGAGCTTTTAAGCAATGGCGCTCCAATCCCACCGTTGTTAACAGAACAAATTTTATTAGAATCAGAAACGCGTGTAACCAGGCGATTGATACCGCGAAGAAGGCTCACAACGACAGGGTGATCAATAAGCTACTTCGGTGCCCAACTGGTTCGCGCTCCTTCTGGTCAATGGCAAAGGCTGTCAGTGGTAACTTCGCATCCTCCTCTTTCCCCCCGTTGGTGACAGACAGCGGAACGTTAGTCACGAATCCAAAGGATAAAGCTAATGTGTTCGCGAATTTATTTTCCGCGAATTCCAACCTCGATCCCGGCCTTTTGGACCCACCTGTGATCTCGCCGGTGCGGTCTTCCATGCGGGATGTGAGATTTCGTCCGCGCACTATTCAACGCATTCTACGTGAACTAGATTGTTGGAAGGCAACCGGCCCGGACGGAATACCAGCAATAGTCCTTACGAGCTGTGCTCCCGAACTATCGCCGGTTCTTGGCAGACTCTTCCGCTTATCTTATGCACGGAGGAACTTTCCTGCCTGCTGGAAAATCGCTCGAGTTCAGCCAATCCCAAAGACGGGAAAAAAGTGTCTACCACAAAATTACCGTCCGATAGCATTACTGTCTATTTTATCTAAGGTGATGGAAAAAGTCATCAATACAGAGTTGGTTAAGTATTTAGAGTGCAACGGACTTCTGAATGATCGTCAATACGGATTCCGTGGCAGGCGGTCCACGGGAGACCTTTTGACACTTATAACCGATATATGGACATCTGCGATTGAACGGCATGGTGACTCAAGGGCGGTCGCATTGGATATCTCCAAGGCTTTTGACCGTGTCTGGTATGGGGCATTGCTGAGCAAACTTCGTTCCTATGGACTTTCCCAACAGCTTTGCGACTGGACGAAGAGCTTCCTCGAGAATCGATCGATCCGGGTTGTTGTGGACGGCGAGTGTTCGAATCTGTATCCTGTTAATTCGGGGGTGCCCAACGGTTCTATTTTGGCTCCAACCATGTTTTTCTTCACATAAATGATTTGTTGAAGATAACGGATAACAAAGTGTTCAGTTTTGCGGATGATAGTACGCTTGTTTCCTCCTTTTCGAGTGATCGGCCGATTGGTGCATCTACGTCGCACCAGCTGAGATGTAGACAAATTGACTCTCTAAATCAGGATCTAGATAAAGTCCTGCAGTGGGGAAAGGCCAATCTTGTCGACTTCAACGCAACGAAGACCCAGTATACAACATTCACAAAGAAAACTGGATCATCGGTTCCACAGCTGATGATGAGTGGCCGGGCCCTCGAGGCTGGGGAAAGTTTGAAATTGGTCGGCGCCACGGTCTGTGGGAATGTATCATGGCATAAACACGTATCGGGTATCGCCAGATCAGCCTGAGGAAAACTGAGTTATCTTTTTAGAGCCAAGAAATATTTTACTCCGGCCCAACTTCTTCTCCTATATAAATCCCAAATTAGACCCGCGCTCAAATATTGCTCTAAGGTTTGGAGCTCGGCTCCTAAACATATCCTCGATCTACTTGAGAGCGTACAGAAACGAGCGATCCGCCTGATCTAGGACTGGGCGCTGACGTCGGGACTACAGTCGCTATCACATCGAAGGCGCGTGGCCGACCTCGGTCTGTTTTACAGATATTATCATGGATGCTGTTCTTCGGAGATTCTTGGTATTGTTCCGCGCAATTCGGTTTATATGCGCTCCACAAGACAATCCGACGGATCGCACCCGTTTGTGGTTCATCTCCCGACGGCGCGAACATCCCTGTATCAGAACTCGTTCCGTTACAGAGCGGGTAAGCTGTGGAACTCCATTCCCACGCGACTGTTTCCGGAGCGTTACAACCTGGAACTGTTCAAAAAGAACTGCAACAGTTATCTGATGGCAACTTGGGGCGCCCACTCGGCGCTATAGGTTCGCCTCTCCCGAGAGAAGTCTAATTAATAAAAAAAAAAAAAAAAAAAAAAAAAAAAAAAAAAATGTAAAAGGTTGTGCGCGGAAAGTTATATTTCTTTGTAACCGAAATAAGTGAATAACGAACAGTTAACAATTTGAGGCATGTTCTCTTGTAATAGATTTTACTTCTTGTTTAACAAGAAAGAACTGTGTGACTCGAAGTAAGAAAATAGCTGAAATAAATGCATAAATGGTTCATTTCCTTTTTCCGCTTGGTCGTCGTCGCAGAATTGCAAGTGATTCCAGAGGACCAGCAGTTGTGAAGTAGTGGGAGTCCGTGTCGACGCACTGACTACACCCACCCACACTACGCTTCAAAATTTGTTATTTCAAATTTACTACCCGATAAACACATTTTCCTGCCGTACGACACAAAGACGGTGTGCTTTGTCTAATTATGCGTTTGCTCGTCATTTTATTCTCTATCAATCAGAACCAATGATACCTCCTTTCCATATTCTTCCTTCCTTCTTCTGTCTATAATGTGGTTTTACATTTACGAAGACGTGCGCGTTTTATGTAAACTGAAGACTTCAATATTAATCATTGAAACTTCTAAATGGAATGTGCTCCTAGGTGCTTAAAATAAAAATTTACGTTTCTTCCCTCTTTTAATCCTTTTTCGAATTTTGACATGAAAAAAAGGCGATGACCTTGTATTCCATATAAACCGGACATTAACCAATCATTCCGTAATATTGACAACATTTACAAGCCCGAGTTCAAAGTTTATTGGTTAAGTGATAAGAATAACGAATAAACAACACTTGAACCTACGTATGCACAACCGCCCTTATAATCTAACCTGTTCACAAGTTACGTCACTGCCATAGTCTAAATGACTTTTGACGTTAAGTAGTTGTTTTCACCCACACCAGAATTCATTGAAATTGTAAATGAGAGAAGGTGGATAAATTTATTTTAGCCGCAAATTGTCCAAACACTACAATGAAAAAACAGCAAAACACTCTCTGTTTTCTTGATGTAAAAAACATCGTTCTCCAGTAAAAGGTATTCACGTCATCCTGATTCATATGATAGTTAATTTTCCTACAATTACTATCCGGCATGAAGAAATACAGGATGGACGAATCTTTTCAGAAGCCCTGTCGCCTGACTACTAGTTTGCAGTGTTATGCTTTTATTGTCGCAACTCATACGTGCGTACGAATCTTACTTTTATTTTGTCCCACGTGGACCTTTCTTTATTTGTTTTTGCTGTGTGTGCGGGTAGAATTTATTTTCCAACATAAGGGTCACAGCAGCCCTGCTCTTCTCCGTCACCACACTATCACCCTCACTCTGGTGTACATTTGTCGGAAACAAGAGCAAAGTCGAAAGAACCTTTTCGTTTGCTTTTCTTTTTTCGCTGTTGGCGATAGCCAGCCACACTTTCACCAGGCTTCGGGATATGCGTTCATATGGTGGCCGATATCCTCATCACCCGTCACCAGCACAGGCCAATTTAATTTTCTCACCCGACCCGCTCTTTTTACAGATGATTTAACCAGAGTTGCCCCTACTACTGTGCTGCTGGGTCAGGACATCGGGTCGACTCCCATTTCTGGTCGCAAATTTTTGGGGGCAATTTGCTGTGTGGCGTTCATTGCTGTAGTCGTAGCCGTGCCTTGGACAGTTTTACACTCCATTAAGTTTTGCTTGTTTACGGCTTTATTATTACAATATCACGCAAACAGGACGACATGGTCACACGTATATAAACAGGGTATGTTCCCTGGTCGGCAATGTCAACACATTTTGTCGATGTGGTGATTTGCTTGTCCAGCAATTACTTTCGTCACATTGCCGTATGGAGATGAGAAATCTTCGAGGCAGGAGCCCGACCACTCCAAACGTTCACTGCAATTTAGTAGCATTGTAATGGGGCCGCCATGGTCCTTCGATTTATTGCCGTCGCCACATTCCAGGCGAGTGTCACAAGAAATTTTCCAATCCTCACCAAGGTGCATGAAATGTCATTGTATTCGGGCAACACGATGAACGCCGCGCGCGATCTTTTCTGGTATAATTGTGGCCCGAGTGTGCGACTGTCAATGTTGTGATTTGGTGCCAAGTCCGGCTAATCCAGGGGCAAGCAATTCGTCACGATTCGGGGCTCCGGTAAGTAACGATCGTCGTCTTAGCAATGCTATTTCAAAGGCGACTGCAGGAATTCCATTGCTCACTTAGCGGCGAAAGGAGAAAAAGGCGACACTTGACAGACAAATGCATGCGTTCTACCCCTGGCTACAAAAACGTTCGGATAAACGGTGGCAATCAGAAGTAGTCAGCCAGGTGATTGATGAGCGACAAGAAAATTGAGATGTTCGCACAGTTTCCAAGGAGGACGAACGAACCGATACCACCGATAGCACACAGGGGCCACAGGAAGAATTAGAAGAATCGGATGTCGCTTGTGTGACTTCACTCTAATATTTCCGCAGTTGGGTGGAAAGTGTTGAGGGCGTTAATCAGAAACATATATTTTGGGGTATTTTCTTGTCTGAGTATCATATGGTGTCACAGAAGCGAATACATATAATGAATAATTGCTAGGTTAGATTAGTCTAGCTCACAATTTGTTTAAAGTTCATTTTAGATCTATTATCTGTCATTGGTCGGTGTCAACTTAACTTAACCTACAACTAAGGAATGTGGTGAAAAATGGGGAAAAATTATCATATTCGACCGATCGCCACCGAGTCGTCAGTTTAACCTACATTCTCTCAGCCGCAGGTATTTCTCAAACTCTTTGTGAAGTGTACCAATGGGAAGAGCTATTAGGAACATTGACTACAGTTTATTTTAGGTTTTCGTGTTGATTAAAGCGACTTGATATTGCTCATCCTTTTTACCCAGACTGGACTTGCTGGGAGTGTTGATGAGCACGAAAACAGCATTGTTATAATCCTCTGTTGAAAGTATTTAACCGAATGAGTTTCAGACACTGATGAACATTTTAGTGCCTTAAGTGAAGGTTGTGTCAGAAGTCTGTATAAGAAAAATTATAGGCCAGCCAACATGTAATCAACAACTATTCAGTATCGGGCAAGTTTTTAAAACAAAATAACATATGTTGAATTGTTATCACGGCGTAAATCTAGAAGCTAGATATTGGATCCGGATCTGGGACACTTATTGCCTTTTGCGGAAGCTATAAAAGAAACAGCCTATGCTCTCATTGTTAAGGATTGCCGATAGTGCTAATTACAACCTATTTTATAACTACGAAATACGATAATTATAAGTACCATTTAAATCACAACGAGGTAGCATGTTATTTTAACCGAACATAGGTTGCCGAACCAGGCGCGAGCCTAATGACCTTGTCCGGAAAAACAAATTATCATGGAAAATTTAACAAGCCTCATGACTTGCTAAATAAGGCCAAGACCGGTTCCCGGTTGTAGCGTCAATTCAATAATAGGTTGCCGAACGCTCTAGAAGCATTAATCAAACTGGGCTAATTATTTCTGGGTAAGTAGCTGAAATGATCGATTTCGCCGCCTTGCAGTAAAACAATTTTTTCTATGAAGACCTGAATAAGAAGTTTGAGGGTGAAGATTGAAAGAAAAGGAACATACCATTCTAAATATGCAACACTTTTGCAACATATTTTAAGTGGTCCAAATTCGAGTTTTGGCGAGGATCGATTCAATTCAATACGATGACTTCAATTCACGCTTTGGTTTTGAAAAATTATTTATTATGATATAATTCTGTCAAATAATGTGTTGTATTGTGTTTATTTTTGTTTTATAGCCACATTTATATAACAAATTAATTACATATTTTACTTTAGTCGTACTTTTTAATTTAGTCTTAAATGTTAACTTCTATTTTACAAATATTATTCTTACATTAATTTACTGGCTCTTCGCAAGCACTCTAAATTATACATTATTATTTTTCTTATGCCTTTCGGCGTACAATGTTATATTGTGTTATAAGCAGACAGTGTCTTATAGCGTTGTTACTTCGATGACCCGCAAAGCTTTCCTTTACAAAAGGGACTACATGTCACCTCCTCCAATTCATTTCGCCCTAGCTGGTCACTCAAGAGGAAACTGTAAAAACTAATTCTCCATGTTCTGACCATCAAGCACTTTACACAAAAATAAATTTGTAACAGTTTAAGCTACAAATCGTCGAAGCCAGAAAATATAGACCTTTTAGGAAAACAGACTGGGTACAATTCCACAGTATATAGGAATTTAAATTCATTACTACCTCCCACACATTGAAACATCTCTAATGTCGAACTAGACGAACGTATCTTTACATTCAACTCGGCTGTTCGCAATACAATAGAAGCAAACTCTGGGCAAGTTTCACACCATATGAAAATGTGTAAGGATCCTCTAGATCACAAAACAGCGCTCTTTAGGCCGAAAAACCAGTGGCAAAAAGAACTGAAGAGAACGTTCCACTATCGCTATAATAGAGCATCACAGTCTTATAGGGATCTCTCGGTGAAGATAGCGTTACTTAAAATCATAATTAAAAATCAGGAAGCGTTTTGGGTAAACAAAGGCCTGTTGAGGCACCATCGTTACGTCTGTGGGGCAATATAAACGGGAATGTATGGCTTACCTATTGGGGTGGACGCCTTCTGGTTTCCTTGGAAGTTTCTGGGCAGGAGGGCCGTTTGCCGCTTCGCAAATCGGATGGAATCGCCTTTTCTTACTTTTATTTGTCCAGTCAAGTAGGAACTTACCGCCTCACGAATTGAATGAAAATCGTTGCTCTTTGCTTTTACTAATTTTGATTTTATTCGTTGTTTTTTAACTTAGAAGGTTGGATATAAAATGTTTGGTCGTTCGACCGGCACTCTGCCCTCTTGGAACTTGACTCCATCTCGAAATTGAAATTTGTCGCCCTTTTATCCTATTTTGCGTTGAGAATTGTCAACTTTTTTAATGTGAAAGTTCCAAGAAGCACACACAAGATTTTGTGTGCTTCAATTGGAATTGTGTTCTAGGCAATGGTTAAGAATTTATTTGAATAAATTCCTGGAAGGGGAATCATGAAATGCATTTTGGGTTAAACATTTCATGATGTCAGGGTTATGGGGAATTGGATCACTGCACGACAAATGGATTTTGGTTTAAATTTACCGTGCATATGATTTAATTGGATTGGGGTATGAGTTAATGTGAAATTGAATCAATGTGCGACAAATTAACTTTTAGTTTAATTTATCGCTCATATGATTCAATATGAAATTAGGATTTGGGTTATGGGAGGTATTGAGGATTTAGATGGGATTATTTAGGTATGTTGGGTATTTGATTGGGGGGGGATTTAGGATCGCTACAGGCCTACAAAACCGGCTCTCCATAATCAAACGTTGTCCCTAAGCATATTAGGAGGTTTGTATTACTTGCAAATCCAAAAGAAAGGCACAATAAATAAACTTCAGGTGGGAAATTCTACGATCCCGATCAGATAGCGATGACTCTTGGTCAACACGTTGAGGTTATTTACCAATCTCAGCCTCGGAATTTTCATACGGGTCTAGAAAACCATGTTGAACCGAAGGTTGGTTGAAGCGAAGAAGCGACAAACCGAACGTTTAGTGAAGTTCAGTAGAGAAAACTCAGCTTTAAATCTAGACTTCAAGGCTGCACCAACAAAGACGTAGTTGACTCTACCATTAAAAGTTCAAAGCCCAAAAAATCAGTAGTTTCGTTTAGTATAGTTTTAGTTTAGTGGGGCTATCACCCCATTTATTGGCTTAATTCAAGCAATATAAGTCCTTATAAGCTAAAGTAAGAAAAGAAGAAATCACGTAATGTTGAAGCTCTCTGCTTCGATAATTGAGTACATAAGAATATTATTTTACCATACAACGATACACAGTGACCGAGTGCGGTCGTGTTTTTCTGAGTCGCGAGTGGTTGAAATATGAAGTCTATTTATAAATAAATAAATTCCAGTGATAAAAACAGTCAAGATAAAGTTAGTATATATAAACATAGTCAAATAAAAGACAACGAAGTCACGTGTTGTGACAGTCAAAACAAAGAACACAGTTTAATGCGAAAAGCATGTGAGTAACACGTTATGGGTGAGTGGAGTTTACGTGTGAGCGCGCGAACATTGTGAGTGTGTGCGCGAGGCCGCAATCTATTTGTCCTTCGCGCAATAAAAAACAAACAAAAAAAGTGAGAACACATGCTCCATAATATGGACGTACATCAAATGGGTGTCAAAATGGTGCTTCGGAGAAGGCAAAATACAGACCTAAACCTAAAGGCTAAACGTCTTAAAACCAGTAAAAAAAAAGGATACAGACACGTTGTGTTAACAGCGACGACGGAGACACCGCCAATTGTTGGCGACGTAACATACGAAGCCGTGGACGGAGCTGGCAAAAAAAAAAAAAAAATGGTGTGGCGAGAAGCCGATTTAGAACTCGAAGTCTTTCCATTTGGGCCGAGGATATGCAGGACCATATTCCAGAACGGATTAGCTGCTTATAGCAGAGAAGCTTAACTTTTGTGTCAACTTTGTTGCTCCACTTCAAGATGTTGTGCAGTTGCTTAGACCGACCGATGCCCCTTTGAAGAATGTGGGTCACATGTTTGAAGAAATTCATTTTTGGGGTATAGATGACGTCAAGATATTCCATCCTGTCCTGTGGTCTAACTGCTGACTGCTGAGGATCGGCAATGTATACCAGTCGATCTTTGGTTCTTGTGACAACATGCAAACGAGGGAACGAGGACAAAAGGGAGAATAAAAGCAGCGGTAGTTGGGGAGTACAACCAGTACCACTCAAACACCGGGCAAGACTACAGCGCCCGTAATCCAGAGCAGAGTCCGGCCTGGAGGTGAAATACTTAAGTAAAGAGATCGTAACAGAGTAAATAGTATTATAGAATAAACTAAAGATAGTACGGTTGTAGTTTAAAATACAAATACAGTCCACTTATTAAATAAGGCGATCCGTACTCGCGATATAATCGAGACGCCGCCTTGCAGTAACACCCATGGTGGCCAGTACTCAGGGGCTGGAAACCAATTCCAAGAACTGGCTGTTAGCGAAACAAATGCTGACCGCAGCAATCAGGTCGAGGTCCTCAATAGACTCATCCATGAGATTGGACTTAGAAAACAAGAACTGGACAAACAAATGGAAGAAGTTCTTAAATTAAAAAATAATCTGAGCCAGAATGAGCGGAAAACGAAAATGGTACAACAACAACAGCAACTCCCAAAGACAAAGAAAACACGACAAGCTAAGGAAACTCAACAGCAGGAATCACATCAACAGCAGGAACCAAATCAGAGGCACGAACCATCTCAGCAGGTGCCAGTCAAAAAAAAAAGGAGAAAGTACCTCCTATCTACATCAGCTACATGGAGACGCAGGATCTCATAAAATTGGGTGAGTTGACATGCAAAACTTTTAAAACAAAACGTAAAAATAATTTTAAGATAAGTTTAACATGCGATGATTTAGAAGGCTATCGCAAAATTAAATCGGCATTGGGGAAATCGAAAAGCGAGTGCTACACGTACACCCCTAACTCGGAGAAAACCGTCTCAATACTCCTCAAAGGAGTTGATCCTTCCTTTACTCCCGAAGAGGTGCTCGAAGAACTAAAAAGCTTCGAAAACGATACCTTGAAATTGACTGGTGTGAAACCATTTTCTACAGCAAATTCTAGAAATCGCAACCGTAAATTGCCTTTCTTCATTGTGTCGCTAAGCCCCAATAGTAAAATTGATGGACTTATATAGATTAAATAGATTAATCACAAAACAACAAGTTGGGAGAGAATGAAGAAGTCCGAACACGTATTGCAGTGTATGCGCTGTCAACGCTTCGGCCATGCGGCAGCGAATTGCAATATGCATTTCAGATGCGTCAAATGCCTAAACAAACATATCATTGGAGAATGTCCACTGGGCAAAGAACAGCTCCCGGGTAGAAATAAACTATCCTGTGTCCTCTGTAACAACTCAGGTAATCCTGCTGACTTTAGAGGTTGCCCTAAGTACCAACAACTAAAATCAAAGTTGGAAGCCAGATAGAAGCAAGTTGAAGAAGAAAAACGAAAGAAAACTCACTCTTACAACAACTTCGTGGCACCAAGTGTGTCATACGCTCAAATGGCAGGTGGAGTAAAAAATGCGCCAATCTTAGAACAATCTCGCAATATCATTAAAACGCCTGCTCCAGAAGCACAAACTGATATAACAGCTATATTACCAATCATACAAGGACAGTTTGCTGCGTTTGTTAAAATAATCGAAATCATCGAAAAAAAAACACTGACGGAACAAGTGGCTCGAATGAACATTATCTATTCGACCCTGTTTCCAGATGAAGCCACCCTATAATCATAACGTTCACTGGGGCTGAAATAACCCAAAAAAATATTGCTGGGAATGTTAAATCCCTAATCCGCATGGAAAGAAGGGATAATCTGAGCAATCTGCTGGAAGCTGAGGGCCTAGATGTGATTTTGCAAAACTAGCTACACCAAAGGCGAAACTAAGCTACACCAAAGGCGCAAATTGGGCTACCCAAATTATAAAGTAGTTAGACGAGATCGCCTAAATTCCACTCGGGGGGCGGGGTCGCTGTCTTAGTTAAAAATGGTCTACAACACAAAGTCGTTTACAGCAGAGATGTATACAAGTTCCAGGTGCTAGAAGCCTGCATTATAGATATTCCTTTAAAAACTCAAATGCATCTATATGTGATCTCTGCTTATGCTCCCGAAGCTCCACAGTGTATACAGTTTATCAATGAACCTGATACCCTTTTTCAAAGTCTCAAGTTAGACTCGGAAAATAATTATTTCTTTATGACTGGAGATCTCAATTCCAAGCACCTTATCACAAACACAAGAAGGAATGTGTTGTTCGACTGGTGGCAAACAAACGCTATCGAACGTAAACTAGAATTGTACGCTTCAAGTACGCCGTCATATCCAAGAGGAAATTCCTTCTTGAATTTACTGTTGCTGGACGAGCGAATACAATTATTAGAAGCGGATCTAACTACTCGAAATTGTCTTCGTACAATCGAGTACGATAGCGATCATTATGAACTTGGCGCTGTAATACTACTTGAGCAGTATAAACAGATACATTATTTTAATTTCGGAAAAGCACACTGGTCGCGCGTTGATCGGATAATAAAAAAGGAATTACACTCCAATGGCATAGATCCACCAACTGACAGAAATCTTCATAATGACGAAATTGATCATTATCTTTCGACGATGAACAACATTGTTACTAATACAATAAATCGTTCTATCCCAAAAGTGTCTCACTCCGAGAGCCATACAAACCGGTACAGAAACGCAACGATCGACGAGCTGTATAGGCAAAAGAGTATTCTGCTCTCAAAGTTCAAACTGCTCTACAGACAGTTCAGCGATTCAAATAGCCAGCCAAATAAAAACAATTAAGTCACTAATTAAAAATCTTCAAAAGCTGATCCGTGACAACTATAGATCATTAATTAATGAAGACTGGAACAACAGAATTCAAGCCATAAAAGCTAGTGGACCGAATATGTTTCCTCAAATATTTCGAAGGAAAGATTATAATGACATCCCATGTCTGCGAGTTCCGCGGACTCCCGAGAATTGTCAAACTCTGCTGAACACAGGACTTGTCCTGGAACACATTAACTCTAACGAAGAGTTGATAATAGTTGAAGATCCACAAAAAAAAAGCGAACTCAATTGGCGCTTGTGTCGAAGCAGTGTATAGATTGAACAAATCGGATCATTCTAACCATGATCTGGAAAATAGAGCTCGCCAAAAACATATTTCGCTACGCAACGAACTTAACAATTGGCGTCTCTTAAGTCGAAGTTACACTATCTTTAGTGAAAATAATAGAGCAGATTCCCCGATTAGAAATCTAAACACTAGTATATTTGTACACAAGGATGAACTGATGGACATTCTTAGATCGATTAAGAACAAAACACTTCTGGAATAATAGTATTCCAAACAATGTTCTAAAGCATTTACCTCTTGAAGTAGTGAACACTAGTTTGTTCAATAACGGTCTAAATAATGTATATTATCCAACCCAATGGAAATCTGCAGTACTGCATCCCATCCCCAAAAGGGCAAGGACAGGAGCAATCCAGCCAATCTTCGCTCGATTAGTTTGCTTCCGAACATCAGCAAGGTATTCGGGTAAATTATAAATACAGCATTGAATAACAGGTGTGAGGAAAATGGTGTTATTCCAAACAACCACTTTAGTTTCCGATCGCAACATGACACAGTTCATGGTGCGACAAAACTTGTTTCCGACATACAGTGGAACAAGGCGAAGCGAAGAAGTGGTTGACTTTGAAGAGGCTTTCGACACCGTATGGTTAGAAGGGCTTGTATATAAGTTATCAAATCCCGAATATTTATTATACATTATCTACGATATGATAATGGGTAAACAATTTGTGGTGAAATGTGGAGATATAATCTCTAACAAGATGTTTCACATCAAAAACAGGGAGCAGTGAATTCTCCCATTTATTTAACATTTACAGTAGCGATCTAGTGGGTTCTCTCAACCACGCAATTGCGTACGCCGACGACATTGTGGTGTATCATCATCATCATCGGCACTACAACCGGGGACCGGTCTTGGCCTTATTTAGCAAGTTCTAAGGCTTGTTTAAATTTTCCATAATGATTTATTTTTTCTGGGCAAGGTCATTTGTCTTGCGCGAGAGGCTACCCGACGGGGAATCGAACCCCGGTCTCCCGGGTGACAGGCGGGTATACTAACCACTATACTATCGAGGAGCCCCATTGCGGTGTATAGATCTAGGGAAAAGATTGATGTCATCAACAGACTTCTGCAAGATGATTTCAACAAAATCAAAAGTTTTTGCGACGACTGGAAATTAAAAACAAATTTCCAGAAAACAGAGACTATCCTTTCCAGAACGCCCCTGTCCAGGGCATCAAGGGATACAAGACGGAATTGAAAAAAATGTTCCATTGCGGGAAGTAATAATCTTCCCCTATAAGTAAAAACTGTATCTGGCTTGATCAGTATCTTTACTTTGATAAGCATACAGCAGCTGTTCTTACAGCAGCTAAAAACGCATATGCAATGACATGAAGTCTCCTCCGTAGTAGTCTTCTGGATCCCAAGATGACCATAATTTCATACTCGGCGTTTATCCGACCAGTATTAGTGTATGGCTGCCCGGTATGGTATAACATATTCCTATTATATATGGAGAAGTTTCGGGTGTTCGAGAGGCAGTGTATCCGCTCCAGTCTCGGAATGTACAGAAAACCAGAGTGGCAATATAAGAAATATTATCCCAATAAAGTCCTGTATGACAAATCAGGACTAAACAGAATAGATAACTTCATTATAAAGATTATTCGTGGTCACACAACAAGGGAAATGTGCAGTGAAAATGATCTCATTTCGGAAGTATTCTATCCCAATGATATGTATATGGAGAGTACTCTCCAGAATGGGTTCATTCTCCCAGAAGCGTTCCCTTTCTTGGATAAAAAAGGACTTATTCAAGACAAGCACGGAGTCCTTATTATTTACCACACATTCCGTGGTGCCAGGGATAAACAAATTTTAATAAGAAAACACCAATTATTGTGACATGTTATAAAAACACTAGTTATCGACAAGAAGCAACTCCCAATGAACGACCTCAACGTGTCAATTCCCCATCCCTAAATAACGTCGACCATAATATTCCAAAGAATCAACTACAAACTACACTTACCATCATTGCCTCAAAACAGCACGAAAGCCATAATGGAGATATATAAAGAGGTCATTTGATTCTAGTTAACTCGAAAGTTGAGAGATGATCGATAGAAGTTAGCGCTATGGATTGGTAAAAAGAAGGGAATCATTTATCTTCCGTTTTGGCGATTGGTTCAATATTCATTGGTTTCCATCTATTTTGGAATTAGCCAGTTTTAAGGTACAGAATGACGATCTTTTGCAGCGGCTTAGACAGTGAAGAAAAGTACCCTTTAAAATAATTTGATGAATGTCATATGAGTGAGCGGATTTGTTAATGTTCACTTGTTTGACCTGCCTGAACAGTAGTACTAGTTCGAAAGTGAAACCATCTCATGGTGGACTACGTGTGTTCAAGTTGAGGCTGGGGTGATGTGGTCTGAGGTACTAAGGTGACTGCAGATTGGATTCGCTTTCTCAACTGCAATGATGACTGGTGACTGACTCCTTAGGGGTTATGCCACTGTAGAGACCCGAAAACCGACTACTTCTTTGATATTTTTTTTTTTTGGATGGGAAAAAATGTATTATTAATAAAACGAAGAAAATATTGATTTTCGAAAAAATGAAAATTTTGAAAAACATTCGCAAAAAATGACATTTGTTTATTAATAACTTTTATAAAAAACCCGTACGGTATACACTGCGAAATCTAATTAAGAAGCTACAGTTAAAGTTTTAACTCAAACGGATTAAAATCGAGAGAGTTATCTTGCAGGGCAAATTAGTAAAACATGGTTTTGAAATAATCGCGTTTTGAGTTTAAGTTCTGTTTCATTTCATACGAGGCTGGGGTGGTGCCAGGAGGTACAATTTTTGTTTGTATTCAATAGTACTATGTTTCATTAGCTTGTATATTCATTTTCAGGTCTATCGCTTTGTTAGTATACATTTGAGCGGTCTGGCCATCCCTGTACGTCATACGTCGTGACAATAAAATGGTTTAAACGAACTGACTACATTTTTTCTAGGGTATAAAATAATTTTTTTAGAGTTTTGAATAGATTATCCATCATCATCATCATCATCGGCACTCCAACCGGGAACCGGTCTTGGCTCTATTTAGCAAGTCCTGAGGCTTGGTAAATTTTCCATAATGAATTATTTTTTCCGGGCAAGGTCATTAGTCTTGCGCTAGAGTCTCCGCGACGGGGAATCGAACCCCGGTCTCCCGCGTGACAGGCGGGTATACTAACCACTATATTATCGAGGAGCCACATTATCCATCAACTAAGCCAATAAAAAAAATTATTTTTTTTTTGAAAAGTTACAGTGGCATAACCTCCTGAGGTGAAGGTATAGTTTTTGAACAAATCACCAAAAACGTCTCTTACCTGACGAAGCGTGTGGTATTTTTTGAATATTCCGATGTGAGGAGGTCAGCATTTTACACCACTAGACGGGCCATTAAATAACGAAACTACTCATTTTGTGGTAGTGATTTCGAATCAACTTTCGAAAAAATTTTCGCACCTCTGTTTGCGTCCCTCAGGCATTGATGCTCTCGATTGATTTATAATCTTTGGAGAATGTCTGCGTGGCATAATGTTCATCATGGAAGGGATGTGACCTGGATTTCGGGACGGATCTAATGGGGCACCTACTACAAGGGGATAACACATGTAGTGATTGCTTTCGCTTATCTATTGCTGGTCTCGACTTGCATTCTTTTCCGAGGCGGTATTGGCTTTCTGTGTAGGGCCATTTTAACGGAGCGGGAATTTCGCGTTGATTTGTGTAACATTCGCGGCTTGAGACGCAATTTCTCTTCCGCGTCTGCCCATGTTTCTAACCAGAAACCAACTATCCTTGCACTTAGCGAAACCCAGGTAATTACTAATACAAATATTTCCGGTTTTAATCTAGCAGGGCATAACTCAAAAAAAATAAATGAAAAAAATAGGGTATAACTCTGTTCTTTCTACATCGTGGAATAGCCACATACAACGAAATGATATTGCCTCTCAGCTTCTGCCACAATATGGGCTCTGTTCCAACACAGAATTTAATTTCTCTTGGCTAAAACTTCACGTTCGCAAGCATGTCATACATTACTGCTTTCTTCACAGAAGCCCAAACTTGGATAGAAACGCATCCTTTAACGAATTTGATGTGTGGGGGTTCTCTATACTACATGGAGAACCAATCCAGAATTCTAACTTAATTTCGACCGCTAACAGCGCGTCACATCAACTCCTATCCCACCGTTCATGCTATTCACCTGGAATATCATATTTCCCAAATGGACGCATAGCTGAATCCATTCTTCTATGCAGATAATGCATAATTGAATTCAGATACCCTTTTGCCATACGGCAATTCCATTTTTGCTAGCCTATGAGATTTCCATCGGAAATCACATCATGTGGATTAGCAACAACAAATCGAAGCAGACGACATTGTCATGCAACCGCTGGGGAATTTATCAAAATATTTAATTAGTTTTCATGATAAATTACCCTAGCCAATTTGGTGTCACTTCGGCTTTTCCGCAGATCATCCATTCGCTTGGGATCAATGATCTCTTTTCGCAAGTGAATAGCACCGGCTACATTTCCCCTCCTCCATAATTCTGTCTCCATACGGCTCAATGCACTCTGAGATCACCACACCCGTAACACTAGGGCAGTAGGTCATTCTCAGAAACTGCATTTAATAAGCCAACCCCGAAGTTATTGCGCTTTTTCTTTTGTTATTTTTATCCTTCGCATATCCAGCGACTGTCGAATGATGCGCGAGTATTATTCACCTCACTGAGGCATGCGAATGAGAAGATACATGAAAAGAGCGCAGTGATGATTGGCTAATAGTTATGCGAATTCGAAATTCAATTTTCCATCCCTAATTCGAGTCAGTCGCATCTCAACCGTCACAGCGGACAGTCACGCTGCCGCTACAAGTCACTTCACATCCACCACCGGTGTCGGACACGCCCCACCGAGTCGCGTTTCAATCACCGTAGTGTGCACACTACACGAGAGTCGAGGTCGTTGCGTTAAGTTACACGTTCTGTTCAGATTCCCCTAAACAAAATTAACAAAAAAATATTAAATGATAAAATAGAAACTAAAGTGAATCGTCCGAAAAAAATAAATGTACAATTAAAGCCAACAAGTTAAAAGGACTTAGTTAAAATAAAGAAAACATTAATACAAACCACCACAGTGAATTATTATTTTTTTCTGGATTTTCTTCGGGCGAACATTTACTTTCGTAGTGACGGTGCAGTGGGGAAGAAGTGAACCATGTGCCCGTGCCTTGGTGCAATACTCCTTTACCCCAACAGATGCTCTGTCTGATGCTATCGATAGGATCTTGACCCTATATCCGGACACTGAAATCGTTATTGCGGGTGATTTTAATATGCATAACTCTCAGTGGCTTCGTCACTCCGGACACACAACACCTGAAAGTCAATATGTCCAGCTTTTTTTGATTCAAATAGTTTAACTCAACTTGTCAATCAGCCAACACGGGTATCAGATATGTATGGTAAGTTCGCCAACACACTGGACCTGTTTCTCACCTCCCACCCAAACAAATACACAATTGAAGTTTCTTCGCCCTCTTCAGACCACTGTGTCGTGTCAGCTAAATTTCCTCTAACGAACAGTAATGTTAATGAGAAAGCTCCCAAAATAACAATATCGTTCTACGAGAAAGCCAACTGGGAAGGTCTGAACGACTTTTTTGGGAGGTTAAATTGGTCGTTATTTTTCCTCAGTATCGATGTTGGCTCTATAGCGGACACATTGACAGACACGATTCTACTTCGTGTGCGGATTTTTTCTCCACACAGAGTAAAGAATATCAAACCCAAGAGAAATAAGTGGTTCGATTCCGGGTGCAGAGAAGCCATTAAGACTAAAGAGTTGAGTTTCCGGTTGTATATATCAAACAGTACTGAGGAAAACCGGAAAAGATTTAAGAGAGCTAGAAATGAGTGCAATGCGTATATTCAACGGGGCAAGTTCTTGCATGACCAGAGAGTGAGACAAAAAATACTACACTCTCCCACAGGTAGTCGCATTGGATATTTCAAAAGCCTTCGACAGAGTTTGGCATTCAGCCTTTTGGTCAAAATTGCATTGATATGGAGTGGACAATTCCCAGAACCAATGAATAAGAGACTATTTTTCTGGCCGTTCAATGGTGGTTCTGGATGGTGTCAAATCTGTCTCTCACCAAATTAATGCAGGTGTTCCCCAGGGTTCGGTACTCTCACCCATTCTCTTCCCCATCTTTATAAATGATCTCTTGTCAATTAGTCACAACCCAATTCACTCGTTTGCTGATGATAGCACGTTGAGTTTCTAATGCTCATACGAACACTCCCGTCCAAACTCTTAGAACGTCACTACCAACCAGCAAGTTATGCTTGACACATTGAATTCAGACCTCAACAAGATATATATTGAGGTAGCTAATAAAGGGGTGTTTGACATCAGTCTTGCTTACCTGCTGGCGAGGACGACTCACTGCTTTCGTTGCTATTATAAATATTTAATTTTAATAATACGATTCGGCCTCTTTTAGTTGGTGAACCAATAGGAGAGTCTGTTCTGCTACGTTCATCGGAGACCTTGCAAAATTCTTTCCGTAAAGTTTTCGTTGCTATTCCTGGTGTGTGATCTTGTTCATTGCCATGCAAACTGCATTCTGACGGGACCAATTAAAATTAAAAGGCTTTTGTCTTTTATTATATTATTTGGCGGTTTGCCCTTTGGAAATGATCGGGTATACGGGAGTTATAGTTTGTGGATAACCGTCGGAACCCCGCGGCCATAACACCAAGAAAAGTTCAAATCAAAATTCTTTTACGTCCATCAACGATATTTCCCTTTTGTCCTATTAATTAAAAACACGGAGTCCTTATTTAGACACCAACCAGTCCTTATTTGGTCATCTTAATTCCATTTACAACTTATTGTATATCGAATTCTGGAATTTTGTTTAACTTATTTATCCTTTACATAAAATAGTCTTCTCTTAATCGTCCTATTTCCACTTATAACTTATTGCACATCGAATTCTGGAATTTTGGGTAACTTATTTGTCCTTTACATAAAATAATCTTTACTTAATTGTCTTAACTCCACTTATACCTTCTATGACTATCCAGCGACTTTCATGACTTCACGATCAACCACCGACTGCCTGCTAATTACTTCCTAAACCTTTCGCGACACTTCGGGGTCAATACCTCCCGATGACGATACCGTCTTACATTTTAATTGCCCTCATTTCCGCTTGTTGCCCTCACTTCGCAACCACGGTGTTTCGCTGAACCGGTGAATATTTCCTCATTGGTTTGAACTCGGTTCACATTATACGGCCGTGGACTGACCCAATTAATTGCATTTCTGTTAATTGGGCTGGAACATGCAGTTTAAACGTTTCTGCAATTTAATTGTTCCGGAATATGCAGCTAATAGCGTTGCGTTATTGGGCAATCGCTTTCGGCATATGCAATCAATTGCTTTTGTGTTATTGTTTTAAAATATGCAATTAATAATTTTATCGCCCCAGGGGTCATTTGAGTTTAAAATCGGATGGCGTTTTTAGGTTTAGGTGTGTCAATGATCTCTTGTGCATCATCTTTGACTATGATGTCACTGACACATCTAACACGGGCGGCGATTCGGCCTCTGGAATTCTACTAATCACGAAATCGGAAATTACTGCCCTTTTATTATTTTTTCAGTTGAGAATTGTCAACTATTTTGGTATAAAAATTCCAAGAAGCACACACAAGACTTCGTGTGCTTCAATTGGAATTTTGTTCTAGGAATTATTTAAGGATTTATTTGGACGGGCTCTTGGAAGGGGAATCATGAAATGCGTTTTGAATTAAGCATTTCATGATGTCAGGATTTTAGGAATTGGATGAATGTGCGACGAATTAACTTTTGGTTTAATTCGTTGCTCATGTGATTCAATTTGGAATTTATATGTAAGTGGGTTAATGGGAAATTGAATCAATGTGCGACAAATTAACTTTTGGTTTAATTTATCGCTCATGTGATTCAATATGGGGTTTGGATGTAGGTACTGTTGTGGATTTGGATGGGGGTGGCGATTTATGATCGCTACATATATCAGTGCGGATTATCTAACCGAGTAGAATGTCCAAAAACTCAGTGCTGTCTCTTGTCGTCAAAGGTGAGCTCCAAAGTAAATATACTTTGTACTGCACTTGCATCGACGAAGGCAAGGAACTAGCAATCCTCGGCACTCGAATTAATTCGACTTTTAACCGGAATGACCACATATTTAAAGCTGCGAAAAGTGCAGCCAAACATATGGGGTTCCTTAAGAAATGCAAAAGATACTTCACTCCATCCCACCTAGCCACTATTTACAAGATGTATCATCATCATCATCATCGGCACTACAACCGGCAATCGGTCTTGGCCTTATTTAGCAAGTCCTGAGGCTTGTTAAATTTTCCATAATGATTTGTTTTTTTCCGGGCAAGATCATTAGTCTTGCGCCAGAGGCTCTTCGGCGGGGAATCGAACCCCGCTCTCCCGCGTGATAGGCGGGTATACTAACCACTATACTATCGAGGAGCCAAGACGTATATACGTCCAAAAATGGAGTTCAACTCTCATATTTGGTCACGCGCATCTAGAGCTGCACTACACGTGCTCAACAGGATGCAAAAACGAGCAGTGAAACTTATTGGGGACCCAGCTGTGAGCCGACCAATTCCGTCGTTAGAACATAGGCGCAACGTATCGTGCCCATCTCATTTCTATAGATATTACCACGGTCGTTGCTCAACTGAACTTGCTGAATGTGTTCCGCCCCATCAGACATTTTCCCGCGATATCCGTCAATCTGTGAATGTGGATCAGTTCAGGCTGAAAGTGGACTTTAGGCGCACAAATTCACATAGAGAGTCATTCTTTAGCCGGACCACACGAATGTGGAATGTTCTCCCTAATCATGTGTTTTCTGGCCGTTGTGATGTCCAGACATTCAAGATCAATATACATCGACACCTCCTTTCCTTATCCACTTCCTCTCCATCTGCTCGAACTGTGCTCTGACATTTAATGGTGCTTCAAAATCCCCTATCGTGGGCGCGTTGGTGTAAAAAAAAATACTGCCACGGATCCGCATTGTTAACTTTCATTGGACTTCTCCGAGTCATTTTATAGTAATGGGTTCTTGAATGAGTTTTCTCTGGATTCACGTCGTACGACACCCTTCTTGCTTTTGAATCATTCTTAATAGTCTCAATCGTTTCGAAAATGGTGTGTGATCAACTTCTAATAGCTTTGCAAGTTCACCTAGCGTCTGACATGAGTAATATAATGTAGAAGTACGAGAACAAATCAGGGAGAAATTATTTATACTTCGACGAGATCATTCATTGTCGACCTCGGGTACGCAAAGTACAGAGTGATTACTGTCGCCGAGCAAGAAGCACGAACAATTTTGATAATTGCAGTTCTTTGGTTATACGAGGGTTGCCTTTTATATTTCGGGATTAGAGAACAAAAACAAATATTGATCATCGAAAATCACTTTATTGTTTTGCAAAATATTCTCCATGAAGATCTATACACTTTTGCATGCGTTTGAACCAATTGTCGAAGCACTTTTGCCACTCTGATTGAGGTATCTCCAACACATGCATTCTGAATGCAGCAACCGCTTCTTCAGGTGTCGAAAAACGTTGACCTCTCAGTTTGTTTTTTACGTACGGGAATAAAAAGAAGTCATTCGGTGCCAAGTCAGGACTATACGGCGGATGACCCATCAAATCGATGCTTTGGGTGCTCAAAAATGCAGTTGTCGCAGCCGATGTGTGAGAGCTCGCATTGTCGTGGTGAAGAGTGATCCGTCTTCGGCGGTTGGTTTTCCTGATTTCTTGGAAGACAACTGGCAAACAAATTGTTGTGTACCACTCAGAAATGACTGTTCTGCGTTGTTCTAGTGGTACGGTTGCGACATGTCCAGTTTTTCCGAAAAAACAGGCGACCATTTGCTTGGAAGTGCTGCGTGCGCGAACAACTTTTGTTGGATTTGGCTCATCTTGAAACACCCAGACAGTCGACTGCTGTTTACGTTCGGGCTCACACGCGTAAATTCACGATTCATCAACTGTCACGATGTCATAGATGTGTTTCGAAGCACCGCGACCGTATTTTTTGAGCATTTCTTTCGACCAATTGACACGAGCCTTTTTTGGGCGATTGACAAATTGTGTGGGATCCAACGCGAACAAATTTTTTTGACAGTCAAATGTTTATGCAATATTGAATGTATGCTGGTCCCACTAACGCCTAAGGTTGTCTCAATCTCACGATAGGTCACATGACGATCTTCCAATATCAGTTCGCGCACAGCATCAATCGTTTTCGGAACAACAACTGATTTTGGACGACCTTCACGAAATTCAGCTTGGAGTGAAATACGACCACGATTGAATTCACCATACCATCGATAAACACTGGTCCTTGATGGAGCTTCATCCCCAAAAATTGAATTAAGTTCATCCATGCACTGTTGCTGGGTTAATCCACGCCGAAAGTTGTAAAAAATAATCGCACGAAAATGTTGACGATTTAATTTCATTTTTGGGCCGAGATGAATCTTTTAAGTTACTGTAAACAACACAAATAGCGCTCGTATGTCAAAACATTCTGAGTGCGTATAACCTCAAAAATGTCCAACTTTACGACAGAGCTGTCAATTGCCGGATTGCAACACTAGGGTTGCCAAATCCCGAAACATAAGAGGCAACCCTCGTACTCTGCCGTTGGCTTCACATTGAGACTGTTTTGAAGGTATGTACTAAACCGTCAAACATACATCATCATCATCGGCACTTGAGCCGGGATCCGGTCTTGGCCTTATTTAGCAGGTCCCGAGGCTTGTTAAATTTTCCATAATAATTTGTTTTTCCAGGCAAGGTTTTGAGCCTTGCGCCAAGCATACAGGGCTGTGAAAAATTATAGACTCAAACGTACATTTTTTGTCTTCTTGGAATGGGTTATCAATTTTTATGATTGGTTTTGTGACAACATATTGTCAACCGACACCAGCTCAGGGAAAGCCCTTTAATGGCTTATTTTCCAGGAATGGTAATTCATTTTTTTTCACAGCACTGTATACATATTCCAGTTGTAAAGAATGACAGGAAATTCAAATTGAATTTTGTTTAGATTTTGGTGCCGCACTCTGTAGTTACATGGGAACCTAGAAAGATTGGCTGGTTTTTGCTTGATCATCAATCCTGATTTTCATCGACCTAGATAGCTAGGCTGAATCACTTACCTATGGACCTAAGCAGGTAATTAAAAGCATATGCAAACGGGAAAGCCAATGGAGGAATTATGAGTTCAGCTGAATACTTTAATCAAAGATTGTACACAACGACCTTAAAAACTACTCTCAATACGTCGGATGGTTTTGCCAGTACAGTCACCGCTCACTTACATGGGTTTCCCAACAATCTGTGTTCCCCATATTCTTCTCCTGAACTCAACTATTTACCTATAGGGGGCTCAAAAGATCCTTACTTATCAACCTTAAAGGCTAATCTAACAATGTCACATCCCTGTGCCGGGATTATCCATGAAATTGCTCATTCCTGCTGGTAATTCAAACGAAAGTCGGGCACACAGTTAGGCATAACTTTCCCATTGGTACCAAAGTAGCACCTTGTAGGCTTGAGAACATATTCCCATAACGACCAATCAAGTCCCTGGCTCTCCGGTCATCCTCGCAACCATTCTTCGGCTGGACAACTAATAAAAATGGAGTAATTGACTCAAATAACTGAGCGTAGGAATCACATCGCGCTCTGCGAAGCAATTTCAACTTGACTACTGGAACAACTGGACCGAGGGTTGACGGCTGGTTACAACGGCATAGACAACATCACAGCATCATGGATGACAACCGCAATTGTGTGCCGCTGACAACGGCATGTGCTTCTCTTAAATTAAGACCTCAGCACAGGCTATTGCACCGCAGTACGCGTTTGAACAGTTGCACAAACTTCGAGGCGGCGTATTATTGTCCATTTTTGGTAAGAGATGCAATGCTGGACATGGTCCGGGGCGACCGCGTGATGTGCGCGCGGTAAGTACGAAATCAATTTGCGATCAATCGAACAAAAACCGAATGTGATCGCTATGCGTCTCACTTGCCTGTGGCAGTTGCCGGGGCCAGGGACAAATACTTTGTCCTGGCTGTAAATGTCCAATGACGTGAAGTGAGAATTAGTGAGGAATTTTGAGATGGTTTGTATTTTGTTTGGTTTTTGTCTGTACACGAGGCGGACAAACTGATGACCAGCTAAAGGGGGTTGACGAGATTATCAAACGGGACGAGGGGAAATGTTAAGAGATGTGTACAGGAATGTCGAACAGAAAGTGTGGAAGTTGAAAGCAATCAGCGACATCTGTCGTGAGATGTTTTTATTTGTTCAACATGTTCGTGAGGCTGTGGGAAACCTGTCATTAGAGCTCGTCTTCCTACTGTCAAATGATGGATGGTTTCCTTTGCGTAAGTACATACTAGTCTATTGCAGAGTGTGAATGTTATGGGTCACACAAGGGGCATTCATTGGTGAGCGAATAAGTCGCATATAAAAAAATATAATATATTATTTAGCCTAGACGAGTATATGATATATCACTTGGTGCATCAGGTTTATGAAAGCGAAAGAAAGTAAATATCTAATTGGATCGAACAGAAACTCAAAGAGAGTAAGTTGCCCTCGCAGGCATGCATCGCACGTAGTGCATGTTCAGGTAAACTGACATGAGAAGCACAATTCGATTTTGGTTCCCAGGTTTACGAGATCTGTTCTTTCTGAAACTTTCGTTACTAGAGATGTATCTTGCTTTTCAACTGTATCTAATTTTAAACAAAACTAGAGTGTAAAAGTCATAGATTTTGTTTTCTAATAAGATGCCTTTCTTAGGAGGATTGCTAGACTTCTTTCTTAAATAAAGAATATCTTGTGGGCCCTTCGATAGTTACACTATATCCTGTCCAAAATTGTATTAGTTTAGCAGCTATTTTAAAACCAATAAGTCCTTAAATCACGTACATGATGTGCAATACTATAAAAGACAAGGCTGTACAAGCGTGTGTGGGATAGTGAAAATATCAAGGTTAGACAAGTTAATGAACGAAGACTAGATAGGAATAGTGTCACAATGCCTTGGTTTCGTATAACAGCCAACCTTTGGGTGGTAAAACAGGTTGTTGACATGTGCACCAAAGAAGCCTATCGTTTCAAGAAATAAGCACACACAATCCTAGTTAGATATCAGAAGTAGCGTGAGTAAAGTTCAAAAGACAGCAAAAGGGCAAATAGCTGCTAGAACTGAAACGCCATCCAGAGGCCACCACTGAGCCACAGAAAACAAAAGTACAACAAGTATTAAAGAAAGATGCTAGTGTGAAAACAATGTCACAGGAAATTACGGTCGAGTGTCGTGATTTAAATGAGGTTACCACTGTGGAGGAAGTCCTGACAGCGATTGCTATAGAATACCCTGCACTGAATGCGATCCCAAAGGAAGCGGTAAAGAGTTTAAGAAGGACACCAGGTGGCACGTAGGCAGCCATGTTCTGCTTACCAAGAGAAAAGGCGAGCACCTTGCTAGCCACAGGTTTCCTACGGGTTGGATGGGTGAGATGCGACTTCAAGAACACATCACGCCCACACGAAGTTTCAGATGTTGACAATAAGGTCATGTGGCGAAATCCTGCAAATCTGAAGAAGATCCCTCGGAAAACTGTTTGAAATGCTGCGGAAAAAGCCACAAAGCGATGAGCTGTAATGCACAACCCAAATGCGTGTTCTGCGAATCAGGGTAGGAAGGCCGTAACCACCACTCAACAGGGAGTTGTGGCGGTTCCGCCAAACCCTACGGCCCACTTACCTGAAAAACCCCCATAACGTCATCTCAGTCTGCATAGGTTTTTGCTAATGCAATCGCATTAAGCACCTGTAAATGCTTCACGCATCAAAAAGATCAAGTTTATTTAGTTAAAGCCCCTAGAAAAGAATCCCTACCTTCATGCATCTCTTCGCATACAAATTCCCTACAAGAATTCTTTCCTAACTTATCATAAATTCCCTGAAAGAAAATTCATTGGTTCACATATAATACAACCGCACAATCAGGGAATCTTACCCTTGAGTTGGCTTATCCCAGCTTCAACATGTGTACAATAAAAACTACCTACATACACATTGGCTGGCGACCTATGCCCAAGGGACGAAAACAAATATACGCATCTTGCGTCTTAAGACATCAATTAAACCCTACAGCATAGGCAAATGCAAATACCCATACCAGCGATGCCATAAACACAATTTCCCGGTAAACAAGCTAAAACCAATTGGCACAATGTTCATGATGCATTGCGCCTGTCATTTCATTTTCATTTTTAAAACATTTTTTATTTTTCTTTTTATATTCTTAATTTCTAAATTAAAGGCTAGACAAAAATGCTTAAATTCTAGCTTAATTATCTTATATAATAACTTACCGGTCCTTCGCAGACGCTCTAAGCTAAACATTACTTAACATTTGTATAATTTGCCTTTCGGCGACAGAACTTTGTGGCAGTACTGGTAATTAGGCATTGCGGCTGTCAATACAGCTGCTATGCATATTGTAGACAACGATCATCAAAGGTCCCTTTGTCTTACATATTCCTGGATGCGTTTACCATTGACCTTCTCACATAAGCAAATACAAACCCAATTAGCATCCAATGAGATTCGGCTTATTTGCTTAGCCGAACTCACATCTCATGGATGCACATTTTCCCTTTCTTTGTTTTAGATTCGTTCCCAGGGCTTTGATCCATAAAAGAAGCAATGTACACACATACATGTGTACCGTGACGATCTTCTCTATGGGATCTGTTTGGTTACCGCAAAGAGAAACTTTATGTCTCTCTTGGAATAGGAAAATGCACCCCCTAATTAAGAGAGCCAGTTTCACTGGCCGAATTTCTTTTGATAGCGAATGAATATCGGGGAGTCCAATTACATCCGCCGACCACCACGGTCGTGACGCTCCCGCTCCCCGGTGCGCACCGGGACGCGAAAGTCAACCGCGAGTCGCGTGAGTAACAGTTTGGTCGTACAAAGTCGTCGGTTCATTACATCGGACGGGTACACGTGATTTCATTGTCTAATTAAATTAATTTACGACTTCAACCCGTAAAATTACAAATTATCGTTCACAATTTTAAAGATAATGACCAATATAACAAAATAAATGCATCAAAATACTTCGATACATCCAAACCTATAAAAAGAACCTTTACTTCAACAACATCACCAGTGTTTTAATATTCCGGCAGTGGTTCCTGGGTGTCGTTCATTAATGTGTTTTCCTGTTTCCGGTGTTGTGCAGTTTCGTCCTGCGTTATTTGTTGTGTCGTCCGCTCCGTATTTTGGTGTTCCGTTAGTTGGCTTGCGAACGATACGTGTCGGAACGTTGTATAATTCCATGTTGGTGGAGGAAAGTGCACGGAGTGTCTGTGTTTGGCACAATACTTGCTCCCTACAGCGTTACAAATGTCGAGCATTTAAAAACGCGATGTCCAATCTCCTTAATAAAAATGGACATGTTTAAGTGCATTCAAATCAACTTAAACCACTATGGAGTCGCACAAGATCTCCTTTCCCAAACAGTTAAAGAATATATTAAGGACGTGGTACTCATCACGGGTACTATTACATGGGCGGGAAACAACTGGAAATTCGTCCATAGAATGCAGAAGTGTCCAGCGGCTGGAATGAATCTCCTATGCTAAGATTAGACGAATTCATTTCTATTGTTGTTACGCTCCGCCAAGGAGGGAAATAGAAGAATTCGAATGAACCAACAGTAGAGGCCAGACACCACTCGAAGCTTTCGCAGTCTTAGATGTGGTGTTATTTAATGATGGTGTTGACAACTTCATAAACGAGAGACACCGGTCCAAAATCAACATCACATTTGCCAGCTCCATGTTGGCTAGAAGTATGGTCTGGGGAGTTTTGGACACCTACACCCATAGTGACCATCAAGCCGTGATGTACGAAATATTACCACAGAGGTGATTCATCACTGGCAAATTGGCGAAGAAAGCCCAGAAAAATGGGTGGGAAGAGTAGGACCTCGGTGCAGAGCTGCTCGACTATATACTGGAAGACCTAATCGAACAGCTCGACACAGAGACACATGCGAACAGGCAGACAGGGAAAAGTCATGAAGTGGCTAACTACCACATGTGATGCTTCTATGCCACGACAAAGACAAAAAGCAGGGGCTGCCAGACCAGTGTATTGGTGGAACTCAGAAATCGCCCATGTGCGATCAGAGTGCAACAGGTTACGACGCTTGCAACAAAGAGGAATAAACCGAAACACCTACCCACAGTTTCATGCGGAATTCGTCAACAAACGGAAGGAGTTGTGTAATGTGTTCCGCAAATGTAAATATGACATGTTCTGCTCCCTAAGGGATGAATTAAATAATAACCCATGAGGCAACGTCTACAGGATATTAATGAAAAGACTACACAACAACAGTAGTCAAATACAAAAAAGTAAAACTGACATGGCCAGAATCGTCGCTGTCCTCTTCCCACAGTGCGATGAGGTGTTGAGAGCGCAAAAGGAATGGAACCTCACTAAAAGAGAAATACCTCCCGTGACCACGGAAGAGGTGTTCAAGGGTCGTCAAAAAAAAAACAAGACCTCGGGACTGGCTGATATCCCTAACGCTGTAGTGAAGACTGCTTTAACAAAAAATCCGAAGTCTGCAGCAGTCTCTTCACAACCTGCCTTCAAAGAGGACAATTTCCTAAACGATGGAAAAAACAGCGGCTTGCATACACCAAAAGTCAAGAATCCAGAACCGCCGTCGTCTTATCGGCCGTTGTGCATGGTGGACACAACTGGAAAACTGCTTGAGCGAGTAATTGCCACTCGCCTGGAACAATTCACTGGGGGGACATCGGCGCTTTCTGACTGGCAGTGTGGATTCCGGAGAGGTAGACCAACCAGTAAGACACTATCTGTGGTGTGCAACATCGCTCGCAATGCGATAGTTGGAGCACGATGGCTAGGAGGTACAACAAATATTGCGCCGCGGTGATACTAGATGTTGAAAATGCATTTAACTCGGTTAACTGGAATCGGATTCTAGAACTGTTGGGCGATCTACACCCTACTTGGTGCATATACTAGCATCCTATTTTGGCGGATGTGTATGTTGTCCAAGTGTTCCGCCGAACACTGTTTACCGCAGAGAAACACGAAATGTTTTGTCTCTATTTTTGGATTTTATTTTTGTTTTAGAGTTCGGTCTCCACTTACGTCTAGGACACACTTTCGCTTATCTTAAGTTGCCCGTTTTTGAAAACTACCTTGAACCACACATTCGTTGCACACTCGACGTTATTTTTATTTTTTTATTTTTCACGATATCGCAGCGCGGACCGATCTCCTTATTGCGTTCTCTGTTCGACTATATGTTCGAATTAATTTTCCCTGCCCTATCTAAATTTTCCTATCTGTCTCTTATCTTCAAGGGAAAATTTCCATCTAGGTTTTCAATTCCAACTTCATATCGGAATCTTGTTTCGAAATATCAAGCGTGCCGCCATTTCTTTCTTGATCCGATCATGGGCTTTATTTACGTTACCCATCTGGCTTACGACAACAGAGTCTTTGTGTGCTTCAGATGGGTGACAAAGCAACCGTGGGATGTGGTTTGTAGATCGCATTTCCTAATCATAAACATCTAGCGTGCGATCTACGTTAAGGTGTTTATGAATGCATGACTGTTGGTCGACGGCGAATCGCTATCCTTTGTTTGCACAAGTGCCACTTTTAGGTTTTGGGTCATGCTAGGAATTTAGGTGCTAATTGCTATTAGCTACAAGCGGAGATATTCGTTGTTCGGTTTGTTTACCAATGTTGGTGGACCCCGGTCCCTCATAAGGAAACTCATAATCAGTGTCAGCACCTCCATTATAATGTATGCAGCTCACATATGAGCAGGTGCCGCACACTATAAGTCGTAGATGACGGGAGTGAACTCAGCACATAGGCAGGTATCATTAAGAGTATTCTGCGCATTCCGAACGGTATTCAAAGATGCCATAAATGTTTTGGCCAGGAGGGCACCACTTGACATTGCAGCTAAACAAAACGTTGCATTGTGTGAGGTCTCCCAAGTGAATCATCGGAGAATGAGGTCACAATTAGAGCTCTTAAGCTCAAGAGAATGGCAACGAAGGTGGGATTCTTCCACCAAAGGAAGATGGACCCACACCATGATACCTGATGTAGAAACATGGGTGAAAAGAAAACATGGCGAACTGATTTACTTGATTTACCACCTGACTTTACTAATATCAGGACATGGATGCTTTCGGCAATACTTGTACAAATATAAGCATGTGAATCACCCATACTGCTTGTATTGCGAAGTCAAAATAGAAAATGCGGAACACGTACTCACAAACTGCGTGAGACTTGAGACCACACGAACGATTTTGGAGAGATGGAAATGAGATGGACAGTTACCCCGACAGGTGCAATAGAATACATGCTGGGTGCAAAACAGCCATTATCATCATCATCATCGGCACTACAAACCGGGATCCGGTCTTGGCCTTATTTAACAAATCTCTCCACCGGTGTTGATTTCGAGCCGATGTCATCCAGTTTGGTACTCTCAGGCTCTGGGCGTCCCGGCTCTCGCTATCCCTCCATCCCATACAAGGTCTGCCACGCTGTCGCCTTCCATCCTGCTACAAAGGACTTTCCGGGCAGGCTCCTTCTGTCCCACCCACCGGAGTCTACCAAGCTTGATTTTTCTTACAACATTAGCTTCAATGTAGATCGCGTACAACTCATGGTTGTATCGTCTTCGGAATTGTCACCCCTCACATACGGGGCCAATAATTCTTCTTAAGACCTTCCTCTTGAACGTGGCTAAGAGTTCAGAGTGCCTTTCATTGAGCACCTAGGTCTCGGACCTATACATAAATACTGGTAAGACCATGGTCTTGTACAGTATTAGCTTGGATGTTCTAGATAAATTTCGGGATTTAAGGAGCCTTGATAAACCATAGTAGGCTTTGTTAGATTTGATCAGCCGTTCGCGTATTTCTTCTTCCTTATTGTTATCTGATACTATTGACCCAAGGTAGTTAAAGGATTGCCTACTTCAACTTCGTGCTCCACTACCCTGATAGTTTGTCGTAGTATTCCAGAATACTACCCCTATTAGCTTTAACACTGAATCTCCTTACTTATCTAACATCTCATTTAATACATACCATAAATAAACATACACAATATTATATCAAGCCAGTTAGAGTACATTTCATAATATGCCCCTTTTTAATAACTTGCCCCTTTTTATTTCAAAACAGAGCACTTTGATTTTCGTTCAAATTTTATTCAATTTAAAAGTCACAGAAACTAAAGGAATACTTTGAGAAAATTTGTTTTGTTCATATTATAATTTACAGTAAATTAGAACACAATGTTCCATAAGTAGAGAGAAATTCTAATTGTAAAATCAGTTGAGTTGGAATAGAGAACAGAGTTAGTTGAATTGATTACAGTCTCAAGTAAGTTTATGTCTTGAGTGAAGAAGATGATACACAAAATAAACAATATTAAAGAGACGGAAATTAGTTTTTTTCTTAATTAATTAATTATCAATTGCAACAAATTTCCGATCAAACATACTTTCTATCGGAGCGGAATAATAAATAAAAGGAAAAATAAAAGGAATAATAACTAAAAGAAAAACAAAAGGTCCCCGCTCTTCCCTCGATAGGGGAAGCACGGCGCCGGACTCGCAACATTGTCAACGTTAGGTCTTCTCCTCGCAGAAGTTGCCACCATATAATTGGTTTCTCCCTCTTTAATGTGCAGTGCCAGGTTTTGTACCGACTGTTCGATCTGGGTGAAGGAATCCTGTGCAGCCGAATCGGATCTACCGATGATGTCGATATCATCTGCGTAGGCTAGTATCTGACTAGACTTGGTGACAATAGACCCTCTAGTTATAACGCGAGAGTCACGGATTGCTTTCTCCAACGCTATCTTGAGGAGGAGGTAGACCAGACCGCCCCCTTATCGGAGTCCATTAAAGATGCTTATTGGTTTGGACAGATCCCATTATTGCGTGATGTAACGCTGTCCCTCCTTGTTTGATCAGCTCCGAGGGCTTTATTTGATTTGAGTTGTTTTATGGCTTTGACTGTTTCCTTAATGCTTGGTGGCGGCAGCATTTGTTCTTGATTTTGAATTGGTGGAGCTTCCAATTCTTCTGTGAGCTGACCATTTAGCTATTCATTGAAGTGCACTTCCCATCTCTCCAGAATGCCTTCAGGATCGGTGATCAGATTACCCTTGCAGTAAGTGCAGCGTGGTGTGTACCGCGTCATACTGTGGATTATTTGGTAGAACTTTGGCGCCTGGTGCAGACCTCGCTCTCTACTTTTCTCTATTTCATAGACAAGTTTTCTTTTCCAGGCACTTTTCTATTGTCTGTGGAGTATTTTTTCCAGATGTTCTGAGCTCTTTATATTTCTCCTCGCGTACCCGCTGTAGTGATCCTAAATCACTACTCTCTCCCACGTACCTATAATCCCAATCCAAGTGAATCATATGAGCGACAGGTTAAACCAAAAGTTAGTTTGCCGCACATTGATTCAATTCCCGAACACCTTACCCTTACTCATAATTCCAATTGAATCATATGCGCGATAGATTTAAACCACAAGTTAATTTGTTGCGCATTGATTCAATTTCCAAGTACCTTACATCCCGATCCAATTGAATCATATGCGCGACAAAATTAAACGAAAGTCCATTTGTCGTGCATTGATTCAATTCCCTATAATTTGAAATTATGAAATGCGTAATACTAAATGCATTTCATGATTTCTCCTTCCGGGAATTAGTTCAGATAAAATTCGTATACACTTCCGGGAATCCTATTCCAATTGAAGCATACAAAATTTTGTTTGGGCTTCTTGGAATTTTTAAGTAATATTTTTTAACAAATCTCTGTTGCCACAGAGTATAAAAGGCGAGTGCATTTTGGATTCGAGATCAGTTGGGATCCAGTGGTCAAGGCGACGGCCAAAATTAAACAACAATTAAATATTAAATAAATAAAATAATTAAATAAATAAAACTAAAAAATGACTTTCAATCGTGGGCACTAAAAGGAGGTAAGCCTATAAAAACAAATACATACCAATATAACCCTACATAATTGGCGCAGCCGGTAGGATCAAGGAAGCCAAAGTTAAACACTTGTAAGTGCTTGAAAACCCTTGATCACTACAATAACACCATTCCAAGCGTACTGGGCACAAGACACCTTCAGCCCTGCGTCCGGAGCTGAGTCTGGCTTCGGAGGTACGACTTAGTAATTAAAATCAAAAACCAAAAAAAAATATATATATAATTCAAAGCGTGCCTGGGGCTTAAACACCAGGAAGTGCTATAAAAAAATAATAAAAAACAAAAACTAATTAACAGCGTACCTGGGGCTAAATACCAGTGTAAAAACAAAAATAATAAAAAAAAAAAAAAAACCAAAAAAACAACATCAAGGCTCACGGGCAGTAACAGCCCCAACAACAACAAAAATAACAACGATGGCAGAGTACCAACCACCTCATAACAACGTCAACAAAACGGGCAGTAATCTACCAGCACGCCACTAGCGGCTAGAACAGCAAGGGAAACAGCAGGAGCTCCAACAGTAGCAGCACCAATGGACAGCAGCTTGCTCAACAACTACAACAACAGAGAACAGTTAAGTGACCATTTATTTTTCTTTAATTTACTGAAGACTTAGGTAATAATCTACTTTCTTTTGAAATTTTTGACCAAAATTACAAAATAATTTGCTTAATCTATTAACACCACCTTACCCAAATTTGCTCTACTCCCAGTTAAACACAAACATAACCTTTACATACAAAAAATTATAACAAATTACTATAAAACCAATTGTAACCCTGCTGCTATTTCAAAAATATCCCGTCTCAACCTTGTCTATATTGTGCACCTACCTATCCTAGGGAAGAATTTCTAAACAAAAATAATAATCTTAACACTCGCCCTTGGGATAGCAAACATCTGAAACCCATATACCTCTATCCATCTCTCCAGTTTATATTGTTACTATTATTATATTATTCTCTGTCGGTCTATGGAAAAAGAAACCACCTCAAGCCCTAGCACGCCCCACGACCCTGTACCTCCTTCATCCAAGAAACTTCGCAGCGGAACAATAATCGAAGTAACCCCTCCGATCAAAACTCGCGACCCCAGTCCAAACCTATCAGAAATTTCAGCTCCTCAGCACCAAACGGATCTCGCAACCTTTGAAACAATGGCCATTGATTACACAAAGGTTGCGAAGCTGTCAGCACAGCTAATCCCCATCTTCTCCGGGGAACCAAATCCGCATATAGGTGCAGAATTGGAAACCTTTTTGGATTGCTGCAAGAGGGTTTTAAACTGCCTCACGACTGAAGAACACGGGGCTTTCTTACAAATATTCCCTACTAGGCTACGGGGTGAAGCTTCTGCATTATTCGCGTCCACTCCGTTCGCATCTTTTCAGGAAGCCGAGGATGTGCTAAGGAAGGTTTATTTACCAGTAGAAAACTATCAGGACCTGGTAAATAAGCTATTAGCTACTCGGCAAAATCCGGAAGAAGCTATTATCCTATTCCAATTACGACTAAAGAAGTCGTTAAGGGAATGTAAGAAAGCTGCGGAACTAAAATACGGTCCCATATTGTCTGAGGCCTTAAAGATACAATTAGATGACTTTGCAAAAAGCATCTACAAAAAGGGGTTGATAAATCCGTACCATCGTCAATTTTTATTACTGATGGGCGATGTACCAATAGATTCCTTAATGGAAAAAACATTAGAATTGGAACAAATCCAACAACCTCAGCGGCCATTAATCTCTTCGCAGGTTTCATTTAACTCTCCTTCGCCTTATACACCAGTAGCACCTCCAGAAGCTTATAACCCAACTTTAGGTACCGAATTGGGACAAACTTTAATGCCCAATATTCCAAATATAGAAGGGTTGCCACACATCCAACCCACTACACAGGGAACTCCGCAACTAGAGGCGCAAATACCACCAGCTGACCAACCATACAGGGGAACCGAAGAGGTAATGGAATCAGACCCTCCCAACACATCACTGACACATGATGCCCCTCTCAGCAGGATAACCTGCAGTTACTGCAACAAAAGGGGGCATGTCTATGAGGATTGTGTCAAAAGAAAAAATACTCCCTTTTGCACACACTGCCAGCAATTAAATCACGATATCCGTGATTGCCGGCGCTTAAGGGAGGTAAAAAGAGTTCTGCACATAAGGCAGACTTGCGACTTCTGTGGCCAACAAGGTCACAATCTAGGATCCTGTCAGCAAAAGCTGAAATGGGAGTCGCGAGTTCAATGCCAACCTGCAAAAAATTCCCCCACTTTGAGCCCAAAACGAAGAAGGTCAAAACCCTCGGTGGCAAAAAGGACCTACCATGTAAGGACCCCACTCTCGCCATTAACCAGCATTCCCACCGTCCAACTACCGATAGATGTAGGTGTTAACAAAACCACAACACTAGTAGTGGACACCGGTGCGGAAGTAAGCCTGATTAACAAAAATTGCCTTGGTAAATCAGACGCCAAAATAAATCGGCAAGAGGCTTGCACTTTAGAGACGCCGTTCGGAAGCATTAGGACCTTGGGAAGCTGCAAGGTCAACTTCAAATTAAAAGGTAGGTCTAAACTCCCATGCAAGTTCCAAGTAGTGAGCAGTATGCCCGGTCTACCAGAAGACGGTCTGCTTGGAAATGACTTTTTGTCAAAATATTGCAATGTGGAAGGCCCCAAACAACGCGTCACTTTTCCTCGCACGGAAATAAACCCCAAAGTATTTAGTGTGCCAATAAAGTTCTCACACGTCGAGAAAAAGGCACCTGAAAATAAATACGCTAAAGGGAAACAGGAGCAAGCCCAAGGTAAGCACAAAATCTTCAGGTTAAATCTTAACCATAAAAAGAGGAACCCCAAGGAGCTAAGTGGTAACATCAAAAGTACTAATCAAATAACTGACACTTCGTCAGCTAATCCAAAAACTTCGTGCCACAGCTCCTCTCAAAATACAAACTTTTTGCAAAAGCCCAACACACCCGAAAAAATAATAAACCTCGATGAGATCGCAACGATACTCAGGGTTTATCATAATTCCCCTTCCGGTGGACATCAAAGCATCACCAAATCGTATAATAAGATACGACAAAGATACTGGTGGCCGTCCATGCTCTCCGACATTCGGAAATATAGAAAGCAGTGTAATGAATGCCGTTCGTTAAAGGTAACCACCTGCTCCGGTAAGGAACCACAGTCAGAAACGTTTCATGAGGGAAACATGGTGTTGGTAAGATACAAAAACCCCAAGAATAAACAAACACCCATCTGGAAGGGCCCTTTCCTCATTACAGGAATAACTGAGCCAAACAATACGACCATCAAAATTGGAAAAAAATCAATAAAGGTAAACAATAGGAGACTGAAATCGTATTCCAAGGTTGATTAGTTCTGATCTTCACCCTAGTTTCACTTTCCTTTCCACTATCAACCCCAGACATTTACTATCCCCAGGGTGTATTGTAGTTCAATACTTTATCACTTAAAAATACTAATAGATATACAATATAGACAAAAAGGGCAACAACAAAAAAAGTGGTAATATTAAAATAAATGTAACGAAATACAAAAAAAAAGAAAGCACATACAAATAAAACAAAACACATATTGACCCTCAATGAGGAAGACAATTTATGAACACTAAACAAAATTGTAAATAACTATTTCAAAGAATATATGTAAATCCTAATTAAGATCTAACTTAGAAATATGAAAAATATGAGCATTAAGAAAACACTAAATAGCAAACTGAAACAAAAACATATAATACAAAAAAAAAAAAAATCAATACAGATATACGAAAACAGACCTAAGCTAAAATTGCCATGTAATCAATTGATTAAATCAAAATACAAAGAAAGAATGAAGATATAAAGAATTCTATATAATATTATAAAATATAATTCGTATTTACTACTAGTGTAAGGCGCTCTTTAAAAATAAATACACATCTATCTCTATTAATCTAGCATTAAATGAACAACAACAAAAAATAAATATTAATGGCTTAAGTATAGATTAGAAAAATAACGTTATAAAACACGAAGTAAAATAAGAACATTTATTAATTCAAAATTTATTTACTTAGTCTTATAATACATATGTCTATTTTTAAAATTCACTTTCATTAATATACTTAAAATGATAAATGTAAACATGACACCAGCCACAATTATTAGATAAATACCATACCATTCTTTATACAAACAAACTTAAGAAGCAGTACCGCAAAAGAGAAAATACAACATGTAGCACACATATTAAACATAACGAATTAATGCATTAAATGTTAAACTAAAACAAAAAATGTAAACTATCACGAATTCAAAATGCCACCGCCCCTTGCTCATTCTAGAAAATTAACCTCTTCCAGATTAATTTTCTTTTCTAAAGGGGGGAGGAATGTAGTGATCCTAAATCACTACTCTCTCCCACGTACCTATAATCCCAATCCAAGTGAATCATATGAGCGACAGGTTAAACCAAAAGTTAGTTTGCCGCACATTGATTCAATTCCCGAACACCTTACCCTTACTCATAATTCCAATTGAATCATATGCGCGATAGATTTAAACCACAAGTTAATTTGTTGCGCATTGATTCAATTTCCAAGTACCTTACATCCCGATCCAATTGAATCATATGCGCGACAAAATTAAACGAAAGTCCATTTGTCGTGCATTGATTCAATTCCCTATAATTTGAAATTATGAAATGCGTAATACTAAATGCATTTCATGATTTCTCCTTCCGGGAATTAGTTCAGATAAAATTCGTATACACTTCCGGGAATCCTATTCCAATTGAAGCATACAAAATTTTGTTTGGGCTTCTTGGAATTTTTAAGTAATATTTTTTAACAAATCTCTGTTGCCACAGAGTATAAAAGGCGAGTGCATTTTGGATTCGAGATCAGTTGGGATCCAGTGGTCAAGGCGACGGCCAAAATTAAACAACAATTAAATATTAAATAAATAAAATAATTAAATAAATAAAACTAAAAAATGACTTTCAATCGTGGGCACTAAAAGGAGGTAAGCCTATAAAAACAAATACATACCAATATAACCCTACACCGCGTCCTATGAGACTGTGCATTGCCTGGTATGCAGCGGTCTTACGTTCAGTCGCTAGTTTGCACTCATCATCAAACTAGTCACTACGATGTCTATGACTACTGCCTAAGATGGAGTTGGCAGTATTAATGACAGTATTTTTAAGGCGTGCCCATTTTTCTTCTCCGCCGGCATTCTGGTCCCACGACTTATTATCCTTCCGTCGAGCTCTTCGAGGGCCAGCCTTAGAGCATGACGAGAGGTGTTACTGGTATTCTCATTGCGTCAGGCAGGCGTGTTGATTCGAACCTGATCCGCGGATGCAATACGTCTCCGTAAGGCAATTCGCGTTCGGAACACTATATCAACAAGATAGTGATCCGTGTCGACGTTGGCACCTCGGTACTGTTGTGAGGTTGTGGTATGGATGCCGACGTACGACACTAGTTTCACTAATTCCCCAATGATGTTTCGCCGAAGGAAATGTTCACCATTTAGGAAGAAAATATAAACGCACTGTGTTGTTTTGATATTAAAGTTTCTTTCATTTTTTTTTATTTTAAATGATATCCATATCGATAGGCGGTGAATGAGATGTATATTATTTGGATTTATTTTACTTAATGCTACTGCAACTATTGTGCCAGGCTTGGTTGTTGTTGTATTCCTTACTGATTTGCACTTGATTCAAAATAATTAACGACACTGACGCACATTTAAAATATTTGTGTTTCGCTACAAAACGAGTTGGCGGCAATTAATTAATAGTTCAATTTAAACGGACAGACTTGTATTTGTATTTACAAAGGAAGGGATCAGGACACAATGCAACTATTGTAAAAGTACGATTTGACCAATAATATACAAAGAATTAAAAATATTTTGAAAGTACTGCGGCGAGTATGTTGGATGGCGTTTCAGATACTTGTGAGGCTGCGTGACCTAGCACGATGGTGATTGAGTAACGACTAGCGACTGACTCGAATTAGGGATGGAAATTGAGATTTCTTCTTTTGCACAACGATCAGCCAATGGTAATCGCGCTCTCTTGTGCATCCCTTAAGTCCCCACGCTCATCGAGGTGGATAAGTACTCGTGTACTCGTTCGACGTCGATGGGCGTAGAAGGCGATGAAATCAAAAGGGAAGCAAAATAACCCAGAGTTGATCTGGCTTAGTATGTGTGTATTAATGCAGCGTATGAGAATTATCCACTGACCTAGTGCGGTGATTGTGGTGATTTCAGAGTGCATCGAACTATGGAAAGACAGAATTGTGGAGGAGAGGACAATGTATCTGGTGCTATTCACCTGTGAAATGAGATCGTTGATCGCAAGCGAATGGATGGTCTGGGAAAAGTCAATAGGACGCCGCTGATGCTTGGGAAATAATCAGGAAATAATAATCGTTTGGTTAGATTCGTTGTTGCTAATCGACATGATGTGATTTCCGATGGATGGATAATGTGACGCGCTGTAGGCGGTCGAAATTAAGTTCGAATTGTGGGTTGGTTCTCCATGTAGTATAGAGAACACCCACACTGTCATCAGGCTCGAGGAGTGGCGGCGATCTATCAACACGTTGTCAATTTGGTTGCGCGTAGCTCCATCAGGTGATACTCAGGTGGCTTTGTGGATACCTTTACGCGGTACCTGGTACTCGCAACGACCAAGTTTTTTGATGCTGCCAGTTCGACGACTCGTAGTCCATTGTCATTAGTGTTCTCATGCAAACTATGGGAACCTGCGTAGTGCCTGAAAACCGGCTCCCGACTTATTTTGGCATTCAAATCACAAAGGACGATTTTCACATCGTATCTTGGGCAGGCATTGAGAGCTCGTTCGACGTTCTCGTAGAATTCTTCCTTTTCCTCGTCAGAGGATCTCTCTGTAGTTCCGTGGACGTTTATGAGGCTTAAGTTCTTAAACTTGCCTCGTACGAGAAGAGTGCATAGCCTTTCGTTTATTGTATTAAAGCCGATGGTGGCAGCCGTCAGTTTTTGTCTGACAAGAAAGCCTACCCCGAGCACATGCTGTTTTCATGACAGCTGTAATAAATGCCATACTCGTTTCTTTGAATAACACCACTCCCCGTCCATCTTATTTCTTGTAATGCTTTTATGCCAGCCTTATATTCGGACAGAGCATCGGGTTGCGGCTGTACAGGTCGAGCTCTGTATAGTGAGCGAACGTTCCGTGACAAAATTCTCAAATTGTTTAGCTATTTTCGTTTCCGTGGTCGTCGTCATGTATCCGGTCCATATCCGAGGTTGGTTAAATTTTCCATAATATTTTGTGTTTCCATAATATTTTATTAGCCTTGCGCCAACCTTTCTCAGGATGTCGGTGCATGCATTGGTTCACTACTTAGCGGGTGCCAAGTAGCTATTCAGGGGTGTCACGTGGAAAATGCACGTTAACTTGGATTGAACAGGGACAAGAATTTTCCAGGCTTTCACCGGGTTGAAAGCAATCAGAGACTTTGCCCTGTATGTTTGCCCTGTATGTTGGTCCTGTATGTTAGCCCTGTATGTAGCCCTGTATGTTTGCCTTGTATGTTTGCCCTGTATGCTTGCCCTGTATGTTCGCGCCCATTCCCCCCAACAACAGGCAAAGGATATTCTATATGACATGATTTAGCAGTTGCGACACGACGAACGGAGCAAAAGATGAACTCTATCCGGCCCGCGATGGAATATCTTAAAAGAAAGTTCCACGTGGATCAACGGGAATATGTGCCTGGCGGCATGTGGTTTTAGTCGGTAAAAATCCGGCATGCATCTGGATTGATCCAGATTAAAAAAAAAAAAAAAAAAAAAAAAAAAAAAAATATACATATATATATATATATATCAGAAAGTGCGGACAAAGATGAATATGTGGTAATTTCAACAGATTATGCACACGAAAACCTAGCAGCACTAAAAGAAAATTAAAAAACCCTTAGCGCCGTATACAAAAGCATTAACGTACCATGGAGATTTGAGATATCGTCGGATATACGTGGCCATGGTCTGCTGCCTCGGTGCTTGGGTTCCAACCTTTTTGTTGCATGGGTTCGAATCACGTTCTTCATTACTTCATGAAACGCTATAAATACTTTATACAGTTTTCCATAAACAGATTGTCGACCCTTTCGAAGCGAATGACACCCGACCTGTGAACATTTTTTTTCGACAAGCCAGCCTATCCGTGCGTGTATTCCTACCATACCAGGCCCCAGGTATCAGGCTTGAAAAGTAGAACAAACGTATGTATAGTTTTTAGAATAATTCACATCTGCCATTGCAAAGGTCCGATACTTTTTACTTAAATCAATTCTATGACCTTTTTTCCATAATTTACGAGTATGAAAGGGTTGTTTCGATATCCCTAAATGTCAAGGTACAGTGTGGGCGAACGAAAAGAAGAAGGGAATAGTGGTTGCTCTTAAATGCCATGGGTACATACGAGGTGTATAATTTGAATTGAAGGCTAAAATTCGCGGATAACCGCGTGATGGATCCAAGTTCCCCTTCCGTTTGTAGTAAATGATTGCCAGTCCAGTTGTCAACAACAAAGAGAGATCAAGTGTATCCGGAATTCGATTTAACTGCAAGACAAAGTGTCCGACGGGCGTGTAATTTTTTGCCACACATTCAACGCCAAACCACATCATCAGATCATACTTAAGGGCCACCTGCTGGGAATTTATGAACCGCGATGTTGTAGTCGGTAAGACACAAAAAAATTTAGCAAAAAAAAACCGCGAATAAAAGGAAATCAAACAGGACGCTCCCCTGTGGCGTGTGTGTATATCGATGGTGTCTTTTCGGCCTCTTCGACGGCGTAGTTGTCGTCGCCAACAAAACACCCAACAAAGTCACATTAAAAATTTGTAGACAAGACTCGGAAATAATCGCACACACACGAAGAGTGCGTTTGACAAAAGTATCACTAAAAAAAATTGTATTTATATATCCCGCAGCATCAGCATGCCAGCATCCTGATATCCTCGTGGTCACGGCGTGTGGGGCACAATGCGGCAACAAATTACAAGAAGGATGTGATTTTCGGGGATAATTTATAGTAAATTTGCGGTTTCGTTGCTGCTCAGTTGTTGTTTTTTTTTTTCGTTGTGTTGTTCATCTTCTTATTATTTTCATGTCCTTGCTCGGTGTGCGTTCTGTATCCGGAAAGCCGCAGGGAACCGTCAGCCTGAATGCGATTTAGAATACAAACTCAAGGAATCAGTGGAAGAAAAGTTTCGCTTAACAAAGTTATTGCGCCTGAACGAGTTGGCATGATGAGGGTGGCGTCTTGTTGAATGGGTGGATATTCCTTCCGATGATAATGGCATTAAATCACCTTGGGTCCTGGTGATTACCTCGGTGGTTGGACATTCGTTCCGTGGTTGAGTCTGAGGGCGGTTGATTGCAGATAATGTGGTTATGGACAATAAAATATCTCGGTGCCACTAATTCCGGAGAAGGATAAGAAAGTTGGTTAAGTAGCTTTGCATTTGGCGTCGAATGAAGTTGGATGAGCTGAGAATGATCCTTGTGATTAGAGTGGAAGTTTTGCGGTTGATAACATCTAAGAAAAGACGTAGTAGTTGGTCCGTAAGTTTTCTAATTGACGACCGTCTTACAGATGATTATACTACCGATTCTTTATGGGATGGAAATAATAGGTTGATGGTGTAACAACAATTTAAATTCAGTATGGTGTTGAGAGCTGTGAATAGTCTGGAGATGGACTAACTTACCAACAGCATTTCAGGAATGTTCTATTTAATTGATTCAGCGGCAAGTCGAAGCTCTTGAGCGATATTACAATTTTGATATTTCACTGTGTGCTCACTTGTTAACCAAATCCTTGAGGGGGATTGCCAATTGTAATCGTTATATTTATTTTCTACATTATTTCCATAATGGATTAGTGACTAACTAACTCTATTTCACAATTTTTGAGCAGTTAAATGGCGCCGAGTATTTCAATGAAAGACCATGCCACATTGTCATTTTAAGACCATACCACTGACAGCCCTTTATCGCTACACATGTTTTGTGACATATAGCCATTTCTCAAGATATTAAAACTCCGTGATTAAATGACTGTTATAATAATTCCGGATCGTTTCTGAGCAATTTTCCTAACTCAACGCATAACAATTTCATTAGCATATTTTTATAGTAAACCATTTTCATAATTGAAATAAATATATGAGTGTCCTCGCAACCTATCTGTCCTTCTGTGTGGCACTCCGCTTCTCATCAAAATGCATAGCTAATGTGCGTGTATATTCGCATGTAGAAGAAAAATACGCAATAGATGTCTCTCCTTGAACCAAGTACTGGGGCTCCTGGTATCTGATGTGAAAACATGAAATTATGAACCTAAAATTAATGTCATGCCACCCCATTCAATCCTTGACAATCCTTCCGGGATTCCTGTACCCTCAAACTCCTGTGAATTTTTACAACTGAAAACTTATTCATTAGCCTCGCGAGAAATGTCATGGGTTGAGGTAAACGTGCATATAGGGTGGAGTGTGGAGAATGACGACGACTACTTCTTGTTTATGGCATTCGTTACTAGAATTTAACAACCTGATTATAAGGTCCTTAAATCCTTTCGCCTGTGGCTTCTCATACGGATTCGTATCAACATTTTACCGATTCTAATTTTACAAGGAATTACTGCGGGGCATTAACAAATGGTGACATCCTCGCAATGGTACCAAACCGCTGAACCATAGAACTAACTCTGAAGCCGTCAAGTCACCAAGCTACCAAAACCGCCTGACAAAGTAGAAAGGACTTCAGCCGCAATGACAGTATATTAATTTTAATTCTCCTGCAATTATCCAAACCAAAGAGTTGGATAATATAATTTTGTTGTTGTCACGCGGGTACGGGGTGACAGTCATGGCGCGGCATATGCCAGGATACTCATAAACTCGCGCGATCTTTGAAAGGACGAGGTACGGGACACCAAGGAAAGAGCACATAAATTTGGATGGCGTTGCATGTTCGGGCTGATTGCCCTTTTTTGTCTTGGTAGTTGCCAGAGCGGGAAACAGTAATTGTGTTTAGTTTACGATTTTTTTTATTCGGTTCTAGATTTGTTTATTCGTTTTTTAGGTCCTAGAAATTTTGTGGGACAAATTTGTAGGCGTTGCCGTGATTTCGGTGGTTTCATGGCGGTAGCGAGTAACATTGTCAACATTTTATTGGTAATCGAGTGAACATTTAATTTGGAAGATGGAAATTTACTGCAAACGTTGAATGGGAACTCTTTTGTACATCATACCATCCATCGAGCTTACATGGGCACTTTGAGAGTTTATTGTAAAACACATTTTTGTAACCTCGTAATGTTAAATACCTATGGGCGTAAATCTTCTTTTTATTTAACGAAGTTGTAACAAAAGCTTCTATTCGGTTTCAGGATAAACTGAATATGAGTAGGTTGTTGTGATTTACATGATGTTCACTCCTCATATCCATTTTATTGGAGCTGCTTGAGACTGAAATATAGAAGTTTCCCAAAGTACTGTTTCGCCTTGGTGACACATTTGGTAGTTTGACACACTGGACACTTAGATTAATATTGACATAATCTACGTGAAAATCATATATTGAAAGTTCAAGGTGTGGACAACTTTCGCCAAATGAACATGGGAGCGACTTAACCGGTTTCCCAAATATTATGACATAAATAAATGAACCAATAGATATGCGCCGATGTGATTCACTTAAAAAGAGTTGTTGACACCCTCTGAATTGAAGAACAATATTATCTGTTGGACAGACTGGAAAAACGGTCGTCATTTTCGACACATTTTATAAAATAAATTTCAATTTGTATACAAGGTGTCCTAAAAGTCGTTTCCAATATGTTTTACCCTCTGTACGAATCTCACAGTTGGGAGTGGTTCGGGATATATCTCGATAGCCAGCACCATCATTGGAAATCTTGTCACGATCGGGTGTTTCACTAGAGTGAAACGTGTGTGCGATGTGTGGGAGTTTTACCAAAACAGTAATTGCCAAATTCGCCACGACTGAAGAAATTTAGGGAGACTGGTCTAATTGATCCGATAATGGACAAATCAGCTGCCGGGCGATTTAGGTCATTAACGAACAAGGGAAAAGTGGAGAATGTGTGCCAATGAGTTCGTGACATTCCTGAACCTTCCGTTCGCAAAAGACCAAGTGTCTTAAATATTAACAAACGTTCCTGAAATGGCATGATGTATAAAGATTTTCGATTTCCTCTATATAATATAAAGTCCAAGTGATGAGTTTTTTATACAAACGAGTGCAGAAGAAAAGATTACGGGATACTCTTATATGTCAAAGAGGGTAAGGAAAGGAGGTATCGATGTAGCTTGTGATAACATAAAATTTCCACATTAGTTGAGTGTATTTGAGCTTAGAAATCGAATTCGTACACGCGGCAGTAGCCTGATGCTACATTGCTTCGCTTCTCACCAGTTTCATCGTGTTTTTAAATCACCGTCTTCACTATCCTTGCTTAACGCAACAATCCTACGTGATCTGTATACACAACACACAATCTCCCATAGGTAAACAGAACTTTACTACTACAATCACCGGCACACTTGCCTGCTCCGGCGCTGACTCTCGCTCGCTCGTTCCTCGCTCCATCGTTCGCACACGAAGTTGGTCGTAACAAAGTTACTGAGGAGGGAGTAGTGTGACGTTTCTAATAGATACATACACACAATATACAAGCAAATAGTGAAGAACACCGAACGGAAATCGAATAAGAAAATGCATCAGAGCCGTATACCATAGCAATAACATAACAATTCCACATCAGTTGAATGTACTTGGGTTTAGAATTCGAATTCGCACACGCGGAGCGGTCTCATGAATTGAGCTTTGGTTTTATCTGTTAGTGATTCTAACCGCAATAGCGTCCGTTCGAATCACACGTTCTTCACTATCGTTACAAATGCTATAATTGGTGACCCCGACGTGATCTGTGTATACACACAACACACAATCTCCCATATGTAAACAGGACCTTACTACTACGATCACGACTTTCGAATAGAGCACCGGCACATTCGCCTGCTCCGACGTTTTCTCGCTCGCTCGTTCGTCGCTACGTCGTTCGCACACGAAGTTAATCGTAACAAAGTTACTGAGGAGGGTGTAGTGTGGTGTTTCTAACAGATACACATACACAATATGCGAGCAAATAGTGGAGAAGTGTTGAGCATTGGTTACATTTTTAGTGGTTCGAACAATCATAGCGTCAGTTCGAATCACACGTTCTTCACTTTCGTCACAAACGCTATAAGTTCAGTCAGACCAAAGGCATAATCTGCGTGTATTACCACACCCAATACTAACAGGGTTATATCTGTAGTTGTACATCACGTTCACTAACACAATAGGCACTAGGAGTCTGTATTAGACCAGTAAAGAGACCGGACGCATTTCCTTTTGCCCACAACATTAAAATGGCGTCGGTTCACAGTCGAAAGTGCTGGGCCGATGTATTTTCTTAGTGTTGTGGTAATCTTCAACAATCCAAATCCATATTCGCAGTGAACGAACAAACTAACAAAATCATTCTGTCCTACACCCTATTTAAAAAGTGTGCGAAGTAAACAATTCCTCGGGACAAGTGAAAAAAAATTGAGGAGAAAAGCATGCTCATATGTTTTGGTGTTGTGTATATAATCAACATTGACAAACAACAAGCTGATTAAGCGTGTTGATGACCATGAACTGAAAGTGAAAGCAAATAAGTATAAAAGTGTTCTTTGTAACTCAATTCACTAAAAAGTGCCATAAAATAATTGCATTAAATTGAAGATAAGTGTCAGATAAAAAAATAAAGTGATGAGTCCAACGAATTGAAATACAAAGAAAAACCACCTCGTAATGACCAAAATAAAAATTGTTATTATATTATTATTTATTGGCCTGTAGGAACCCGGGAGTTCATGACCTCACCGACTTGGCTCCGCCATTGTTCCCTGTCCTGTGCGCTCTCCGTCCACGTTCGACCATCCGATCCGATCTCCTCGAGGTCCAATCTAACATTGTCCTCCCATCTATTTCCCGTTAGTTTACCGTCAAGAATTCTATGCACGGTCCTATCATCGCCCATTCGCGCTACGTGTCTGGCCCATCTTAATCTTCGCGAATTGATTACTCTCACTATTGTAAATTTGTGGTATAGCTCTTCCAATTCGTGGTTGTGTAGTTTCCTCCATTGTCCTGACTCCTCGTCATATTTACCGCCAAATATACCCCTTAAAACTTTATTCTCGAATACGCGGAATTTGTTCTCTTCCCGTTTTGTGAGAGCCCATGTTTCGCATCCGTAGATAGCAATCGGCATGATTATGGTTCTATAGACACGGAGGTTTATATTACGTGATAGCAGTTCAGATTTCAACAGTTCGCTGGCTGCATGCCAACTAGCGTTGCCGGAGTGTAGTCTTTTGTTAATTTCCTTCGACGTTTCGTTTCCGGTCGTCAGTATCGTTCCCAGATATTTAAATTCTTTGACATTTTCAAATATCTTGCCCCTGACGTTTATATGTGTTCACTGAGGTTCCCCTGCTCTCGCCGTAATCATGGATTTTGTTTTGTCTTCATTTATTTCTAGGCCCATCTCTTAAATAAATAAAAATAAAAAAATAAATTAATTAAGTAATCAAATTAGTCCCTAATCCCTCTGAGGGCTGTGTGAGAAGGTACTCGTGCGAGGCATTACCAACCGAACGCAGAACTAATCTCTTTCTAATATAAAGATATGGAAGAGGAAAAGCCTTCCACTAGAAAAGTCGGCATGGAAGATGATAAGATGACATCACATGCTAGTACTCGCATCGTGGCCTGCAGCAATACGGCTGAAATCAAGCATTAAAAGACAAGCAGCTGGTTGCCTAATGTGGTACTCGCTGTTTCATAAATAAAACACATGCACTTTGCACATTATATATGTTTTATTTCATCTCCATGCACTTCGGCCATTCAGATATAACTGTGCCGTTTCTAACAGATGCACGCACAATATACAATTAAATAGTGAAGAACACCGGAAGAAATTTGAATAAGCAAAACATCAGAGCCGGATACCATAGCTATAACAATTTCACACCAGTTGAGTGTACTTGAGTTTAAAAATGGAATTCGTACACGCGGCAGCAGGCTTGTTGTGGTCTTTCTCTCAGGGAGCGTGTCTCCTTGTCCTGAAAAGGAAAAGGAGACCGCTCCTGAGGTGACCCGTTGCGGTCGCCACCTTGCTTCCGGGGCCTCCAGGAAGAGTGACAACCGATTGCTGTAAAAAGGGATCTGATATTCGACTGAATCCAATGAAAATACTTTTATTTTGTATTTTGTATATTTATTTTAATTGGTTGACGTCCTTAAACGTCGGATGCGAACCTAAAGACTGATCCTCGCATACAAAATTCATCACCTTTTATACAAAATCTTATCGGGATTTTGTATCCCGAATGCATGAAAATGCGAGCAGAATCTCGAAAAAGATACTTGGCTGCAGTCTAATGTTTGTTTTTTGAGATAAGAATTCGGTCAGGCGAATTCTCGGACACACGAGCGTGAGTATGGAAATTGAACACCTGGTTCAATTTAGCATATGTTTGCTTTTGTTTGAGAATCATAGGTTATTGATATATATGGATGATAAAGGAATATTTTATTCGTTTACCAGGAATTTTGCTGGATTGGGATAATGTGCGGGGGAAAGAGATGGTAGGGCTTTTCAGAGCACTACAGGCTGATGTGTTGAGCATTGGTTACATTTTTAGTGATTCTAACCGCGATAGTGTTGGTTCGGATCACACGGTCTTCACTATCGTTGCAAACGCTAGACAACTTATTATTTTTTTATTACACTTTTATCGGGAGAGGCGAACCTACAGCGCCGAGTGGGTGCCCCGAGATGCCACCAAAAACCTGTTGCAGTTCCTCTTAAATAGCTGCAGGTTGTAACGCACCGGGAACACTCCTCGGGAAGGGAGTTCCACAGCTTCCCCGCTCTGTAACGAAACGAGTCCTGATGCAGGGATGTTCGCGCCATCGGGAGACGAACCTCAAACTGGTGAGATCCATCGGATTGTCTTGTGGAGCGCACATAAACTGAATTGAGTGGAACAATATCACGAATCTCCGAAGAACAGTACCCGTGATAATATCTGTAAAACATACAGAGGTTGGCTACGAGCCTTCGATGTGATAGCGACTGTAGTCCCGACGTTAGCGCCGAGTCCCCGAGCAGCCGGATCGCTCCTCTTTGTATGCTTTCAACTAGGTCGAGGCTATATTTAAGAGACGAGCTCCAAACATGAAAGTAATATTCGAGCGCGGGTCTAATTTGGGATTTGTACAGAAGAAGAAGTTGAACTATTTATTGGCTCTAAAAAGATGGCTCAGTTTTCATGAGGCTGACCTGGCGACGCTCGACACGTGTTTATGCCACGACACATTCCCACGGACCGTGATGCCGAACAATTTCAAGCTTTCACCGGATTCGAGGGCTTTGACATTTATTATCAGCTGTGCCGACGATACATTTTTCCGTGTGAATGTTGTATACTGTGTCTTCGCTGCATTGAAGTCGACAAGATTGGCCTTTCCACACTGTAGCACTTTATCCAGATCACGATTCAGAGAGTCAATCTGTCTACATCTCAGCTGGTGTGACGTTGATGCACCAATCGGCCGATCACTCGAAAAGGAGGAAACAAGCGTACTATCATCCGCAAAACTGAACACTTTGTTATCCGTTGCCTCCAACAAATAATTTATGTGAAGCACAAACAACGTTGGAGCCAAAATAGAACACTGGGGCACCCCATAATTAACAGGATACAGATACGAACACTCGCCGTTCACAACAACCCGGATCGATCGATTTTCGAGGAAGTTCTTCGCCCAGTCGCTAAGCTGCTGGGAAAGTCCATATGAAGGAAGTTTGCTCAGCAATGCCCCGCGCCAGACGCGGTAAAAAGGCTTAGAGATATCCAATGCGACCGCCCTTGACTCGCCATGTCTCTCAATCGCAGAAGTCCATATGTCGGTTATAAGTGTCAAACGGTCTCCCGTGGACCGGCTGTTACAGAATCCGTATTGACGATTATTCAGAAGTCCGTTGCACTCCAAAAACTTCTTTAACTCGGCATTGATGATATTTTCCTTTACCTTAGACAACATAGACAGGAAGGCAATCGGTCTGTAATTTTGTGGGAGACACTTTTTTCTCGTCTTTGAGATTGGCTGAACTCGAGCGATTTTCCAGCAGGTAGGAAAGGTTTGTGGTGGTTCTCTATACCACATGGAGAACCAACCCACAATTTCATACCTTATTTTGACCGCTTTTAGCGCGTCATTTCTACCCATATTCCCCTTACAAGCTATTCCACCTGTTAAACATATTTCAATAACGGATGCGTAGCTGAATTCATTATTCTATGCAAGTAATGCGTAATTGAATTCAGCTACCTTTTTGCCATACGGCAACTCCATTCCTCTAAGCCATGAGATTTCCACCGGAAATTCCAACTCATGTTGCTTAGCAATAACCAAGTCGAATCAAAAGACGCGGTTGCATCATCATCCAATGGCTTGGGTAATTACCGCATTCCTTAGCGTTTTCCCACGGTAATATTTCCCTAGCCTATTTAGCGTCACTTCGACTTTTCCCAGACCATCTATTCGTTTGGGATCAATGATCTCTTCTTACAGGTGAATAGCCACAAAACATTTTCCTCTCCTTTCCGTTTCTATCTTCCCCGGGTTCAATGCACTTTGAGATCACCACAGTCATCGCACTAGGGCAGTAGGTCATCCTCAGAGGCTCTCTTTCGTTCTTTTCATCCTTCGCATGCACAGCATCGGTCGAATGATGTGCGAGTATTATTCACCTCGTTGAGACATGCAAATGAGAAGATTCATGAGAACAGCGCAATGATGATTGGCTAATAGCCGTGCGTATTGCCAAATCAAAATTTCATCCCTAATAGGGATCCGTCGTTACTCAACTACCGCAGCTGGTGCACACGCTCGAGTCAGAAGTAAAAGAGAAGTGTTGTCAGACGAACGGAGTGTTCTGTTAGTCAATCGAGAAAGAGAAACGCGTTGCCCTTCAAAATAGACTGGTTGCAATTACTTATTTGGCGAAAATACGAGATATTAATTTGACACGTCCACCTTGCATCTATTTGTATAAAGTGTTAGAGATAAATCTAAGTTAAACGAAATAAAAAAAAACATTAACAATTAAACTACAACCCAGTGCATTTTTTTTATTTGTCTCTTTTCCTTTGTGCTGGACCATTTTCGTTTGACTACGTTGGGGAAGAAAGTGAAACAGTGCCCGTGTTTTGGCACACATACTTCTACCCCCACAGGGTCTCCGTGCATAAGATAAGCGAAAGAGTCTGCTAAGAACCGGCGATAGTTCTGGACCACAGCTCTTAAGGACTATTGCTAGTATTCCCTCCGGACCGGCTGTCTTCCTACAGCCCAGTTCACGTAGAATGCGTTGAATAGTACGCGGGAGTTATTCTTATTGCCGCCACGGAAAGGAAAAAAATGTTCTTCGTTACTTTGTCAAGTAGAGGTTTATTTCTTGCTTGACGGTGTCTATTTTTTCCTTCACTTAAATGACTAACTTACAATACCACTTAATGATCACAATGCCCGAACCTATGGTCGTGACTTAGAGTAATTCTATTACAGTTAGGAACATTTCGTTTATATACGTTTTGAGTTATGTAGATAAGGATGCCAGTGTAGATAAGAGGAAATATTCTGTGGATAAGAGATGCTAATGAGTCATCGAACTGGATGTAATGCTTCATGGTCTGAAGTATGTAGATTGTGGATTGAGTCATTGTAGATAAGGAGGGTTTTGGGTGTTAACTCGGGCGAACTCACATCCCGCATGGAAAACCGTACCGGCGCGATCACAGGTGGCTCCAAAAGACCGGGATCGAGGTTTGAATTCACTGAAAATAAATTCGCGAACACATCAACCTCATCCCTTGGATTTTTGACAAACATTCCACTGTCCTTCACCAACGGAGGTAAAGAGGAGGAAGAGAAGTTACTGCTGACAGCCCTTGCCATTAACCAGAAGGAACGTGAACCAGTTGGGCACTGAAGGAGTTTATTGGTCACTCTGTCGTTGTGGGCTTTCTTCGCGGTATTAATCGGCTGGTTGCACGCGTTTCTGATTCTAACAAAATTCGTACTGTTAACATCGGTGGGATTGAAGCGCCACTGTTTAAAAGCTATCTTTTTGCTGCTGTAATCTGCTCGTATTTTTTATCAAACCAAGGTTTATCAGACGAATTTCGTTTGATGGAATGTGGAATGTAAATCTCCATCCCGAGAAGAGTAATCTCTGTGACCGACTCCGTGCAAGCGTTAACATTGGAGTCTCCGAAGCACATCTCCGACCATGGAAAGGATGTGAAGAAATCTCACAAATCGTTCTAGTTAGCAGCCGCATACTTCCATACATGGCGAAGCTGCCCAGGCCGGCTATTCGCTTGAAATACAAGTGGTTGCGCGACAGATGTGATCAAATCCAGCAAAGCCTACCATGGTCTATCAAGGCTCTTTAAATCCCGAAATTTATCCAGAACATCCAAGCTACTACTGTACAAGACCATGGTCTTACCAGTATTCATGTATGGGTCCGATACGTGGGTGCTCAATAAAAGCCACTCTGAACTCTTAGCCGCGTTCGAGAGGAAGGTCTTAAGGAGAATTGTTGGCCCCGTATGTGAGGGAGGACGATTCCGGAGACGCTACAACGATGAGAGGTACGCAATCTACCTTGAAGCTAACTTAGCTCGAATGAGCGAAGAGGAGCATGCACGGAATGTTATACCTTAAGAATGTGATACCTTAAGGAGAATTATTGGCCCCTATGCGTGGGGGGACGATTTCGAAGACGCTACCATCATGAGCTGTAAGCGATCTACCTTGAAGACAAATCAAGGTTGGTAGACTCCGGTGGGCGGGACACCGAATGAGCGAAGAGACGCCTGCCCGGAAACCTCTTTTTGGCGGGATGTATGGAAGGCGACAGCGTGGCAGATCTCGTCTTCGATGGAGGTATGGCGTGGACCAGGATGCACGAAGTTTGGGAACGCCAAACTAGATGACATCGGCTGGAAATCGGAACCGGTGGCGTGGGTGTAGTAACGTAATGATGTCAATGTATGACACTAGGCTAACTAACACCCCGATGTTGTTCCGACGAAATTGTTCTCAGAAGATCGTTCACCCACGGAGCATGAACATAAAACACAGGAATTGTAGCTGGAAATTCATTTATTGTTCACTGAATGATTTTTACTATGTTGTTGAATAAAGATTGTTAAACTTCTTATTGAAACAATTGTGGCTAATAAGAATATAAATTTTATCCGGAAAACTGGTGTTGAAATAAACTTTAGTCTATACAGGCACGTCACTGTGAATTAATTAGTTGTTTCACCGAACGTGGCGCTTTGTTAATTCACTTGTCCTAGACACAGAAATGAAAGTTTAAATTGTGCACCAAAGGTAAAAATTAACTTCCACAGCGGACGCAACTCAATTCTGACTTGACACTGCTACAACCTGACTTCATTCGTTGCGTGGAAAAAGACTACGACACGCAATGACCGCGACCCAACCACCTCTGTATTGTTGGGCTGTTACAATCTGACTCGCTAGTGTCTGCTGCCGCCAACATCCACTTGCCGTGCTCGTGATGGATTTCCCGATTTAACGGTAGCCAATCCGATCTTCTGCTGGGTGATAGCCAATGGGCGATCGAATTGGGGTTTAATGGGAGGATTTTCCATATGACCGTACGGTCAAGTACAATACCCTTTCGTTGGAACTGCGGCAACGATCGATCCTGCAACTGTACAACCAAAGGGACTGGTATTAGAGACTGCAGAAATCGTTGAGATAAGCGATAGCGATAATCGTCGAAGGAAGAAGTAGGTTTCTGTGTCTTAAGTAAACAGAAACGCTATTTCGAGGGTCATACGATGAGATGCACATTATTTGTGGTTTAGCCGATGCTACATGGGAACGTCGGCTGTTTACATAATCGCCCAGAATCATGCCATTGCAGGCAATCGTTTTTCCTGGGACGATAGGCATACCAAAGATTTGTTCGCCTATGGCAAACGCTATTGTGGCTATTGTTTGGTTAGGCAAGCATCGTAGGGCATGGTCATTAATATGTTTGTTTAAATTAATGTGCTGGTACATGGGTAGGATGGTGAGGAATTTGACTTGCAGATGTGCAAGCATAGGTCTCACCCAGGGTGGCCATGGACCAGCGGTTGGTAGGTAGAATCAACACAGTGAGGTTACTGTGGGTTTGTTTTAGTTTTCGGGAAGGAGCATTATAGGACATGATCGTGGGTATGATTGCTTAAGTTACAATCACGTTGATGCCAAATCCCATAATCGGTTGATGGCCGATAAAAGGAAATTGGTTGCAACTATTGCGAACCTATGGATATGGAGGCAATGTTAGATTACGAGATGGTAGGAAAAATATCGGCTGCAGCTGTGTCAACAAGTACGCTGGTCGGCGTGTCTTCTTGGACCAACGGATTGTTGGAACAAGAGCACACTGAAAGATTGGCGTATGTTTATCGATTATGATTGCTGACGAGCTGAGCCGATAGCGTTGGAATGGTTTGTATATTATGCACAGAATAGTTTAATGATGTGTATGCATGCTAGGGTTTTGCTTTCAGGTGAAATATGATGCAGGGTAGCTTACGCTGCTCATTTGCAGGTAAGTAAAATGACTTTGAATGCCAAGTGGGAGGTAGGTTAATTTACAGAGAATGGGTGGTTCTTTGGGAATGCCTTAAAGAACCTGTGGGGTTCTTCAAGGCGCCGAAGAGCCACGCATCGCCCCAACCTAATATATAATGTGCTAATACTTGCAAATTCCATAGACAACTTACCTGATTCAATGATCCTCACCAAGATTACACAACCTTGCCATGGCATTGACTTCAATCTATGACCTGAAAAGCAATTCGGTTACCCCCTTGGATAACCGACATAAACATCCGAGCATGGCTGACCAGCATTTTCCCTATATTCGGCATGACATGCTTACCCATGTCATGCCATGAAAACTAAATCAAACACACAGTATTCCAATGTGCTTGTTTTGGTTACCTATGTCAATCTAATCATGCGGCCACCCGGCCTCACCAGTTTGCCACCGTCGACAAGGTTTCGGCCGACTTAAAGCAAACATTGCCCTCATATTCAGCTGCAGCTAATTTTTTTCTTTATCGGTTACCACCGATCATAGGCCGCAATCAAGCATCGAATTAGATATGACCGTAAAGTGTTTACTTTAAACAAACTAGCAACGGTCACATCCCATATTCGTTTGCTAAACCAAACGTTGCACCCATATCTATCGGATTGTCTACAGTGCAACCAATTTCCTTTTATCTGCCATCACCCGATTATCTAATTATAAACGAATATGATTGTTATGTAAATACCAACGTACCATTGCTTTTGCCTAAGCAATAGCTCCTCTTGCCGCAACAAATCATCATCATCATCGGCACTACAACCGGGAACCGGTCTTGGCCTTATTTAGCAAGTCCTGAGGCTTGTTAAATTTTCCATAATGATTTATTTTTTCTGGGCAAGGTCATTAGTCTTGCGCCAGGGGCTCCCCGACGGGGAATCGAACCCCGGTCTCCCGGGTGACAGGCGGGTATACTAACCACTATACTATCGAGGAGCCCAACAAATACTGTATACATAATCCCAAACCCAATTCCAGCCTTCGGCAAGAGTTTGATTGACTTATGTCAATCAAGGGATCAATCCCTAGCGGATGGCGGCAGTATATCCTGCCCACACATGGATCAACGGATTTGACCTGCGACATGTGTGGTTTTTCTGTTTTCTTGCTTTCCCTTCTCCTTACCTTTGCCAAGGCATGTCGTGCACTTGCCTTCCAGGGTGGATCCTTCCAATTTTCTTGGACGATGTCCATGGAAACCGTCCAATGGGATTCAATCGCTGATTGGCTACCCTTGGATGGGAAGTCCATTGTCGATCGCGGCTAGGGATGATGACGAACAGTCACAAGAGAGTCAGATTTCATCGTCCTGAGTGTGCGCACGCGATATATAGAGTATTGTTTCTTTTGGCGACAAGTTTTCGGTCAAGCGACACAAGTAGAAGTTTTTCCACTGGGGCGGGTTCACTTTCAATTTTAAGTCCGGGTTCGTCGTATATAACTAATCCGAAGTATTTACAAGTCAATGTGATTTAAAGGACATTTCCGTGTAATTCAATTACTTGTGATTTTGTATAACCAGTTGTATCATGTTGCTTGAAAGTTTGGTGATGATACGAAGAGTGTGCTCAGGGTTTGCATTCCAATCCGATAACATTATACAGTGTTTGACGCTGTGATTATCAAAAATACATAGGAGAGTTAAGTGAAGTGAATCAAAGCCTAGAATAGACTTGTTCTCCTTGTAAACTGCGAATTAATGTGCAATTAATCCATAGAATTTTAGAACAATAAATAATCTATCCACAAATCAAGTGCATTTTATTTTTCTCTTCTCTGGACATCGGAGTTTGGTAAATTAATCTTCTAAATCTTGTGGAATAATTCCGTGGGATTTTAGTGAATCAGTGCCATACGTCGGTACACCTTACGTAAAATACACCACAAACCCCCACAGTGGTCTTACGTAATGAGTGATGTGCTAGTTCGAGTCCTTTTTCATTCCCATGGCAACAGCATTGCACACGCATGGTGCGGCAGCATATCAAAAACCACTTTTCACACACTTTTTCTCACGTATGCTCATACTAATTTGTCCTATGCTACGGCAGTATATTAACCCTCCGTTACACGCGGCTGATCTGACAGATCAGAAAGGTATATTTTTAGTTGCCAAACTGATATTAGTAGCTTTTGTTCAATATTATTATAAGGTACTTACTAAAAATATTATTTGGTGAATCATTTATCCTTTCAAACCCTTCAGTAGGTCGTCAGGTTCTAAAAAGTTTGATTCGCCTATTTTTTTTGTTTACATGATCTGTCAGATCATCGCGATAAATATGACACTATTTAGGGCCGCGTGCAACGGAGGGTTGAATATATTCTCTCACACACTTTTTATCACGAATGCCCATCCTTATGTTTCCTATGCTACGACAGCATGTCAAACATACACTATCACACATTTTTTCACCCGCAAAACCCTTACCGGCAGGTTTTGCGTTGGTTTTCCATGACACCTGCAGTTCCTTGAGTAGGGATTTGAACAAACAAACAAAATATTCAGGGAGCTGGTAAATGTAAAGCTGGAGTAAAATTGCAAAACTGATAGAAGCGGCGAGAATGGGCAGAGAATCAGGTAGTAGTCAGCCAGGAGAGAGTGGCCAGTGGTTGTTCGTCAGTGGTTCGAGTCAGTGCTTATTGAACAAAACAAATTTTAATTTCATAATGTGAATGTGAATATAAACCCACATATAGAAAACAAAACAAGAGCAAAAAAGACAACGAAGAAAAGTGGTAGAGAATAATTAAATTAAATTATTAAATATATCTAAAGACAAAAACAAATAGTGATTGTAATAAGTGATTTTGTTAATCATCATCATCGGCACTACAACCGGGATTCGGTCCTGGCCCCATTTAACAAATCTCTCCACCGGACCGATTTCGAGCCGATGTCATCCGGTTTAGCACTCCTAGGCTCCGCGCGTCCTGGTCTACGCCTTCCCTCCATCGCAGACAAGGTCTGCCGCGCTGTCTCCTTCCATACATCCTGCCACAAAGGACTTTCCGGGCAGGGACCTTTTCGCTCATTCGAGCTAGGTGTCCCGTCCACCGGAGTCTACCGAGCTTGATTTTTCTTACAATATGAGCTTCAAGGTAGATCGCGTACAACTCATGGTTGTAGCGTCTCCGGAATCGTCCTTCCTCACATACGGGGCCAACAATTCTCCTTAAGACCTTTCTCTCGAACGCGGCCAAGAGTTCAGAGTGCCTTTTATTAAGCACCCAGGTCTCGGATCCATACATGAGTACTGGTAAGACCATGGTCTTGTACAGTAGTAGCTTGGATGTTCTGGATAAATTTCGGGATTTAAAGAGCCTTGATAGACCATAGTGGGCTCCTCGATAGTATAGTGGTTAGTACACCCGCCTGTCACCCGGGAGACCGGGGTTCGATTCCCCGTCGGGGAGCCCCTGGCGCAAGACTAATGACCTTGCCCAGACAAAATAAATCATTATGGAAAATTTAACAAGCCTCAGGACTTGCTAAATAAGGCCAAGACCGGCTCCCGGTTGTAGTGCCGATGATGATGATGATGATGATGATGATGATAGACCATAGTAGGCTTTGTTGGATTTAATCAGCCGTTCGCGTATTTCTTCTTCCATATTGTTATCGGCTGATACTATTGACCCAAGGTAGTAAAAGGATTGCACTACTTCAAATTCGTGCTCCACTACCCTGATAGTTTGACCAACGTTAGGTCTTCTCTTCGCAGAAGTTGCCACCATGTACTTAGTTTTTCCCTCATTAATGTGCAGTCCCAGTTTTTGTGCCGCCTGCTCGATCTGGGTGAAGGATTCCTGTACCGCCGATTCGGTTCTACCGATGATGTCGATGTCATCTGCGTAGGCAAGTATCTGGCTGGACTTGGTGACAATAGTCCCTCTAGTTGTAACGCCAGAGTCACGGATTGCTTTCTCCAACACCAGGTTGAAGAGGAGACAGGCCAGACCGTCCCCTTGTCGGAGTTCATTATAGATGTTTATTGGTTTGGACAGCAACCCCGCTACTTTTACTTGACTAGTTACGTTGCTCATGGTCAACCTACAAAGTCGTATCAATTTGTTTGTAATGCCGAATTTTCTCATGGCATTATATAGTTCTACCCTGGATATGCTGTCGTAGGCGGCCTTGAAGTCTATAAACAGATGATATAGTGGAATCTTAAATTCCTGACATTTTTCCATCGCCTGCCTAAGGGTGAATATCTGATCAATTGCTGATTTGCCTGGGATGAAGCCACACTGATATTGACCAATGATGGGTTTAGCGTATGGGGTTGTTCGATCCTGTAGGATAATGGAGAGTATCTTATAGGCGGTACTCAGCAATGTTATACCCCTATAGTTGCTGCACAGTGTGATATCTCCCTTCTTATGTATGGGGCAAATTATACCACGACGCCAATCTTCCGGCATCTCCTCTTGCTCCCATACGTGCACCACGAACTCGTGAATTGCGTGATGTAACGCTGTCCCTCCTTGTTTGATCAGCTCAGCTGGTATGCCATCAGCTCCAGGGGCTTTATTTGATTTTAGCTGTCTAATGGCTTTTAATGTTTCCTCAATGCTTGGTGGCGGCAGCACTTGGTCCTGGTCTTGCATTGGTGGAGCCTCCAATTCTTCTGTGAGCTGACCATTTAGCAATTCATTGAAGTGCACTTCCCATCGCTCCAGAATGCCTTCAGGATCGGTGATCAGATTACCCTCTTTATGCTTGCAGTAAGTGCAGCCGTGTTGATTCGAACCTGATCCGTGGATGCAATACGTCTCCGTAAGGCAATCCGCGCTCGGAAAACTGTACCAACAAGATAGTGATCCGAGTCGACGTTGGCACCTCGGTACGTTCGTACCGTCATCAGGCTCGAAGAGTGGCGGCGATCTATCAACACGTGGTCAATTTGGTTGCGAGTGGCTCCATCAGGTGATACCCAGGTGGCTTTGTGGATATCTTTACGCGGAAACCTGGTACTCGCAACGACCAAGTTTTTCGATGCTGCCAGTTCGATGACTCGTAGTCCATTGTCATTAGTGTTCTCATGCAAACTATGGGAACCTGCGTAGTGCCTGAAAACCGTCTCCCGACCTATTTTCGCATTCAAATCCCCAAGAACGATTTTCACATCGTATCTTGGGCAGGCATTGAGGGCCCGTTCGACGTTCTCATAGTATTCTTCTTTTTCGTCGTCAGGGGACTCCTCTGTAGGTCCGTGAACATTTATGAGGCTTATGTTCTCAAATTTGCCTCGCACGCGAAGAGTGCATAGCCTTTCATTTATTGCATTAAAGCCGATGATGGCAGGCTTCAGTTTTTGGCTGACTAGAAAGCCTACCCCGGGCACATGGTGTTTTGCGTGACAGCTGTAATAAATGTCATACTCTTTTCTTTGAAAAACACCACTCCCCGTCCATCTTATTTCTTGTAATGCTGTTATGTCAGCCATATATTCGGACAGGGCATCGGCTAGTTGCTGTGCAGCTCGAGCTCTGTATAGTGAGCGTATGTTCCATGAAAAAATCCTTAAATCGTTTAGCCGTTTTCGTTTCCGTGGTCGTCGTCGTGTATCCGGTCCATATCCGAGGCCTGTTAAATTTGCCAAAATAATTCATTTTTACGGGCCTGGTTATTAGCCTTGCGCCAACCTTTCTCAGGATGTCGCTGCATGCATTGGTTCACTAGTTGGCGGGTGTCAAAGTAGCTAGCCAGGGGTGTCACGTGGAGACTGCATGTCAACTTGGATTGAACAGGGACAAGGATCGTCCTGGCCTTCGCCGGGTTGAAGGCAATCAGAGACTTTGCCCTGTATGGTCGCACCCATCCCATATGTTAATAAAGAAAACAATTTCATAAAAACAATTATTTACTCAACACATTTATTTGAATATATATTCGGGGAGGAAATAACTAAAAAGGTTTCTAACTTCGGCGGAAATTTTCGGGCATCGTGTTCCATGGATGGTTCCTACGGAAGACCCCAACAATAGAATACTCGTGCCAGGTTGTGATTGACCGCATCGTAAGAAGGAATACAAAACAGCACCTCCATCGCCATGGAAACTTTGAGTACACCCATTTCTTATTATTTATTATTGATCAACAGTGGAGAGACTTGCTAAATGAGTAAATGAGGCCAGGGTCGGAACCCGGTTGTAGTGCCGATGATGATGATGATATGAGAACCCGGCATTTTGGAGGAGGAAACAAATAGCTACTGGCATCCATCGACCACTTAGTTCAAGTGATAAACAAACAAAACGTACTTACTAATACTATTGTATCAATTTTTTTGGATTTTTGTAGAACAATTTTAGGAAATTTTAACTGAAGATCTAAGGAATAGAGAAATACAACAATAGAATATATATTTTTTTACAACTTTATTTCTTATCAGTCTTTCAAGTGGTCGTGACGGAATCAACTAATACTTTTCGTAGGGTTACAGATTGCCATGCATTAAGGCCATTCCGCACGTCTTCGCTTCTCTTAGAGAATTCGCCTTGTATTCGTTTTTGACATCCATTGAATTGATTCCTCTGTACCCTACGTATTCAATCGAGCCTGAACAAGGACTTCTATTATTTAAGAAAAATAAATTGACCAACCTCCAAATTTAACAACAGTCCTTGACCTTATTTACATCATACCTTTCACAAATCCATGTGTAACTACTATTCCCTTAAATACTCACGCATGAGACATTTCCATCGCTACATTAACGATCTCTACTTACTGCAGCGCATACTAATGACTATAGAGGAGACTCAGGGCGGCGAATCAAGTCCGTCGTTACTCGAAACTTGTGATTAAACGATACCATCACCAGCAGGGATGAAAGTAGTTAGTTAGAATCGATTAGGATCAAGAATGAAATGCGTCCACATGATGATGAATGGGAAAGCTCCAAACTCGGACTAGGAACAATGAAATGGAAAAACTAACGGGAAAACTTCCACACATTCTCCGATATAGCCCAAGGATTCGCAAAATTGTTCCGATATCAATTTGACTGTTTTACCGAGCCAACAATCACCCCCGGGCAACCCTCGGTATATATGCAACCACACGCACAAACGAACCGCACGCATCACATCACAGATCATGTCACTAGAACGGGGTGGCGGTCATTCATGCGGCTCAAACGCTTCAATAAGCTTCAGTATCGTGTCCTGTGAGTCTACCCGTCGAGATGGGATGCGTCCGAGCATTCGATGGTGAGTTATTCTTTGCGGACTTGAGCGGCGGCGACTACTGCTAACGACTTTCGTCTGCTGATGCAACTTGATTTAGAATCTCTCAGGGGTGATATCACAATTTGTTGCTGGTCGTTGTTGAGTTAATTTCGAATACCGGATTAGGTACAGGAAATGCAATCATCTAAACTGACCATGCCATCCCCAGAAGCGCCATCCATCCCCGATGGTTGCATTCTAATTGTTAAGGCAATGTGTGGGAACGTGCTGGCCTCTTTGCCAGAGGAAGGCCATCAACAGGAGGTGCATTCCACAAACAGGACCATGAATGCACTTTGCTGCCTATCTTCTATGGATACACAGAAGTGACTCTAATACGAATGACGATATTTGCGGTAATCTATTCGTCGATGTTCCAGGATTCTAAGAACATTAAAAAAACCTACCGGGGAAATTAATCATACAAAGTGGTGGGCATCAGATGCACGACTATGAGGCCAATGCGTCTCTGGACTCGTTCGTCAATAATTGACTGCGGTAATGGATCAATTCATTAATAGAGCGCGCTTAAGGGTTGACCGCGCCAAGGGAAAGGCGACACAGTAAAGGGAAGTCGAAGAAAAAGGCACATCAACATGTGACGCTTGGTCAGGCATTTAACACTCAATTTGTTTCGAAATTTATTACGAGTGACAACGCGCTTCACGACTTTTGTAGCTGCGACGACGTAGTATTGTGTTTGTTGAACGCTGTTGTGCCCAAAGTACACACTTGAGTGGGCAGTAAGTGGCCCCTTTGGCGACAGTGGATGGGTGCCGAAAACTAGATCGGAATATGAAGGTACTGAGTAGAAGTCTAGTTGGTATTTCTGGCGCATTATTCTTAATTCAATGAATCTTTGCAGAGAGTTTTTCAGCATAGAAGACGAGTGGATGGGGGAGGTAATCAGCCAGCAAATTGATGTAAATTGTCGCTACAACAGTGAGTAGGAAAAGTTAAAGGTATTTCATTTTTCAATTGGAACTTATCTACAATGTCCGTAACCTATCATGGTAAACACAATCCGTTGCTGTTTTATGTCATATTAATTGTGGTGATTTATTTTATATAATTTGCCTTAGTGGTGGTGAAGATTTTAAGGTGATGCGTCATGTTATAATCTTACGTTTAATTGGAGCTACTCATTTTTTTTTATCCAACATCAAACCCCACATAGGATCAACAATTTTTGAAATACTTCTCATATTCCGAAACTTGCCATAAATTGGTAGGATTAAGTTAACATTTATTGCCTCAGCGCTATTAGAAAGTAGACTTTGGAATAGATACAGTTTTATGCCTGTCAACGTGGCGATTGGGTGAGCGTACTACAGAGCGCGGTGTCAATGTTATTGAAAATCAGACATTGTTATACATATACGAAACTATAAGTGTATCAGCTTTTTCCACACTACTATCATTTCTGTTAGAACTCAAAATTAAATTCAGTTAAAACTTACCGTTTGAAAACAAATGTCATATCTGTTTTCTGAATTCCATGCTCTACGCATGAGACCTCGATCCTACATTCCCACCCGGAAATCGTTATTGGGAATAATTGTGTGCATAATGTCCATTGGTTTTGTTACTCTGGATAGACAACACGAGGAGATTTTTCTCTGCGGAGTGCGGACTTTAGATTGTAAACTCCACGTTGTAAAGTATGGATTGTGGACCCCAGATTGTGGACTCCAGATTTGGGGGCTCCAAATATTGGTTACATATACATTATTTGCGTTCAGCAAGCGTCGAACGCAACTTCCACCAACAACTGTATCTTGTAGGCGGGCCGGGGGAATGACGGCAGGGACAATGTGGTCTCCTGACGTGCGGCGACACTATTTGTCGTTTGCTGGAACAGTAGCAAAACAGATGTATTTGAAAAGAAAAGGATTACCTCAATTCGTTGGTTGCAATCCCAAAAGTTTAACCTCCATGCAATGAAAATCGTTTGCAAGATTAGAATTATTGTCGATCCGAATGCCCAGAGTAATTAACGAAGAAGAGTTTGTTTATTTTAATTGCTTGACAACCAAAATTATTCGTCTGTCAGCTGGTTGCTGACATTTTTTATTTATGGTTGCGATGGTCGCATCCAGTGTGAATCCGCAACATTCCGCCCGCCTTCGCCAATCATTGGCGAATCATCTGGCTCCAGGGGATGGTCGTCCGGAGCTTGGTCGGGGGGTTCCTCCTCCAGTGGAAGGATGCTGATTGGTCCCTTTCGTCGCTGGAGGCCGTTCTTTGGCGGATAGGTATTTAACGGATAGGACTTTGACGAATGTTGGCCTATTAGTATAGAATGTCAATGGCTACTTACGTTAGAGTGCTCCGCCGAACACTGTTCACAGCGACACACGAAAACTTAGTTCAGCACACAAATGAAACTCGGGGAAATGTTTTGTTTTGTGTTAATAAGTTTGATGTTTATTTGAAGTTTTGTTAACGCTTTGATTTTCTTTGTTTCTGTTTCGATTTTGAAACGCTTCGCTACACCGCACGTACGGTCAACACTCGACATTACTTTCACTTTCCTACCTCGAAATGCACTCTCTGGTCCTTTGACTCTCAAAATTATACTCCTCGTCGCGCTGCCGATCAAAATCTGACTGAACTATCTCCACCCAAAAACCAAAACCTGATACAGATCGTATCTACAACTCTAGAAGAAATCTTTCATTTCATCCGCTAACAGAATTTTCCACAGTATCTGTTAGCGGCATGTTATTAATGCCCATGGGTAATTTAGGTGCCTGAAAAGGAGAAAGTCCATCGACGCATACATCCTTATATCATTATCACCATCCGTGGTGGTGATCGAAGTTCGGATCGACGGTTGTCGATTGTGTGCCGCTTCTATTTGCATAGCACATCTGGCGCGCGGCCGAAAGATATACTGCAATTTGCATGGATGTATGGTTCATGGGTTTTGTTTGACTTTTGTCAATACACCCGAAATCCATTAGATCTTTCTAATGGGTGTGAAATACAAACAGACACCGTGGGATCGGAGTAGTTCCCTTGTAGGTTTTCAACCTCATACAATTTGAATTATCTCGTTGAGATAATTACGGTTGCCGTTTCTTTTGTTGGGTGATAGACTTGGTGGTCTTTGTGGTAGACCACCCGCACGTTCGTCCGTTATTCGGAGAATTTGCTGGTGGTGGCGAATCTTATCTTATCTCCATCCAGTTATCCTCGGAGCATAGCCTCTGCTCTATGAGGTCTTGTGGGCCTGGGAGATTGGGTCTTCCTTCGTTGAAGCGTCTGCAGTGGAACACCACATGCTCCGTATGTTCCTCTTGGTTTGGACACGCTGGACACAACGGTGAGCTGCTGTGTCCAAAACGGTGCAGATATTTGCGATATCCACCATGGGCGTTCAGGAACTGGGTAAGATGGTAGTTGCGGGCACCGTGGTCTCTCTTCATCCAGGTGGCGATAGATGGGATTAATTTGTACGTCCATCTGCCTTTCGTGGTGTTGTCCCACCGAGTTTGCCGTATGGTTAATGAGGTTGCTTTCTCTTCCTCCTTGATCTCCTTGACTGCTGTTGGTTCCAGTTGCCTTGACATTCTCTTGTTGTAGATTCTTAACATCTCGTCCGCAAGGATATCAATTGGAACCATTTCAGCTACGACAAAAGCAGCTTCGTCCGAGATGGTTCGGAAACCGCTAATGGTTCTTAAGGCACAGAGTCTATAGACTGACGTCAGCTTTCTCCTCGCTTCCCTCGTCGTCAGTATACTGGCCCAAACAGGGGCGGCGTATAGTAGGACAAAGGTCACTACTCTAGACATCAAGATTCTTCGTGGATATCCAGGTCCTCCGATGTTTGGTAATATTCGAGCAAGTGCTGCTTGCAGCATTGACGCTTTTTTGCTAGAATACTTGACATGCTCTTTGAATTGTAGCCTGTTGTCGATCATAACTCCTAGATATTTTATTGCGTCTTTCGATCTAATAATTTGATCCCCGACCCTTATATTCATGTGTTGCACCTTTTTCTCGGCTAGTTATTAAAACAGCCTCTGTTTTGTGGTCTGCTAGCTCGAGACCAGCGGATACCAGCCATTCTATGACTTTCACCACTGCCTCGTTAGTACCTGCCTCTATCTCATGAATATGTTTTGCCACTGTCACAAGAGCAATGTCGTCCGCAAAACCTATCAACTGGACCTGTAGTGGCAACACCAATCGCAAAACGCCATCGTACATGATGTTCCATAAGAGGGGGCCCAGAACTGATCCTTGTGGAACTCCCGCTGAGACGTTGTGGTATTTTACACCATCGTCTGTTGCATACCTCAGCTTCCTGTTAGTGAGGTAGCTGGAAATTATTCTCTGGAGGTAGTGTGGGGTGGCCATTCTGTGAAGCGCTCTATTTATGACTGGTCATTTTGCCGAGTTAAAGGCATTCTTTATGTCCGGTGTTACAACTGCACAGTATTCCTTTGTGCTCTCTCTCCACTTATTGCTTCCGTCGCAATGTCAACTACTCTCTTTATAGCATCGACGGTGGAGCGCGATTTTCTAAACCCGTATTGTTGGTTCGATAAGGCTGCTTTTTCTTCTGCTACGGTTAGCAGTCTTTCGTATATCACTCTTTCCAATATCTTTCCCATAGTGTCTAGAAGGCATATTGGGCGATATGATGAAGTGTCTGTCGTCACGCCTTTGTTATCCGTATGGGGTGTGTGTTCCGGGGGCATAATTCGCGATGGTAATCTTGATGGATGGCCAGGTGGCATTCGCATGCCAGATGTTGTAGGGGTTCCCGACCGCCAAGGTGGTTGTGACATCAATGGCGTTGAACGACTTTGTGGTTGACTAACGGTGTCCGTCGCAGTCTTGAATGCGGTCGGATGGTCGGCGGTGAGGGTGTGCCTTGCCTCAACAAACCTTGTGACCTCGTCCAGATATATCTCTTCGGCCTGAGTGATGAATCTGTCCACGAAGTAGTGGTGGGCGCTGGCCATCTCTGGAGTGGTCAGGAGTCTTATCTCCTCATGGTTCAGTCGGACGTCCTCCCATGTGATCTGGAGGTTATGGTGGCGTATGTCTACCGTGAATAACGTTGGCGGCCCCCTCTTCTCGAGGTTGAGAAAAGCACAGGACATCCGCTCCTGGGAGGCGAACTGGGCTCTCATGAGCTGTTCCGCCAATGTAGTCTTTGTCATGTTTGACGTCGCTGACATTGGTGCGCACTGGGCTGTGGACTGGCTGTTGCCGCGAACTTGGCGACGGTTGGTCTTTGCGTCTGGGCCTCGGTGTGTCCCGCGACTTTGACGTCGGTCGGCCCTTAAGTCTGGACCTTCTAGTATGCTGCGAATTTGGCAGCGGTTGATCCTTACGTCTAGATCTTTGCAGTGGCACCGCGAACTGGGCGGTGGTAGCTGATCCACAAATCTGGATCCTCGATTGCGTGCGCCACGAACTGGTCGCGGTGCGGTAGTAATGTAGCTGCGCTGGAGGCAGCTTCTTGTTGCGCCACGAACTTGACGGCGGTCGGTCCTTAGGTTGGACCTTGGGGTTGCGAACTGGGCAGCGGTATCTGTAGCTGTAGTTGGGGCACCTTTGGTTACTGCGACACGTACCTGGCGGCATTATTGCAGCTACCATGTGGGCAGCTCATTGTTGCGCCGTGAACTTGGCGGAGTTAAGGTAGCTGCACTGGGGGCAGCTCGTTGATGCGCCACTAACTTGGCGGCGGTTGGTCCTTAGGCAGGACATTGGGGCTGCGTTATGGGCAGCGGAAATTGATCCACCGTGCACTTCGGGACAGCTCTTTATTACGCTGCGAACCCAGCGGCGTTAGATTGGACCCACAGTCTGGATCGCGGTTGCGCCGTGACCTGGACGGCGGTAGATTGGATCTACAATCGGGACCGCCGTTGCGCCGTGACATAGACAGCGGTAGATTGGATTGACAATCTGGATCCCTTGCAGTGGCCAACAAACTTGGCGGCGGTCTGCACTGCTGTTACGCCGCAAACTGGGCGGCGTTAGTTGATCCTCAACTATGATGCCTTTAGCGCCTGGTCCTAGCGGCGGCAAACTGACTCCACAGTCTGGATCCGGCTCGAAGGACCTATATTTGCGTTCAGCAAGCGTCGAACGCAACTTCCGCCAACAACTGTATCTTGTTGGTGGGCCGGGGGAATGACGGCAGGAACAATGTGGTCTCCTGACGTGCAGCGACACTATTTGTCGTTGGCTGGAACAATAGCAAATCTGATGTGATCTGATCTGGGATACCTCAATTCGTCGGTTGCAATCCCAAAAGGTTATCCTGCATGCAATGAAAATCGTTTGCAAGATTGGAATTATTGTCGATCCGAATGCCCAGAGTAATTAACGAAGAAGAGTTTGTTTATTTTAATTGGTTGATAACCAAAATTATTCGTCTGTCAGCTGGTTGCTGACATTTGTTATTTATGGTCGCGATGGTTGCGTTCAATTGCGAATTCGCTGATTGCAACCAGTGCGAATCCGCAACATACATACACACAATATTTGACGTTTGTGAACTAGACAGCTGCAGTCATCTCTTAACTTAACAGAAAAAATTGTGAAGGTCCAAATAAAGATTTCCATCACGCAACAAAATTTTTTTTATTTAGTAAAAAAGTAATTCAAAACAAAATGGATGATTAATTTGGCGCCACTTTATACATATACATTATACATATACATTATACATATACATTATACATATACACTATACATATACATTATATACATACATTATACATATCCATTATACATACACATTATACTCGTATATATACATGGAATGTACATTCCAAATTGTAGATTGCAAATTGTAATCTCCAGATTGTAATCTCCAGATTGTGGATTCTAGATTGTCAAATTCAAATAGCCGGCTTTAAATTGTGGAATGATAAATTCGAAATTGTGGAAACCATGTTATGGACTCCATATTGTGCACCACATATTTTGAACTCTAAATTACGGATTTCAGATTGTGGAATGTAAGTTTAGAATAGTGAAATCCACAGTGTGAATTCCAGGCTACGGACGCCAAATTATAAACTCCAGATTCATCATCATCGGCACTACAACCGGGGACCGGCCTTGGCCTTATTTAGCAACTCCTGAGGCTTGTTAAATTTTTCCATAATGATTGGTTTTTTTTTTCGGGCAAGGTCATTAGTCTTGCGCCAATAAACTCCAGATTGTGTACTCCAAATTGTGCACCCAAAATGATGGTCTGCACAGTGTAGACTCCAAATTGTAGATTCTAAATTTCGAACTATAAAACGTAAACATTGAATTGTGAATTCCGAATTGTATACGTTTGGTTGTGGGCTCCAGATGGTGGTATCCATAGGGTGAACTCCAGATTGTGAGCCCTAGCTGGTGAGTTTCGGATCATGGAATGTAAATTATGAGTTATGGAAAACATATTGTGAACTCTGGATTAAGGACTCCAGATAGTGATGGTAGGTCTCAATTTGTGAGCTTCAAACGGGTGGTTTCGGTTGGTGTGGAATGTCAATTTCGCACTGTGTACTCCAAACAAATTGAGTACCTCAGATTGTCCACTCAAGATTATGTACTCCAATAACGGAGTATATAAGATGTTGGGTTCAGATAGTATTGTGGCTTTCATATTGTGTAAATTAGTGGACTCCAGACATTGAAGTTTTTATTGTGACCACTAGATTGTGGCATTCCAATTCTGGGCTCCAAAATGTGAAGCTCAGATCATGGATTTCAGATTATGGAATGTACATTCCAAATTGGAGACTCCAGTTTTCGATTTTGCACATTGGCCAGCCAATGGTAATTGCGCCCTCTTGTGCATCCTTTAATCCCCCACGATCATCGAGGCGGATAAGTACTTGTGTATTCGTTCCACGTTGATGGGTGTAGAAAAGATGAAGAAATCAAAACGGAAAGCACAATAACACAGGGTTGATCTGGCTTAGTGTGCGTATATTAATGCAGTCTCCGAGGTGTTCCACTGACCTAGTGCGATATCTGTGATGGTCTCGGAGTGCATTGAACTGTAGGAAGAAAGAATTGTGGAGGAGAGGAAAATGTAGCTGGTGCTATTCACCTGTGAAAAGAGATCATTGATCCCCAGCGAATGGGGTGTCTGGAGAAAGTCAATAGGACGCCGCTGATGCTTGGGAAATAATTAGCGTGAGAACCAGACTCTAAGACGCTGAAATAACCTCAGCGGTTTTGCTATGATGCAACAGCGTCGTTTGGTTAGATTTAGTTGTTGCTATGAAATCTTATAAGGTTAATGATATGGAGTTGCCGTATGGCAAAAGGGAGCTGAATTCAATTCTGCATTATCTGCATAGAATAATGAATTCAGCTATGCTTTCTTTTACAGGTAAAATAGTTGAACGGTGGGATAGGGGATAATGTGATGCGCTGTAGGCGGTCGAAATTAAGTTGAAATTGTGGGTTGGTTCTCCATGTAGTATAGAGAACCCCCACAAGAGCGTCCGCGTAGGACCAGTAAGTTATAATATAAGATAATCAAGGCAGAATTTAAGTATTTTTTGACTAGCCTGTAATTTAGATTCTAAGAATATAAAATGCCCACTCTGGCTTTTTTTTTGCAGTAAAGCACAACTGCCCGCGGTAATATCACCCCATTAGGCTATAAGGCTCCTGAAATGGTTGAGATAAATACTTGACAATTTCTCAGAGCTTCGCTGATGGGCTCGGTCAAGAAAGAATACCATCTTAGGACACCAACTCAGTGCCAAGGGTCTCCCATGTAGTTTAAGACCTATATAAAATAATATGATAAAATAGGATTAGTGAGTCAAGTTTTACAGTTCATTACAATGACCGTTGTCGAACCGTAGAGGGAGAGTGCACAGAACAGAGAACGGGTGGCGTAGCCTAGTTAGAGAGGTCATGAACTTTTTACTGCCACCCGCAAATAATTATCCATTAGCACTAGTTTCACTTAACACCCCAACGCTTCACTGAGCAAATAGCACTACGAAACGTAACCAACGAGGGAGGAAAGAAAATAAACACAAACTGTTATGAATTGAAATATATATTATTAATATTTTTCTAATTTGGCTGGAGTTACAGTTGTTCCTTGGTTTCGAAGTAACAATGATTAACTTAGATTTATTTTTAAATTAATTAACATTGAATTTGTTTTTGATTTGTACGACACATGTTTGCAAACAATTTTATTAGAACTCGAACACACAGGAGTTGATTTATCGACTCGTCAAACTGGTATGGTGGATATAAAGGGACTCGAAGCGGCAGCGTGACTGTTCGCTATGATGACTGTGTAACGACCCGATGCAGCGTAGCGTGTGTACGCTGCTGTGGTTGAATAGTGACTGCTCTAATAAGGGATGAAATTTTGTGTTCTATCTTTTGCACACAGAACAACCAAAAAAGATCACGCCTCCGCTCTCTCATTGTCACGCCCGTCAAAGTATGGTAGAAAATCGGTTAATTGATAATCGACGCACATGGGATAATGAGAGAACAGAAACACTATGTATGATGATCTCGGGGTGGTTTTGGTTGTGTGTGCTGGTATCAAATGCAGTTTCTGAGTATGACCTACTGCCCTAGTGATACGGCTGTGGTGATCTCAGAGTGCGTTGAACCGTATGGAAACAGAATTATGGAGGAGAGGAAAATGTTGTGTGCGCTATTCACCTGTAAAATGAGATCGTTGATCCCAAGCGAATGGATGATCTGAAGAAAATCGATAGGACGCTACATTGGCTAGGGAAATAATACCGTAGGAAAAACGGTAAGGAATGCTGGTAATTATCCAAGCCATTGAATAATGATGCAACCGCGTCGTTTGATTCGACTTGGTTGTTGCTAATCAACATGAATGGAATTTCCGGTGGAAACCTCATGGTTAGAGGAATGGAGTTGCCGTATGGCAAAAAGAGTAGCTAAACTCAATTATGCATTATCGGCATAGGATAATTAGTTTAGCTTAGCGTCGTTTGGGAAATATGGTATTCCAAGTGAATAGCATGAACGGTGGGATAGGGGTTGATATGACGCGCTGTTAGCGGTCGAACTAATGCGGAAATTGTGGTTGAAATTGTGGGTTGGTTGTCCATGTAATAGAGAGAACCCCCACAGGTTCGCCCCACAGTACTGGGATTCTCTTAACGAAACAATTTTATATTTACACTTTTCAGTGAAATTGCGATTCATACTCAACTGTTCCGAAACGCTTATTAAAAACTTTAAATACGTTTGTCTTGAAACACGATTTTTTAAAAACAGTACACAGAATACTATAACTCAACAAATTTTTATTCAATCGATTTAAAATTCTTCTTGTGAAAGTAACTCCAGGTACAAAACACTCGGTAAGAGAAGGTGTGATGAGCCGCCATTACCACAAGGGAAGAATTCATCAAGAAAACACCGACTCGGCAATAAAAAGACGTAGACAGTGAGGTCATGAACTCTCGGGTTCTTGCATGCCATTAGATAGTAGATAGTAAGAATATAACATGGAAATAAAAAATGCTGCAAAAATGAGAAATTCTGTTTATTGTTGTCGTCCGGCGCCGTGCTTCCTCGGCTTCCTTTTATTTTGTAGACTTATTAAAACGCAGGATTTCTTCAATTTTATTTATTTATCTCTATTTCTTTAACTGGAACTTAATTTCTTCTACTTAAACTCTAACTGCTTTCAAACTGAACTCAATTTGTTTCTGATACTCAACTACTACTTTATTACTTTTCAAATTCAACTTCTGTCTCAAACTACTCAATCAGAACTGAACTCTTTCTCCTCTGAACTCTAACTCAAAACTAACTTTACAATCTTTTTTTTTTTTTTTTTATAAAACGCTGTCTTTATTGACCATTAAAAGTTTAGTTACATAAGTTTACAGCTAGCTTAACTAAGTTGTGACAATTTTACTTACAATGTCTAGAACATTTTTCCAAGTAATACTTAATTTGAGGTCTTACGTCTAAGGAGATCTTTACCAGTTACAATTTGTTAGTAGGACTCCCGGAAAGGTCATGAAAACCAGGATGGATTGTCAATGTTTACAATAAATATTCTTAAAACTACTTATCTCTACTTAACTCTAGCTTATATCTAAGGTAGTTAAATAAATTCACATATAGTCATTTAGAACAAATTTGCCTAGTCTTAAGCTTAAGTTGAGATTTCATACTTTACATACCCTAGGGAGGGAAGGGAGCGGCAGAGGGAGGTCTCTCCACCGACTGCTCGTTAAAGGAAAGAACTCGAGAAAAGGGTTGAATGTTTGAGTATTTGAAGTGGTTAAGATCGGTTACCCTGTTATGGTAGATGATTTCGTTCGCATCATTTACTAATCTTCCTGCGTAGAAGAGAGCCTTTAAATGGAGTGCATGAAGATAGGGATTTGATGCATTGTGGCTGGGGAGGCTAAGGGAATTGATGAGAGGGTTTGGATTGGCTGACAGGTTTTCAATGAATCTTATCGACAATTCCAGGAACCTTCTATCCAATCTCTCCAGGCCGACGGAGTGGTATAGCGTAAGGCTTCCGATATATTTGTGGGAGTCGCGCTGTCGACTTAGCCCTGTGATTAGTCTGAAACACTTCCTTTCGAAGATACGAAGTTTTTCCATTTGAGAGGGAGAGATATGGAACCAGATGGGACAAGCGTAAGTAAGTGTGGGCCTGATGATTTGTTTATAAAGTAGAAGTTTGACTTGTTGAGAGAGACCATCTGCCTTCCACATTACTTTCCGACAAAGGTTCAGCTGTATCCCCGCTTTGCGGATGACATTGTTTATGTGAGTCGTGAAAGAGAGATTATTTTCGAAAGTAATGCCCAAGTATTTTAGTGATTTAGATGGTTTTATGAGGGTGTTGCAGAGGTTGAGTTGGATTTTTGAATGGTTACGTACCGTGTTATTGGTACAGTGAACGTTTCTACCTTTAAATACAACCAGTTGAGTTTTGTTGGGGTTTAGGCGGATCTTCCATTTAAGGAAGTAGGAGGAAAGAATTTGGAGGAATTCATTTACGCGGTTTCTGGCAGATAATACGACCCTGCTGCTGGAGTAGACAAGGGTATCGTCTGCGTAGTTGAGGATTTGAGTATTCGGTGAGAGGGGTTGAGGAATATCAGATGTGTATAGTAAGTATAAGAGGGGACCCAGAATGGATCCTTGGGGGACTCCTGCTGTTATTGAGTACGTCTGGGAAAGGGTGGAATTTATCTTGACCATGAATTTCCTATTTGATAGGTACGAGTAGAGAAACTTGGAAGTGTGATTGTTGAGACGATACGTGGAATGTAATTTGTACAGAAGACCCGCAGTCCACACGCAGTCGAAAGCCTTGGATATGTCAAGGGAGATACACACAGTGGGGCACTGGTCGTTAAGAGCCATAGTGATGTCGTGAGTAAACTTGAGGAGAGCGTGACATGTTGAGTGCTGTGCACGAAAACCGAATTGAAAATCAGGGAGTAATGAGTTAGTTTCCGCGAAGGAGAGTAGGTAATGGTGAATTTTTAATTCAAGTAATTTGCTTAAATTATTAAGTAGTGAGATGGGTCGAAAATTGGCCGCCATCAGGGATGCGCCTGATTTTTTAATGGGGATGACTATGGCAGTTTTCCAAGACTCCGGTATGTGACCAGCATTTATTATGTGGTTTAGCAGGGTCATGATGTATAGTCGATTTGAAGGGTTGAGGTTTTTGAAAAGCACATGTGGAATTTTGTCCAAGCCGGTTGAGTTTTTATTGCCACGAGAAGATATCATTTGGTTAAATTCCTGCGGTTGCAAAAAGAAGTTTGTATCGGTGGGTTGAGATGCTCTATTGTCATTATTAAATTCAGTTATGAATGGAGTGAATGAGGAGATTAGTTCATGGGATGTATAACGGTTGACCACTTCCTCAAACTCGGAGTTGCCTAGGCTATCATTTTGCCTATGCACTTGGGAGAAGTGTTCCGCTAAATAGTTTGCTATTTCAGAATCAGAGTACAGAATATTATTTCTGGGACCAATTAGTCTGTCTATTGAGGTGTGTATTTTTCGTCCTGTAAGGCGATTGATGTTTTTGTAAAGATTACGGTCGGGTCTGATACTATTTAAAGTGGAGATGTAGTTCTGCTCTACGAAAGCATTTAACTGCTGGTTAATGAGGGTAGACAATAATTGAACCTGTACTTTCAGGAGGGGACAAAATCTTCGAAATAGTTTTCGGCGGAGCTTTTTTTTTAATGAGATGAGTTTGAGGGTGAGATATGGAAGTGGTTTACCTACGAAGGAGTGTGGCATCCTTGAAGGGGTATTAGAATACAGGGCTTGCTGTAAGATCCCTTCCATCTTACAAGCTGCTTCTTCAATTTCGTTAGGATCCAAGTTATTCGTATCAGTGATGGGAAGCGTTTGAAACATATCGCCAACGGATTTGTTGACCTTTCTCCAGTTCGTTCTGGAGAAATTATGGACTGGGTTGAGAGTTTGAATCGGATTTAAGGGGCCAAGGTCAATTACCGAGTGGATGGAGGCATGGTCAGAGGGGAAGAAGTGCGACACAGTAGGGGGAGATACAGAGCGTAGGATCGCAGATTTTAAGAAGAAGTCTATAGTTGATTGAGTAGAGCTGGAGCAATGAGTAGGTTCCGTAGGGGAGTCGATATAGACGTAGGGGTGGAGAGGTAGGAAAGCAAGCAATTGTTTGCCAAATTTATTGCAAGCGGTGTCGTTGAAGGCGGTATGACGGGCATTCCAGTCGCCTCCGATGATGAATGAGTGGGGGTGGGATTGACGGAATATTTCATCGAAGTCTGAAGATGGGAAGTTAGGGTACCTCTTGGGTTGTAAATAGATGGCTACTAGAACCAAGACTTTGTTGTTGTCACAAAGCAGTTTGACAGCAGTGTATTCGACACAGGAGATGTTTCTAAATTTTACTTCACTGAATTGGAATCTTTTATGAATAAGGATACCGGTACCTCCTCTTGCACCGTCAATTCGAGGAGTTGAAACAAATTGGTAATTTGGAATAGAAATGCGAGAGTTGGGTTTGAGCCAGGTTTCACAAAGAAGGAGGACGTCTGGAGAAAACTCCTTCACTAGCAGTCGGAGGTGATGCCTCCGTATGTTTGACGAAATGGAATCTACATTGAGGGCAACTACACTTAACTTAGACATTTTGTGATAATATATGTGAGGTTATAAGAGAAAGTATCTGACCTTTTTTTTCGAAGTTACTTAATCCATTTAGCGTCGGTAAGAGAGCTTGCAACTCTCGGATGTATCCCATGATGTCGAGTCCTAGGTTTGTTCCTGGTTGTGATGAGGGTGCGTTGTTTCCTCTGGTAATTTCCGCATAGGATTTCGATCTCGTTGTTGTAGTAACTGCTGCTGTTGGTTGCTTAAGTTGGCCAGTGTTGTTTTTGGTTGGAGGCACTCTCTGCTTCAGTAAACGGAGCTTGTGCGGGCATTTTGTGAAGTTTGCTGGATGCGGTCCACCACAATTGCAGCATTCAACTGACAATTCCTTTACAGAAATGGAGCCATCCGGATTTTCCGTGTGTATACGTTCTGGTTCCTCACCCGGTGGCTTGACTTTGCATTGGTTCGGTTCATGCTCCTGCGCACATTTTACGCATCTTCGTGGAAGATGACACGAAGATGAAAGATGACCTGACTGCTGACAGCGCTTGCAGTGGAGAAGCTCCTGCTTGTGAGGTACCTCTATGCCAATTTTATGAGTGAAGAGGTATTTAATTTTTTTCAGGTTATTAATGTCTTCGTCTGGTGCCAGTTGGATGATCCGTAGGTTGAAAATGTTGTTGGATCTCATGTGTGGGGTTTGATAATAGTCGACTTTGGACGTTTTCAGGTTGGGACTTAATCTGGACAATTCCGCGCTTAATTCTTCGTTAGTCCAAGCAGGGTCGATGTGGCGAATTATGAAAGTTTTCGGCTTGAGATCTGACCTTAGGAAGGTGAAGAAGTCCAGCTTATTCAGAATAAGCACTTTTTCGGCAAGAGCGTGGTCTTTTAAGGAAGATAGTGATACGGAAACGTTGTCACCCCTAGATCTGGTGGTAAAATTCCGGTGCCCCAAAGCGTTCTCCAGAAGCTGGATAACTTTTTTGATGTTGTTGACCTTTTTTATGTTGATTGGCGGGGGCCTCTCGTTCTTCGGAGCTCCTCCTTTGAAAGTGCCTTCATTCGTATGACCTTTCGGCTCATGGGTTGTTTTGAAATTTGATATTGTTGGTGTTGCCTTGGCAGCTGGTGCTGGTAGCTGAGCAGGTTGGTCTTCCATGTCAGACTCATCTGATAAATCAGGAAGGTTTAAGTTGTTTTCCAGTTCGGCGATCTTTCTGGTTAGGTCGTTGATGATCTTCTCCTGGGCCTTGATGTGATCCAGGGCCTGCTGCAGTCTTTTATCAGGTGAAATTGACGCCATATTTTCGGGGATAGGGCTCAAGTGAATTGGGACGGTCGAATTTCTTTTAGGGGGGTTGCGAAGAAAGTCGATAGCCTTTCTTTTTCGCTTTATCAAATAGTTTTGGGCTGGTGCATTACTGCACAGCATATACCGCACTTTGAATTATATTTCGATTAACACTTTGAATTTTTGAATTTACTTTGAATTGAATTTTCACTTTGAATTATAATTTCACAACTGTGCTCAGATACAGATGATAGGACCAACTGTGTTCAGGTACAGATGCAGATACGAAGTGAAAAAACTTTACAATCGAATTTTTTCTCTACTTATAGAACATTGTGTTCTAATTTACTGGAAATTATAACATGAACAAAACAAATTTTAACAAAGTCTCTGTGACTTTTAAATTGAATAAAATTTGGCCGAAAATCAAAGTTACTATGTTTTGAATGAATAAAAAGGTGCAGGTTAATAAATGTGCTGTAACTGGCAATATTGTGAATGTTTATGAATGCTATGTATTAAATGAGAATGTAATATATGTTGTATTAAGTGAGAATGTAATATATGTTAAGGGAAGTTTTTAAGGATGTGTAGAAAAGAAATGAGATTCAGTGTTAAATTTAATAAGGGTAGTATTCTGGAATACAACATTATGAATGCCGTTTGAATTTGAATTTGAACTCATACTTTTGGACTAAAACGGATGAGTTACGTAATTCGGGCTTTAACTCTGTGGAATTCTGAATATATCTTTTAGTTTATGAATCTTTATTAGAAATTTATAGTGTCTGGTTTGTTAATTGTTAGAGCCAGTTTGTAGACTCTTCTTCTATCCCACACCTTAAAAATTCTATATTATGAAGTTTAATTTTTGTACACAGTGCTGGGGATCATATTTCTTTACACTTCTGTTTATGCTTTCCTACCTGTGGACTGAGGTAAGAGAAACTTCGATTGTGACTACTAGCTTATAAATTATAATGTGTGGCCTCAAATTCCTGGTAATTCCTTTTGAGAACTGCTGGTCATCGACTCAATTTCATCGAGATATGGAAGCTCATAATCACTCACAAGCAGGGAAGAAAATTAAGCGGAAACGGTTTATGAAAATAATCAGTTTCTATGACCTTTTAAATACGTATCTTTTAAATCCGGCAATGTGACTTCTCTATGGTATTTCTATATTGTTTACATGAGCAAGTACCTGAAGTAGGCAGCAATATCATCAAGTAATAAGAAGTTGCAAATACGTCAATAACGATCTTACCGGGCTTCAGTATGCGAATTGCAATGTTACGAACGTCACTCATAGGTAGATACGTGCATTGCTAGTAAACACAGTCCTATATGACGTTGGTAAAACAACGTAAAAAGAACACAAGACAATAAGAACACTACACTCAAGCTACGTAGGTTGCCTCGTTGCAAAAACATACAATCCACACATTCAACCAAAGATTTATTTTAGGTCTTCGACAAGTAATTGCTCTCCATAAGATATGCTTAGTCTACCAAGGACATTTGCTACGCACCTGCTACGAACTTTCCAAAACATACACAATCTGCCATTGAATAAAACTAAAACAAACATTTCCCTCAGAATTTGGTTCATTATCACAATGCCGACATTCCCAACACCATCTGTTGTCGATGACACCAGCCCTAACCTATCACAGGGGGCAATAATAAAACATTTTTCACACTCAACGTCCCCGCACCTAGGACCAGCGTCAATGACGTCCAGTGAACCGCGACCGACCATAATAACTTATCGTTCAGAAGTCAGCCTCTAATAGCCACTTAAGGACCTCGATTCCGTTAAATGTTCACATAATCAACCCAACAGTGAACCAACATTTGGACGCGACAAAATTCCACCGCGAATACACCTCGAGGATCAGCAGCACGAAGAGGGATCGAGTGCAACTTTGATGCACAGTAGGGCAGTTGCAGGCACCCTCACCCATGCAGCTAGCTCTAGATCCCCATTGAACAAACTATCGAACTAATTGATCGGTTCCATATGGTCGGTCGCATGCAACGATCCTTCGCACGTCAGATCTGATCACGAGATAAGCGACCAACTAACTCTCTTCGATTATTCACGATCGGAAGGAATAAATTATCGTTATGCACTACGCGCCAACCAGCCTGTCCGGATGAGGGCGTTCTTGAATAAAAAACGGTCTGATTAGAATGCATCGATCGGAAGAGTGTCTCCGATCGCCGATGAACTTTTTTGTCTGTGGGGGACATCACGAGGGTGATATAATTATAAGGATCCAGACTTTGATTAAAATGTGGTGCCGTTAATTATGTCGGGTAGGAGGCAGGGTTAAACTGGGGTTCAATGGCTCTCGAATATTTACTTTGGTGTCTACTGATCGTGTGGGAAGCTAAGATACTTCAAGTAAAGCCTAACACAGAAGTGAAGTTTAATTACGACCGACTATCGAAATTTATTAATAAATTGAACTTACGTTTATATTCTAGAATTGACTGCCAGAGGCCGGCGTATAAATTGGATTATGAAGCGAGTTTTTTGGAGAACATTATGGCTTACAACGTGCAATATTTTTTAGCAAAGTGTAGATCGTGCGAAAAGCTAAGAGGTCGGAATAAGAGCTAAGATGAGAAAGTTCACCATTCAATGTAACAACCGATTCGCAAATGTAATATGTGTTTCTTTTATATGAGACACCCACAAACGGGAGTTATAAATTCTCTTAAGTGTCGCAGCACTGCAGGCGCGGAAGAAGAGGGAGAGAGCAGAGGAAGACGGTATCGTTGTGCATGCATCATTGCAAAATTAACAATGACCGGGAAACATATAATGAAGGCAATTCACGTCTATGCGATTTGGTCAAAAATAACTCTTCCTGTTTACCGTCGCGTTTGAGTTTGGTACGCTCTCTGATTTTCCGCGGTCGAGGGGAAATATTATGAAAGCGGCGAAAGCAGCACATCCAAAACCTTTATTAGCAATCGCTACTGCTTACAAATGGCAATGAGTTCATTACTTATTTTGCTTTCAAACATTTCCTGTGTGTCAGCAGCCATGGCTACCGGATTTGCACGAATCTAAACAGTACATAGAAGATTGATTGGATCTCCAGTGTTTGGCGAAGCAGCGAACAAAGTGACTTAAACCCACACTAAAAAGGTTAGAACGAAAGCACTAGCCCACGGCCGTAAATTTGACTGTAGTAAGCTGTGAAAACAACACATCCACATTTATTAGCAATCGCTACAGGAATTGCTTACGAATGGTAATGAGTTCATTACTTATTTTGTTTGGAACATTTCCTGTGTGCCGGTAACCATGGCTACCGGGTTTGCCTGAATGTGGACATAGGAGATTGATTGAAGAAGTTCCTTTAGTGTTTGGCGAAGCAGCAAAGAAAGCGATTTAAACCCATCCTAAAAGGGTTAGAACGAAAGCACTAGCCCACGGCCGTAAATTTGACTTACTACATAAGCATGTTACGTAAATGCTCTGGTATATTGCTCTGATGATTTTTTGATCCCTTTTCTGCGTCGTGTTTTACATTAAGGTTGCGTGTGCCCAATTTCAATCCAAGCAGCTGAACATCGTTAAGGCCCTTTTCTTCATATTTTATAGCTGCGTCGAGTACTACTGGAGGCTTCCTTTTAGTTGGATATATTACGGCGAACTGCGGAAGATAGATGGTTTTTCTCGCGGTTGTGCCCAAAATGTTCCTTGTCATTCTACAGTAAGTTGTTTATTTTACCTTAGATATATTTTCTTCAAATCCTCGCATTTGTCGAGTTTTCTTACAATATTATGGAGGCGTTAATACGTTTGTTTGTAGTTGTTGGGTAACACCTCGTCTTGACCCTTCCATAGTAGCTTTGATTTGAATCTTCTACTTGATAGTCATCTCGTGGTCTTCTTCAAAACTCATAATGTTTTTCTGTCGGCGTTGATTTTCGAATGATTTCAATTTCGAATGCGAACTCTTCTGCTTCGTCTTCTGTCGTCCTCAAGAAGCTGCAGCTCTTATTTGGCATTTATATAACTAGCCTCTAACGTCCTGCGCGTCCTCGTTATTTTAATTACCTCCCTTTTGGCCACCTATTTGGAGAGCTTGAAGTTGTCGACTGTCCTTATTTCAATCGGTGTTTTGTCCTTCTTGAAAGCGTCAAGAAGCTGCGGCTCTTTTTTGACATTTATGTAACTAGCCTTTAAGGTCCTGCGAGTGCTCGTTCTTCTGACTACCACCTTTTTGGCCTCCTATTCGTAGAGCTTGAAGTTGTCGATTGTTCTTATTTCAATCGGTGTTTTGTCCTTTTTAAAAGCGTCGCAATTTATCTTTTCTTGAACCCTCCAGGAGTCGTCTTTCCTAATAGCTACTCTACAAATTATTTTCAGAACGAGTGCAAGTGGTTTATCTTCTGCGCCCATCTTCTTGACAGTGGACGGTGGTGGACCAATAATCAAGGAGAACCAACCCTTGGACCGATCCCTTATTTTTGTAAATATCTTTCTCACCTTACCGCTGCTGATGGCTTGCACGGATGTGAGGATTTCCCGTCTCGCCTATTCTCGTTCATTATAAGGTACGTTCTTGCCGCGACGTAGCCTTCTTTCTTTTGCCTGTGCCGTCATTGATTAAGTGGAGGAACCATCTTGTATACTGTTTGTATCCTGGAGCCTTGGAGATTTGTAGTGAATGAAGTCGCGGCACCGACATGGGCCCAGAGTTCTACCTCGTCCCCACAAAACGTTCGCCGATGAAACACCAAAAGAAATCTGTTCGCCAATGATTCTCAACACAAGGAGTAGAACCCCGCCACAAGACATACACCAGAAAGGAAAGTAAATGAAATACACCCAGGAACCGCGGAAAATTAAACACACTGACTGAGTTTGTTATTATTGTTTTTTTATTTCACGTTTGCGCGATTGGTAATTCCACTTTACAATTAGAGAGGTCTTGGGGGAAAATTCCCAGCGAGGGAGGAAAAGAACAATTACATTACAAGCTTAACAATACGTCAAAGTTACTTGGTATGAACTGAACCACGATGGGAATATCAGCTTCGGTGGCTGTGACACCTTTTGGCCAACAAACTCAACGGTAGCGACCTACTCGGTCGACGGGTGTAAAACCACTCAGTCCAAGGTTGGAATCTGGCTCTTTATTCACCCTCGATTCGGTGGTGGTGGATACCCTCTCCGCTAAGGATATGTTTTTACTTACCACAAGAGAGACGTAAAGTCTCTCTCTGTGGAACAGAAAACCAGATCTCATGATAAAGATCGTGGTGGTACACATGTATGTGTGTACATTAGTTCATTCATGGGACAAAGCCATGAGAACGAAACTGAAACAAAGAAAGGGCATAATGTGCGTCCATGAGATGTGAGTTCGGTTGAGCAAACAAGCCGAATCTCATTGGATGCTAATTGGGTTTGTGTTTGCTTATGTGAGAAGGTCAATGGTAAACGGATCCAGGAATATGTAGGACAAAGATGATCTGAGAGTTCAACTGAGTAAACAAGTTGGAACTCATTAGATAGTAGATGCATTTGGCATACTTGAATGGTTTGAATTGTTTGCCGTATCGCCAGAATGCCTGCTGAAGGACAGCGTTCTTTTGTTTGTACATGGTACATGCTAGGGAATTAGTTTCAGCGTCTATTGCGCTAATTGTATGCAGCTGCGTCGGACTTTTTATCGTTGGGTAAAAGGGTCGCCAGCCAATGTGTATGTAGGTAAATTCATTGTACACATGTTGAGGCTGGGAATAGTCATCTCAACGTTAAGATTCCCTGATTATGCTGTTGCATTATATGTGAACCCATGAGTTTTCTTTCAGGGAACTTATGATAAGTTTGGAGAGAATTCTTCTAGGGAATTTTTAATTCTAACTAATGAATGAAGGTAAGAACTCTTTTCCAGTAGCTTTTAGCTAAATACATTTGGTCATTTGTTGCGCGAAGCATTTACAGGTGCTTAATGCGATTGCATTAGCAGAAAGTTTTGATGGTTGGGTTGTAGTTATGGGGGTTCTTCGGGTGTGTACAGAGGGGTTTGGCGAAACCGCCACAGATATACCTTGTGTCATGGTAGCGAAAGCATGTAAAACAGGACTTTGAAAGCATGTAAAACAGGACTTTTTGATTATGTGTTCCTCAGTACGACTGTGTGTCCATAATATGTTTGAATCGCTACAAGATGAGATATTACACATTTTTTGGTGTTCTATTTGTGGCGATCGAACAGAGCAAGTGGAGCAATGAAGAGATAAAGATCTGGCTTCTTATAGGAGACTGTTTTTCCGGGTATTTAAATTACGCCGGGTCCACCAATTGTAGCATTTTTAAATGGCAATGAAGAACCTGAACTCTCTAGTCTCGCAACATAGGCTGTGATTGCTACATTAATGCTCTGGTAAACGGCTTTGAAAAGGTTTATTACATTCTCTTCGATTCTGTATTCTTCATTAGGATTGTTTGTCCATAATCTGTTTAAATCGCACATATCTAGTGTTCTGCTGGTGGAAATCGAGTTCCTGTCGTGAGTGACAGATGCGCCTACATCGATCTAATCTTTCGCACTGGGACATTTTCGAGCTTTGTCAATTCTGACAACAGCATGCGTCTGGCCTTCTTCTAGTTTCTTTATCGCTGTACTTGGATCCTCATCGGTGGATATGCGATTTTTAACTGCTTCTCTTGTTCTTCCCTGGAGCAATTTCTACAAACACGCCTACGTGAAGACGGCTGATGTACCATCGAACCTTCAGAATACTAGCCGTTCTTCACTAACACCTTTGAAGTATGGGAGCACGATTGGCTTTCCATGAAGTAGGTCCTTCTGAAGAGAACCCTGAGCTAACTCCCGAAAGCACCCATCCTCTCATAGCCGTAAGGTACGATCTTTCTTTTCCACTTAACCTTTTTCGACTAATTAAACTAATGTCCAACTGGATCCTGGTGACACTTCTCTTTACCGGCCTTATTCTCCGCTTCTGAATTTGACTTCTGCGGTTTCCAACCGTCATTTAGCGACCCGCGTTGTTATTTTGGGCTTATCTTCGCTCATCGAACTGACCGTGCTTACAAATTGTGTCTTTTGCTTGGGTCGATTACAGCGTGGGTATTGTATTGTAAGGGGGGGATGGGTGCGAACATACAGGGCAAAGTCTCTGATTGCCTTCAACCCGGAGAAGGCCAGGACGATCCTTGTCCCTGTTCAATCCAAGTTGACATGCAGTCTCCACGTGACACCCCTGGATAGCTACTTTGACACCCGCCAAGTAGTGAACCAATGCATGCAGCGACATCCTGAGAAAGGTTGGCGCAAGGCTAATAACCATGCCCGTAAAAATGAATTATTATAGCAAATTTAACAAGCCTCGGATATGGACCGGATACACGACAACGACCACGGCCAAACGATTTAAGAATTTTTTCATGGAACGTCCGCTCACTATACACAGTTCGAGCTGCACAGCAGCTAGCCGATGCCCTGTCCGAGTATATGGCTCACATAACAGCATTACAAGAAATAAGATGGACGGGGAGTGGTGTTATTCAAAGAAACGACTATGACATTTATTACAGCTGTCATGTAAAACACCATGTGCTCGGGGTGGGCTTTCTTGTCAGCCAAAAACTGACGGCTGCCACCATCGGCTTTAATACAATAAACGAAAACCTATGCACTCTTCGCGCGAGAGGCAACTTTAAGAACATAAGCCTCATAAACGTCCACAGACCTACAGAGGAGTCCCCTGACGACGAAAAAGAAGAATACTATGAGAACGTCGAGGCTCCTCGATAGTATAGTCGTTAGTATACCCGTCTGTCACGCGGGAGACCGGGGTTCGATTCACCGTCGGGGAGCCTCTGGCCCAAGACTTAATGACCTTGCCCGGAAATAAGAAATAATTAATATAATTATACATTTCTGAGACTAATGACCTTGCCCGAAAAAAAAAGCAAATCATTTTGGAAAATTTAACAAGCCTCATGACTTGCTAAATAAGGCCAAGACCGGTTCCCGGTTGTAGTGCCGATGATGATGATGATGAGAACGTCGAACGGGCCCTCAATGCCTGCCCAGGATACGATGTGAAAATCGTTCTTGGTGATTTGAATGCAAAAATAGGTCGGGAGCCGGTTTTCAGGCACTACACAGGTTCCCATAGTTTGCATGAGAACACTAATGACAATGGACTACGAGTCATCGAATTGGCAACATCGAAAAACTTGGTCGTTGCAAGTACGGGGTTTCCGCGTAAAGATATCCACAAAGCCACCTGGGTATCACCTGATGGAGCCACTCGCAACCAAATTTACCACGTGCTGATAGATCGCCGCCAGTCCCCGCGCCTGATGACGGTACGAACGTACCGAGGTGCCAACGTCGACTCGGATCACAATCTTGTTGGTACAGTTTTCCGAGCGCGGATTGCCTTACGGAGACGTATTGCATCCGCGGATCAGGTTCGAATCAACACGGCTGCCTTACGCAATGAGAATACCAGCAACACCTTTGGTCATGGGGCCAGAATGCCGGGCGTAGAAGAGAAATGGACACGCCTTAAGAATACTGTCATTAGTACTGCCAACTCCATCTTAGGCATTAGTCGTAGAGATCGGAACGACTGGTTTGATGATGAGTGCAAACTAGCGACTGAACGTAAGAATGTAGCATACCGGGCATTGCAGCAGTCTCATAGGACGTGGGTACGCGAGGAGAAATACAAAGAGCTCAGAAGATCTGGAAAAAGGCTTCACAGACAAAAGAAAAGTACCTGGGAAAAAAACCTTGTCTGTGAAATAGAGAAAAGTAGAGAGCGAGGTCTGCACCAGGCGCGGAAGTTCTACAAAATAATCGACGTTCCAAAAAAAAAAGTATGACGCGGTACACACCGCGCCGCACTTACTGCCAGGATAAAGAGCGTAATCTGATCACCGCTGCTGAAGGCATTCTGGAGCGATGGGAAGTGCACTTCAATGAATTGCTAAATGGTCAGCTCACAGAAGAATTGGAGGCTCCACCAATGCAAGACCAAGACCAAATGCTGCCACCAGCAAGCATTGAGGAAACACTAAAAGCCATTAGACAGCTAAAATCAAATAAAGCCCATGGAGCTGATGGCATACCAGCTGAGCTGATCAAACAAGGAGGGACAGCGTTACATCACGCAATTCACGAGATCGTGGTGCACGTATGGGAGCAGGAGGAGATGCCGGAAGATTGGCGTCGTGGTATAATTTGCCCCATACATAAGAAAGGAGATATCACACTGTGCAGCAACTATAGGGGTATAACATTGCTGAGTACCGCCTATAAGATACTCTCCACTATCCTACAAGACCGGATATCCCCATACGCTAAAGCCATCATTGGTCAATATCAGTGTGGCTTCATCCCAGGCAAATCAGCAATTGATAAGATATTCACCCTTAGGCAGGCGATGGAAAAATGTCTGGAATTTAAGATTCCACTATATCATCTGTTTATAGACTTCAAGGCCGCCTATGACAGCATAGCCAGGGTAGAACTATATAATGCCATGAGAAAATTCGGCATTACAAACAAATTGATATGACTTTGTAGGTTTACCATGACCAACGTAACTAGTCAAGTAAAAGTAGCGGGGTTGCTGTCCAAACCAATAAACATCTATAATGGACTCCGACAAGGGGACGGTCTGGCCTGCCTCCTCTTCAACCTGGCGTTGGAGAAAGCAATCCGTGACTCTGGTGTTACAACAAGAGGGACTATTGTCACCAAGTCCAGCCAGATACTTACCTACGCAGATGACATCGACATCATCGGTAGGACCGAATCGGCGGTACAGGAATCCTTCACCCAGATCGAGCAGGCGGCACAAAAACTGGGACTGCTCATTAATGAGGGAAAAACTAAGTCCATGATGGCAACTTCTGCGAAGAGAAGACCTACCGTTGGTCAAACTATCAGGGTAGTGGAGCACGAATTTGAAGTAGTGCAATCCTTTAACTACCTTGGGTCAATAGTATCAGCCGATAACAATATGGAAGAAGAAATACGCGAACGGCTGATTAAATCCAACAAAGCCTACTATGTTATTATATATATTATATATTAAATCCCGACATTTATCCAGAACATCCAAGCTACTACTGTACAAGACCATGGTCTTACCAGTACTCATGTATGGATCCGAGACCTGGGTGCTTAATAAAAGGCACTCTGAACTCTTGGCCGCGTTCGAGAGAAAGGTCTTAAGGAGAATTGTTGGTCACGTATATGAGGGAGGACGATTCCGGAGACGCTACAACCATGAGTTGTACGCAATCTACATTGAACGTAATGTTGTAAGAAAAATCATGCTCGGTAGACTCCGGTGGGCGGGACACCTAGCTCGAATGAGCGAAGAGGAGCCTGCCCGGAAAGTCCTTTGTGGCAGGATGTATGGAAGGAGACAGCGCGGCAGACCTTGTCTGCGATGGAGGGATAACGTAGACCAGGATACTCAGAGCCTAGGAGTACCAAACTGGATGACATCGGCTCGAAATCGGGACCAATGGAGAGATTTGTTAAATAAGGCCAAGACCGTATCCCGGTTGTAGTGCCGATGATGATGATGATGATGATGATGATGATTGTATTGTAATGTACATCCTCTTACTTGCCAAGACACCGGCGTAAAAAAAAAAACAACATTGTTGTACAGGGACGGCGTCTTTCAAAGTGGCTCCGATGTGACATTTAGAGTTTTATAAAGAACTGAAGTACGGGTTAAGATGCATGTGAGGAGATCTTAACTCGCTATTTAAGCTGTGGATTTCTGGAGTGGGTAAAGGTCACAAATAATGCAGGTGTCATGGCGGCGGTAGTCGCCTGTCACTAGGAGTCATCTCGATGTCCTTTCTTTCCTTTGATGGCGGAGAGATTGTGGGGAGGAAGTAGGTTGCGTCGGAGCACGGCGCTGATTCACTTCCTTCCTCCATCATAATTGTTCCACTGTCAAGACAAGAGAGAAAAAGAAATTGTTCACCAAGAAAAGGAATATGAAACACACAGGTGGGATGAAACTGGGTTTTAATATTTAATTTAATTTTAGTATCAGCACCAACACATATTCGCCGGAAATATCCAAAAATAAAAGCACTGATTAGAAGTTGTTTGTTAACTTTATTTTAAATCGGCACAGTACACACACTTAACAACGTTAGTTTTACGGTTCGTATAATTCTTTCTTTAATTTTAACAAATTCCTGGGAGCAAACTGAGGAGGCAATTTTACTTGTACAAACGAATACGTTTTTGAAGTTGTAGGATGCGACTCTCGACTTTTGAGTATATGAACGCGACTCTCACCCTTGAAATATCTGCGTTCCCGTGCGCACAGGGGAGCGGGAGTGGTCACGATCTGCTCGGCCGGTGGATGGAACAAGACAAGATATCAATTCGCTAAGAAGGGAGATTCGGCCAGCGGTACTGGCTCTTTTAATTAAAGGATGCTTTTCCTATTACAAGAGAAACGTGAAGCCTCTCTTTGGGGTAGGTAACCGGATCTCACAGAGAAGATCATGGTGATATGTATGTATATATGCACATTGGTTTTTTCATGGGACAAGGCCATGAGAACAAGCTGAAAAATCAAAAGGGATAATGGGCATCAATGAGATGTGAGGTCGGCTAAGTATACAAGCCGTATCTCATTGGGTGTTAATGGATTTGTGTTTGCTCATGCCGCGAGCTCATGAGAAATGGATCCAGAAAAATTAAAAGGCATACAGGAATTTATGTGGTGAGGGTTCATCTAAGTAAACACGTTGCAACTTGTTAGATGCTAGATGCATTTGGGATACTTGAAACAATTTGAATTGCTTGTCGTATCGCCAGAATGCCTGCGGACGAACAGAGTTCTTTTATTTGCACATGATGCATGCTACAGAAATTGGTTTTAGCGTCTATTGCGCTAATTGTATGCAGGTGTTTCAATAAGCTGCTAGGAGTTGCTTTGTCGTTGGGTGAAAGGGTCGCCAGCCAATGTGTATGTAAGGAAATTTATTGTGCACATGGTGAGGCTGTGAAAATGCGACGCCATGATCATTATCCCTGGTTATGATGGTTACATTATATGAGAACCGAATTGTTTCTTTTCAGGAATTCATCTAGGGAAAATGCATATGGTAAGATTGGGATTTGCCTTGCAACCGAAGGTGCCGAATTGGGTTTTGGATTTATTATCCTATAAGCTGGACAGAATTCTTGTAGGGAATTTTGAATGCGAATTGAGGCATGAAAGGTAAGAATTCTCTTCCAGGAGCTTTTAGGTTATGCGTTAGATAAACTTGATGCGGAAGCATTTACAGATGCTAATGCAATTGCATGAGGCGGAAACTATGGAAGTTGGGTTGTAGTTATGGGGGGTTCTTCGGGTAAACTAAAAAGAACCCCCACGAGACTATCGCCATTCAGCCTGCCCGGGCATTCGAGGCGCGATGGATCTGTTGCGGAGATGATATACCGTACCTTCAATCCCGGAATCTGAACAAGATATTGTGGTTGAAAACGTTTCGGTACTCTTCAATTAGTGTTGTGCCAATTCATCCTTGGCAAAGGATCCGACAGTAAAACTGAGTGTGGCGCTATCAGGGCGATGATTCTGTGCGACATCAAGTCGATGAGTCCAGTGGATTGCCTTTTCTTGACATTGTCCACGAGTCCGTGTTTATCCAGGATCTCCGCCTCTAGGATTACATAGAGAACATCGGCGATGATGAAGTCACAGACAGAGTGTTGCCGGAGACCTAATTTTTACAAACATGCTTGAGTGAAATGTTGTTCATGTGCGTAGGTGATGATGGGCGTCGAATTTGTGGCATATAGGATATGGTTTTGTTGCTGAAAGATTCGAACACCTCTGGGTCGAAGGGGAACTATCGAGTCTGTGTCGACCATAAACTTGGTTTTGGATAGCCGATCATTAAAGCTTTGTTGTAGGGTTCTGATGATTTCGTTTTCAATTCTGTTCTTTACTACGGTTACGTGTGTCTATTCTCATCATAATTTTTCACGATGTTCTGAATTTTATACTTATCTCTGTGGAGAGAAACTTACCGTTTACAATTGATCTCTTCCCCATTTTCGTATCAATACGTTGTCGACCCCACAAGTATTCACTTAATTGACATCATTCTTCGAGCCATGTACAGGGGAACCTCTACAAAACAATGATGCATCGAAAAGTCCCAAGACTAGCACATTCTACTTCTTTCCCCTCGAACAAAATTATCATTTGGCAACAGTGTAGTTTGCACCTTTTCGTCCTACACTCCACAAAGGATTCAGCGTGACACTAGCCTAATTATCCTCCAAACTGCGTGGCCTATTGGAGCAAAATTCAAATACAAACCCAACTTCCATAGAATAAATCCTGAACGAACGAATTGAATTCCACGCTGGGAATTTGCAGACGGTGTTAGGTGTCAGTTTGATAAGTGGCCCCGTTGTTTGAACTCAAACGACCCGCCAAACGATGAACGCGGACAGATCGCTCCAATCCAAAACAATTGGACAGCGGACATTCGCGTAATTGATTTTCCTGACACTTTGCCAAAACCTTACGACGATTTCCCAATGTTAGCCGCACAGATGGGTCCATGAGAAATGCCGCGACACCAATGAGATTGGCACAATTCACGTTGCCGACGATGGGGCCATTGAGACACACAAACCAAGACGGTGATGACCAAGGCGACAACGAATCACCAAATTGCAGCGTTGAAGACAAATAAGAGGTCCAAGGACACAGCCTGAAGTCGTTCCATGCGGGCGGCTGGTAAATCGGCCAAAGGGTCGCACTGAATGTTCATTTCCCATGTTGCCGCGCAGACAGATACGCATAGCCATCTCATTATTGTGCCGCTGAAGTGGGAGGAGGGTTAGCATAAGATCTTTGAAGGTGGAATTGGCGGCTGTAGACGTATCCATTGGAATGCTACTGGTTCGGTTAGCTGCGTGTAAATTTGTGAAATCGTTGAGTTTTGTAGTTGCGATCGTTGGCAAGTTTTTTTATTACTGCCCACTGGCTACCGTTTTATTTTGGGGTCTCTCTATGGGACGAAGGGAATACCTTGTAAGATGTTTGGATTGCATCCTTATCGGCGATTAAAGCACTTGAATGGATCTTGTTAAACCTTGGCTCGGGGTATTTATGTGGCCGATGGGAACTTGACCAAGATCTCTGCTATCCTGAATGGTTTGGGGCAATTATCGTAGACTGTATGCGTCTTTGATTTGAGTCAAAGTCGGAACAAAGCCACCATCGATTCGGGGAGTTTGGTGTTGAGAGGAATTTTAAATGGCAACATGTCTTTGTTGAGTTGTTGCTGTTTTTGTTGTTTAAGTCGGGGAATGTAATTTGAATAAATTCACAAGGGCAGGACCAAATCTGAATGGTGAATGACGGTGGCGGTTGGCGGATGTGGTGGAGTATTTACTTTTGGAAAAAATACCACACGGTTATAGCGATTATGTTTATAATACATTTGTGAAGTTTGCTATTGATGTGCCACTATCCAGCTCTTGAACGTATCTGAAGTTTAGTGGGGATACCGCCCCATTTTTGGCTTAATACAAGCAATATAAATACTTACAAACTAGGGTATATAGAACCTTACAAATTAAAAGGTATAAAACTAACTAAGCTAAACAGGTGAACAGGGCATAGTATGAAGGAGAGTGTAGGGGCGGGTGGTGCGGGCAGGTTAGGCAGGAAAGTGTAGAAAACGTCGCTTAAGATCTGGGGTGGGAATAGTTTAGCAGGCGGTGTCTCAGAGGATGGGTAGTGAGGTCGAAGTCGAACAAGGTGGAGTTGGAGTTGATATTTCTGAGCATCCCCAAGGAGAATTAAGCTAAGGAGGTCGGCGAAGTTGGCCGAGCTGGAGAGGAGCCGATGAATGAACAGTATGTCAGCCAGGACCCTAGAGTACTCAAGCGTGATGGGGTTGATTCATTTGAGGCGGTTAATATACAGGGGCAAGATTAAGGTGTTTTCCCACTTTAGTCCACGGAGAGCGTACGGTGGGAATCGACTTTGAATACTTTCAATTCTACGGATATGGGTCTTTGTAAGGTGAAGTAAGGGGACCATACCCGGTTAGCGTATTCTAGCAGTGGATTGGAGAATTCTTTAGACCATCGTTTCACGAACCCGAGGGCAGAGCTGACTTTCAGGATCGTCTCGTCAATGTGAGAGAGGAAGTTAAGCTCTTCGTCGCAAAGGTCTCAAATATATTGGGCACGGGGACAGGTGAATATGCTTACATGAAAAGGTTATGGATTGTTACTTGGCGATGTTAAATACAATGCGGTTCTTTCCAGTTGTCAAGGTTTGATTGCAGCAGTGCAGAATCAAGTGGTGACACGATGGTCTTATATAACTTAGTGTCATCAGCTTATAGAGACACCAAGGAATGCTTAATGACCTTATCAATGTCATTAGTGGCAAGTATAAATTGGCGAGGGTCCTGGTGGCTTCCTTGAGGGACCCCAAAGGCAGCAAGGAAGGGGTTGGATATCATGGATCTAAATCGAACGGAATAAATTCTATCCTTTAGATCGGCAGAAATCCATTTCATCAGTCTAGGTTCGAAGCCGAGGGTGGATAATTTGAAGAGGATAAGATTGTGTGAGATTTTGTCAACCTCACTACCGTGCTCTAGTGCTGAGAGTGTGGAAGACGTGAACTCAACAAGGTAGGTTGTGGTTGATCGGTCATTGAGAAACCATGTTGCCCTGGTGAAATAAAATATTTGCAGCGAAAACTAAGAGATTCGTGTAAAATACTTTGGAGAATCTTGGGTAAATCGCAGAGTTTTGCAGTAGGGCGGTAGTTTGCGACGTGGTTTTTGGGTCCTTGAGAGAGTGAAAGATTGAAGATCATCGAGAGGTGAGCAGAGAGAATAGATGAGCATGTCTTGAGGAGGTTTGCAGGGATACCATCAGGACCCGGTGTGAACTCGTCTTTGAGTTGAAGTAGCTTAGATTTAATTAGGGACAGATCAACGGAGGTCGGGAGGAGGGCCCCGAGGGGAAAGATAGGTGAGTGGTCTAAGAACGCCCGTCGGCAGCAAAAGGGTCATGAGTGAATGACTGCCTGAAATGAGTGGCGAAGAAGTTAGCAATAGTAACAGGATTATATGAGGTATGAGAGTTTAAGGTGATCTATGTGGCGTAACCATCGGATTTACGTTTATAATTGACGAAGTGAAAGAGGGTTTTGGGGTAATTTTTCAGATTGGTCTGAGTTGTGATAAGATAGTTACGGTGAAGAGTGTTATATAGTTTAGCGAATTGGAGGTAACAGCCGAGAAATTTAGAGTGGTCGGGAATAGTTCGATTTCGCGGGAAGACGACCCTTAACTAGTTCCGTTTGTTACGCAGGGAGCGAAGCTTATGATTGTACCAAACTTACGCCTACTTTGGCTGTAGTTCCACCCCAAGGCTATGGGAAAATTTCGATTCACGGTGATGCGAATCTGATTTGCCCATAGTAAATAGCATGCATGCGCCTGGGTGAAATTACCTTGAAGGTGATGGGGTGTTAGGTGATCATCAAGGTTATTAGAATTCTAGAATTTGCATAGCTGCAACTTGCATGTTAGAACATGGGTATGGGCATGGCTGGAACGTGGGAATTGCAGAATTGCAATTTTAGGTATGAGAATGGGAAATGCATGCAACTCAAGGTGATGGGAATTTGATTTGCATATGACAAATAACGTGCAACATTAGATGCGTTGCGATTTTAGATATGTTTCAAGTTGCATTGTGAGAATATTGCGTACAGCAATTTGCATGGAATGCTATATGTTTGAGCAATGCTATTATGCCCTATACGTATGTTATATGTATGTAGATATTATTGATTATTGGAATTAAGATTATTGGAATTTTGCGTACAGCATACATACGTATTCATGTCGTGTACGCGAATCTGGGATTATTGGATGTAAATATCAGGGTATTGAAATTCTGCGTGTAACAGGCCCATGATTATATACGGATGCCCAATGTGGTTCAATATAGGCCCAATTTTTGGCGGAAAAGATCCGGGTGTTCGAAAGAAAATATCTCTGAACTTGTTTTAGATTATATCAAACACCGGAATCTGACTACAAAAGGTATTATCCAAATGAGACTTTATATACGAACTCGGTATAAACAGGGTTGATAATTTTATCATCAAACGATTGATTGGACATGTGTACACAGGAAAATTACTGTGTACATGTGGGGCAGTGATTGCCGACAAGAGGAATCAATAAGATTCTAAAATGGTTCATGTAGGATGTGAACCGAAATGGTTTTTGAGGAAATGGTGATGTTGCTTGATCCAGGGGCAAGATGATGATCTTGCAATGGGTTATGTTGCGGGTTGAGAATGGGGAGTTGGGTTGAGAAAATGGGTGGTTCTTCGGTAAGCTTTAAAGAACCCCCACAGATTATTACACAAATACTTTGTATTTTGAGAGGTGCGCCACAGCGACTTTGTTCCACCAGAAGCGTTCCTTGAATTTGATATGAATGGTCTTATACGGGATGAATCCGGAGTTCCACTGATTTATCATGTAGGTAGATCTTCCGTAGACGGGCGATTGTGCTACGATCAAGCAGTCAAGCGCACCAAAGAAGAGCTATTGCGGTTCAATAGAGCCATTTCCCATAATAATAATTACAATAGAACCAGGACGATATTATTTAAAAAGCACCAAAATTTTTTTGTTTATAGCCAAATTATTGAAGAAGAATCGTCGCCTCAATGGCTGAGTTGGTAAGGAGGTTGTGTCTTGCGTTTGATTGTGCAAGCCTAGGTTCAGCGGACGACTCTTGCTATTATGCAGTTCGGTACAATCGCGTTGACTCAGCGTGACGGTTCGCCTTTCCGGGGAGATTTAAAATAATAAAAAAATAGAACGATGCATTAAATTCCTCTCCACTTGGCATTACCTCTCGCACAAGTCATTTACCTTGCCGCAGTTTCACTCAGTTGGCTTTGGTTCTCATGAAATGCAATCGCCCGGCACGAGTCATTTGTTTCGCTTAATTGTTCCAGTTAAAGTGCAGTGCCCTTGGCGTACCTCATCACTTCGAATCACCTGTGGCGGTTCGTTATTATTCATATGTCTTACTTTCGCAGGCATAAGCATTTCTACTGGGAAATGCACTTGATATCTGGTGTAGGGTAATTTGTTATTATCTGTACGTTGCATTTTTGCAAACGTAAGCAATTGTCAGGGAATCTTCCATGCCACTTGGGGTGGGTCTTGTTTTTAGTATTTCGCTAACGATATATAATATACAACTGTGGCTATGAATGACTCGTAATTGGCTGGGAGAATTATTGAGCCTCACAGGCAGCCCATTAAAGAGGAAACGTTGGGTGATATTATCATTACATTAAATGGAATGTATATAGTGGGATACTACATTACTTCCTAGACAGAAAATGCTAGAGAAAAAATGCTTAAATTCTAGCTTATTTAAATTATATTCTAACTTACTGTTGTCTTGTATTATTACCTTTCGGATTTGTTTCTTTTATAGTCATTGCTATATTCATTAATAATTTACCAAAACAAACAGCACCAACAGTTTTGTTGGTTCAATGGCAAAAAAGGGCTGTGTACCAAAGCCGGTAAAGTAACTTCAACATCAGCCAGCTTACACAGATTTATCTTTTCGAGGATTAGGGTAGAATAAGATTTAGATTAAAATAAATTAAAGTTTTTATACAATTAAAAAAAATTAGATGTAAGCTAAATTTAAGTTAAAGAGAAAAAGAAAATTGGCATAACGTGTTTTTAGTTGTTATTTGTTATCCAAATAAACTGATTAAACACATTAAAAAGACAAACAAGATTTTGTCGCCGACGGGCAAAATACACGACGATGGTGATGTTAGGTTTAGCCTATAGCGTAAGTTATAATATATGCTAATTAAGCTAGAATTTAAGCTTTTTTTATCTAGCATATAATTTAGAATCAATAAAAAGAAAGAAAGAAAAAATGATGGATAAATGAAAATGGAAAACGCTTGATAATCATATCAATGTCGTTCATGGTCAGTATAAACAGGAGGGGACCTAGGTGGCTGCCCTGAGGGACACCAGACGTGGAGAGAAAAAGACTTGATAGAGTGAATCTGTAGCGAACTCTGAAGCGCCGACTACTCAGATATGAGAAAATACAGTTATTTGATGCGGGTTCAAAGAACAGGGAAAATAATTTAAAGAGAATATCTTGTGCGAAATTTCGTCGAAGGCATTATTTACTTGGTTGCAGTTCTCTAGCGCTAAGAGTGTGTAGAAAGTTAATTCAACTAGATTGTTGGTGGTAGATCTGCCAGAAAGAGAGCCGTGTTGGCTGGGTGAGGCAAGAGACTTGGCGGGGAAGGATAACGCTTTATACACAATGCTTTCAAAAAGTTGAGGAAAGTTTGGCTATAGGACGATAGTTCGAGACATCACCTTCGGGTCCTTTTTTGTGTACAGGGGAGATAAAAGAAGTTTTCCACATGTATGCTCTCAGAAAGTGACAGATTGAAGGATAACGAAAGGGGCCATGAAAGAACGGAGGAATATTTTTTAAGGAAAATAGCGGCGAGATTATTTGCACCGGGAGTGAATTCATCTTTAAGTTGAGTTAGTTTCAATCGAGGGTGGATCAATAAAATGAGATTCAAATCGATCTAGGGAGAAATTAGGTAAGTATTTGAAATCAGAGGAGTCAGGAACAAAGGATTCTTCAGTGAAGGATTGCTTGAAGAAGGAGGCAAAGAAGTTTGTAATGACATCTGAATCCGATGAGGTTTCCGAATTAAAGGAAATGGAGGCGAGATAACCATCGGATCTACATGTGTGATTATAAAACTGGAAAAAGGCCTTCGGTTCGTATAGCAGGTTGGCTTGTGTTTTTATTAGGTAATTTTGGTAGAGGGAATTGTAAAGTTCGATCAAGTGGAGATAGGACCACAAATAATTGGAGTAGTTGTAGACACAGTGACTACCAAGGAAAGTAGCTCACAACTTATTAAGGCCCGAAGTGTTAAAAATAACGAGGTCGTGCAGCCTCTTGTTAACGAAGTTCCAAATCAAGCCATTTCACGATGTTGTCAAGGGGAGCTTGCGGGGAAGAAGTCGTGGTTCCGGCGTATGACGCGGGGTTCAACTTTGTCCCACAAGTTCTACAAGGTCCGCCGTAAAATAAACTGTTCCACAAGGAAAAGGAAATATACACCCAGGACACCACAGCGCAGAAATTAAACACACTGCATTAATGTTCGAATGATTTTTTTATTGAAAAATATAGTTTACTGAGGTTCTTTTATTTAAAACTGATCTTACTGTATTTAATTAGCTTACGGAAAACAGATTCTACTTTCACCGACGATGACACGGATGCGGAAATATATAAGACAGTGTACACTACTTGTGGTGACTATACTTGAGGCACAAGAAAGAATTACTTTTGTATTAATCGCGCGCTTACTCGACTCGACGGGGTATATTCGCGTCCCCGTGCGCACCAGTGAGCGGGAGTGGTAACGATCTGCTCGTGTAGATCATTGTCTATGATGTGCATTGCAGCTGTATTGATAGAACGCAATGCATCGTGGGCATGGTGCTAATTGGTTTTAGCGTATTCAAGATGCGTATATTTGCTTTTGTCCCTTGGGTAAATATCGCCGGCCAATGTATATGTAAAGGAATTTGTTGTACACATCGTGAGGCTGGGAATAGGCGACGCAATGTTTATTATCCCTGGTTATGATGGTTACATTATATGTTTTCAGGAATTCATCTAGGGAAAATGCATATGGTAAGATTGGGATTTGCCTGGCAACCAAAGGTGCCGAATTGGGCTTCGGATTTATGATAAGTTTGGACAGAATTCTTGTGGGGAATTTGAATGCGAATTAATGCATGAAGGTAAGAATTCTCTTCCAGGAGCTTTTAGATAAATACATTAGATACTTGATGCGTGAAGCATTTACAGGTACAAATGCGATTGCCTTAGCGGAAAACTATGAAAGTTTGGTTGTAGTTATGGGGGGTTCTTCGGGTTTTGCGGAACCGCCACAAGCTCGTCAAATTCATGTTTGCGTGTTTTGAGGAACTATCTTGGGCTACATACATATTAGGTGTACAAATAAGTTTCCGCCGTTTGACAAAAGATGGCCCCACCAGAAAATTATGTAGAAATTGGCAGATGTCAAACCTAATACTGTGAGTTTGAACACGTAATAACAGCACAACCTTAAAATATCAATGACTTTGTATTAGCTTTACATTTTTTTTTTCGTGCAAAAATGTCTAGTTTTGTGCCAATAAGTGTCTTTTGCGGCAACTTGTGATTTACTTTTTTAATTAGAACAAAGCTGCCACTGAGGTGCATCGATTGCTTGTAAAGGCATATCGTGAGACTGCTTTGAATCAGACAAGTTGTCGTGAGGCCTTTCAAAAGTTTAAAAACGGTGAGTTTGACGTGGAAGACAAAGAACGAAGTGGAAGGCCGAAAGTAAACGAAGACAAGGAATTGGAGAGAAATCCATCCGTAACGCAAAAAAAAAACTTGCACGTACATTAGATGTAACTCAACAAACAATTTCACACCGTTTAAAATCGTTCGGGATGATTCCATACGAACTGAAGGCGAGAGACGTTGAACGCAGACTTTGCATAAGTGAAATGCTGCTTGCCAGGCAAAAAACAAGAGTTTTTTGCATCGTATAGTCACTGGGAATGAAAAATGGATCCATTACGATAACCCAAAGAAAAAAAATCATGGGGACCACCTGGCCATGCTTCAAGATCGACAACAAAACCGAGTATTCATGGGAAAAAACACATGCTGTGTATGTGGTGGGATCAGATTGGTGTCGTGTATTATAAATTGCTGAAACTGAGTGAAACCATCACTGGATTTCTCTACCGAACACAATTAATGAGAATGACCCGAGCACTCAAGAAAAAACGCACCCATTACTACTCCAGACATGACAAAGTTATTCTTCTCTGTGATAATGCTCGTCCACATGTTGCGGTGCCGGTGAAAAACTATTTGGAAACACCTCATTGGGACGTCCTACCGCACCCACCGTATTCACTAGACCTTGCCCCTTGTGATTATCACTTATTTCGATCTATGGAATATGGTCTGTTCGAGCAGCACTTTACAACATATGCATATTCCAAAAAAATGGGTCGATCCGTGGATATACTCAAAAGATGAAAAGTTCTTCCGAATAGTATATGCATGCAGCGAGAAAGATGGAAAAAACTAGTATATAGGAATGGACAATAGTTTGAATAAAACGTGTAGCGTTCTACGAACGCACAATTTCACCCAGGTAAGGTTCCTACCATTCAAGGAACATACTTACCTTATCATTACACGTGCCCACAGACACGTGTCCCAAAGCTCCTAATCATACCTGTAACAAGGGTCATAGGAAGCTGCTAAATGCGAACCCGATATAAAAAGAAGCAAGGAACTGAACGCCCCAAAGCTTTCAATATCAAGCTCAACAAGTCGATTGTAGCATACCTGAAACAAAGGTAAAAGCATCCATTCATCTTATTCCCAAAGATTGAAATGCACCGCACTCCAGCACTCCAGCACTGCACAATCTGAAATCCTGAACATCTACACGACGTTACAAGGAATCGCTATCGTCGGTAAATTAGCCGACCAACGGATGCACGTGCGGGTGGTCTGCCACAAAGACCATCAAATCCATCGGCAAACAAAAGAAACGGTAACTTTATGCAATAAAGCATATCGCCTATCCGCTGCCAAATTGTAGGCAACCGTAATTATCTCAACAAGATAATTCGGAATATTTACGAGAATAAAGCCAACAAAGGAAATACTCCAGTCCCACGATTCCTTTTTAGAATTTCACACCCATTAGAAAGGTGTAATGGATTGTTAGTTTTAACTAAAGAAGTTAAACAAAACTCATCCGAATTGCAGGATATCCTTCGGCCTGCGCGCCAGATGTTTTATGTAAATAATGCGGCACACAATCGACAACCGTCGAACTGAATTTCGATCACCACCACGGATGGTGATAATGATGTTTGATGATGAGCGAGTTTCGTCTTTCAGGAATATAAAATTACCCTTAGGACGTAATAACATGCTTCTAACAGAGATTCGAAAATTCTGTTAGCAGAGCGAATAGGAAATTTCTCTGTGCAGATATAGATACCAGGTTTTAGGTATCAGGTTAGGTATCAGGTTTTTTTTGGATTGAGATAGGGAGTCTAATTTGGAACGTCACCGGGACGAGAGGTCTATACCGAGCAGCAGGACAGAGAACCCCCCGCGGAGGTTGATAGGACGTCACAGAGAAACCCTCCAAGGAGGTCGGTCCGCGCAGCAAAATTTGAAAAAAAAAAAACGAAAGTAACGTGTGTCGAAAAAAAAAATTAAATTAACGTGTGCCGTAAAGTAATGGAATTAAGTGTGTTTCGTTCGTTCAGATTTTTTGTTATCGCATACGATGTTTTTGCAGATACGACCGGTACCTTCTTTTTCAATAAATTGCTTGTCACTTATTTCATAAGAAAATCTTATAAGATTCAAAACATAATAGACGACAACAATTAAATAAATGTTAAAAAACAATTTTTTTGGTGTTTCATTTGTAACCGCGTTCGCTCTGCGTGTTTATGTTTTCGCTGAGGCAAGCAGTGTTCGGCGGAACACTTGAACCACATAATAATCCGCTAAAAACGTACTGTACCGTTCTTTCATAATAAATTCCAAGTTTTTTTTAGAAAACGGCGGAAACTTATTTGTACACCTAATACATTAGACCGACTTAATCCATGACAAAAACTGCGTGACCGTGCAACTTGCCACCCCATATGATGTTAAAATATAGTGAATTCGTTATTTCGAGAAATGACCCGTCAATTTTTTGCCCCATTTGTGTGATTGAACCCCTTGCGATCTTTTACTTTGGGTTCGCCTTGAGTCTTTGGTGTCAGACAACAAGCCAACAACATTGGATGATCTAAATACCAACATTCCAGGTGAAATTGCAGAAACATTGGGTTCAATGGTATCACTTATATAAGCGTCCCCATGATGTATATTCTGTCAATCCGAGATACACTTGTGGGGGCGGGATCGTGACGCCACCATGGGCGAGGGTTCTACCTCGTCCCCATAACTCCTTAACACAGTTCCGCTGTTGATCGTTCTCCAAGAGCAAGCAACACAAACGAGAGACAACGCACGCCCGAAAGAAAACAAGGGCAACCAGACATCCCCCAAGTTAAATGAAACAATCGATTGTTGGTTGTCGATGTTCCTTTATTGTTCTCCGTTATTTTGCCTGTATTACAAATTCACGAAATTGCTGCGGAATTTTATTCGAGTGTGCCTGATCACCATGCAAAAGGAAATAAAACACGGAAGGTCTCACTGAATTTAATTAAGTTTATTGTTCGTGTTCTGCGGTATTTTGAACTTAATAATAATTGTCAATTAACTGAACACGTAATTATGCGACTTTACTGCACTGTAGGAAATACAAAATATATAGGGAAATGTCTCGTTTATTAAAGGTACTCAACACTACGGCAACGACTCCGGGGTATATTCGGGTATGTACGCGTCGCCGCGCCCACCGGAGAGCGGAAGCGGCAACGATCGTGACGGTCGGCGGATGGAAATGGACTCAACGATATTCAATCGTTGTCGAAAGAAATTCACCCAGTGAAGGTGGCTCTCTTAAATTAAGGATGCATTTCCTGTTCCAAGAGAGACGTAATGTCTTTTTTTGGGGTAACCAATAGATCTCATACAGAAGATCGTCACAGTACACATGTATGTGTGTACACTGGTTCTTTTACGGATCAAAGCCATGCGAAAGACTCTAAACAAAGAAAGGATAATGTGCATTCATGGGATGCGAATCTGGTAAAGCAAACAAAACCGAAACTCGTCGGATGCTAATTGGACCTTTGTTTGAGATATGCGTCGCGGCTAAATAAATAGACGCGGCGCAATGAAGAAATGGTGTTGAGGTTTTCGCTAGATTACCGGGAAATGGTGTTTATGGCATCACTGGTAAGGGTAAGTATTGAATTCCTATTTGCGTTTGCTTATGCTGTAGGATATAATTGGTGCCAAGAGATGCGTATATTTGTTTTGGTCCCTTGGGCGTAGGTCGCCAGCCAATGTGTTTGTCTGGTAATATATGATACACATAATGAAACCGGGATAAGCCAACTCAAGGGTAATATTTCCTGATTATGCGGTTGTATTATATATAAACCGCTGAATTTTCTTTCAGGAAATTTATGATAAGCTTGGAGAGAACTCTTATAGGGGATTTTAAATGCGAAGTTATGCATGCAGGTAAGAATTCTCTTTTCAAGGGGCTTTTTGGGTTATACCTTAGATAATCTTAGATGCGTAAAGCATTTAAGGTGCTAATGCCATTGCATTAGCCAAATTATGTGATTGGATAGAGTTATTGGTGGTTTTTAGGAAGACATACCGTGGGGTTTGGCGGATCCGCCACATACTCATTTTTCTAACTTCTTATGTGCTTCCAGCCCGGCGAAGGCCAGGACGATCCTTGTCACTGTTCAATCCAAGTTGACGTGACATCCCTGGATAGCTACTTTGGCAACCGCCAAGTAGTGAACCAATATTTGCAACGACATCCTGAGAAAGGTTGGCGCAAGGATAATAACCTTGCCCGGAAAAACATATTATTATAACCAATTTAACCAGTCTCAGATAACGACCGGATACCGGTGGCGAGACTTGTTAAATAAGGCCAAAACCGGATCCCGGTAAAAGTGCGGATGATATGGTGATGTGTGGTTTATATGGTGGACAAATTACGTTTACTCAATATATTATAACTTACATCGTCATTTTTGTGATTAGTCTGTATTCCAAGACTAATCAAACGAATTCCCTGGTAATAAGAAATAGAGAGCAGACGACTCCTAAATGCCGCAATATAATAGAAACAGCGTTACTTACCATGAATTGGTATAGATGCCTTCCTGACATCTAACAAATATATTGTTTCCCTGTTTAAACTGCTTGCACTGATTTTTACTTACAAACTCCTTGCAAACCAAAATTAAAATTGAATACCAAAATGAAATTGAAAAACATTTACGCATAGGGATGAAAGAAAGAGACGAATGACTTTGTTCCCCTCCTCTTTCACCAATATCCTCCTATTCAAATTGAAACGAATGTTGTTGTAATAGGCCTTAGATAAATTTACGAAGTCTTTTTATATGATTTTCAATTTTAACTATTTCTATGGAAATTCACATTTGCTATGTTAACCAAGCAACGCCTACTAATCGAATCGAACGGGTGCTTGTTCACTTGAGTGTTTTCTACTAATTCCACTGAAAACTTTGTAATAATATCAGGTTGCTTTTGAACCCAGTAGGCGTCGACTAGTCGACTAAATAGATAAACTGAAAAAATAATTCAATTATCGAGCAGACGTTGATATAGACGGACTGGCAAAGCGCGATCCCATCTATATTGGCAAATATATAGATATAGAAAACATTAAACTTAAATTAAAACTTTTTTTTTGTGAATTATTTAGTAAAGTTCTGTTATTCAGGTTTTCAGGACCTACCATGGACGTAGCAACGATTTGTTGGTGGCTGCTTAGGAGTTCAAAAATCATCATGGCACCAATCAGAACATTCTGGAGTTATATTTACGTAAACTATAATTACAGTTTATATTACATAAATTATTTTCATATTTTTAATTTTTTTAAGTTTCTTTAATTTTTGTTGAAGTATTTATTAACCTCCCCTTGATGCGGTGGGTGAATGTTTTCTTGTTAGCTCTTTTCTGGGGCTTTCTTCTTTAATGATACAGAGAGTGTAGTTTCTTTCTTTTAATTAATTTTTTTAGCCGTTCTTTAGATGATGCAAAGAGACAAGCTGATCTGTTTCGGCTTCTTTGGAACCACTTCTTAGAAGACGCAGAAAACCAGGCCTCTCTTTTAAGATTTAATTTGAGCTTGTTTTTAGATGATGCAGAGAGTCGAGATTTTCTGCTAAGAATTATTCGGAGCCCATCTTGAGAAGACACAGAGACTTGCTCCTGTTTTGAGATTACGTTTTAGGTTGGTTTTCGAAAATACACGGAGCCCAAGTATTCTGTTAAGATTTATTTTTGATCTATTTTTGGATGACGCAGAATGTCAAAATTCTCTGTCGAGAATTGTGCAGAGCCTCTCTTCAGAAGATCCAGAGAGGCCAAATTTGTTAAGATATGTTTTTAATCTACTTTTAGATGATGAAGAAAATGAAGATTCCGTTTAAAGATTTATTTTTAGACTGTTTTTAGATGATGCGGACGGTCAAGATGTTCTGCTAGGAATTATTCAGAGCCTTGCTGCAGATGACTATGTGGAGACCAGTTTCTCTTTTGAGATAAGTTTTTAGGCTGTTTATGGAAACTGGATGTGGTCAAGGTATTGTTATTATTTATTTTTGATATATTTTTAGATGCAAAAAGTAAAAAGTTTCTGTTAAGAATTATTCAGCACCTGTTTTCAGAAGAAGCACAGATGCATCATTTTTTGTTAAGATTTATTATTAGCTCGTTTGTTAAATGACGCGAAAGATCTGTGTTTTCAGAACACACAGGGGATACTAGGTTTTTATTTAAGATAATCTAGAGAATCAAAGATTCCTTTTTAAGATTTGTTTTTAGCCTCTTTTTAGAAGAGGCATGTGGTTTAAATCTGTTAGGATATATTTGGAACCCGTTTTGAAAAAATAGAGAGAGGAAGAGACAGAAGACTTTCTGTTTAGAGTTGTTTAAAGCTTCAAATAACCTCAACAAGAAAAACTTCTCTCCTTCTCCCCCTATCTCATACTTTCTCTTTATCTTCTCAAAGCAGGTTCCAAATATATCTTAATAGAGAATCTGCGTTTTCTAAAATCAGGCTAAAATCAAATTTCAGTGCAAATGCTGGACTTTCTGTATTTTCTAAAAAAGGCTCGGAGCAATTCTTAACAGTGAATCCCTGCATAATTTGAAACGAGAACAAAAATGAATCTTAAAAGGCATCTTGATTCTGAGCAATATCTAAAAACAAGTTTGGAATAATTCTTAGCAGAGAATCTTGATCACCTACATCTTCTAAACCCAGGCTAAAAATAAATCTTGATTCGTTGAATCTAAAAATCTCAAAGAGAACCCGATCTCTTTGTTTCTTTGGAGTACAGAGAATTTTGACTTTCTGCATCATCTAAAAATATATCGAAATAAAACTTAACTTGACTTGCATTTTCCAAAAACCGCTTAAAAATTAATCTCTAAAGGGAAGCTGGTCTCCACATATTCTGAAGACAGGCTCAGAATAATTCCTGACATAATCTTGACTCTCTGCATCATCTAAAAACCGTCTAAAAATAAATCTTAAAATGGAATCTTCATTTTCTGCATCATCTAGAAGTAGGCTAAAAATTATTCTTGACAACAAATCTCAATACATCTTCCGAAGACAGGCTCTGGACAATTCTTTACAGCGAATTTAGAATTTCCGCATCATCTAAAAATAGATCAAAAATAAATCTTAGCACATTACTTGGAGTTCTTGGATTTTCGAAAAACATCCTAAAAATTAATCTCAAAACAAAAGTTGGACTCTCCGCGTCTTCTGAAGACAGGATGTGAATAATCCTTAACATAAAATTTTGACTTTCTGTATTTTCCAAAAGCAAGCTCAAATTAAATCTTAAAAGAGAGTCCTGGTTTAGTGCGTCTTCTAAGAAGTGGTTCCAAAGAAGCCGAAAAAGTTCAGCTTGTCTCTCTGCATCATCTAAAGAGCGGCTAAGAATTAATTGAAATATATAGACTAGACTCTCTGCATTATTAAGGAAGAAAGCCACAAGAAGGGCTAACACGAAAAAATGCAACCTTCGCATCAAGGGGAAGTTAACACATCCTTCAACAAAAATTAAAGAAACATAAAAAGAATAAAAAATATGAAACCGACTGATTAAATTTAAACTGAAATTATAGTTTACGTGAATGCAACTGAATGGTGCTCTGATTGGTGCCAGGATGGTTTTTGAACCCCTAAGCAGCCAGTTCCGAACCGTTGCAACGTCCATAGTATGTCCTAAAAATCTGCATAACAGGACTTTAAAAAATAATTCACAAAAAAAAGTTTAAATTTAAGTTTAATGCTATCTATATTTATGTATTTGCCTATATATAAGGATTCGAGGTTGCTAGCACATCTAGACGAATTAACACAAGCTCTCTTATTTTTTTTACAAAAACAACCTGAGATTATTACAAGTTTTTAGTAGAAGTTTTTTTTAAGATCAATCAAGTAAGCAAGCGTAAAGCAATTGAGATTTTTTCAATAACACTTTTTTGTTCTTTAGTAAACTTAACGAATGTTGATTTCAATTCGAACAGTTCAAACTGGAGGTCTCATAAAAATACTCCGGACATTTTCAAGGCTTACTTCGAATGCAGCCGTCTCAAGAAGGATTTATTTTGAATAAGAGGTCATTGATGAAGGAGCAAGGAAGAATGGTATTTTACAAAGGAAGGCTTAATAGGAAACCTTCGACGCACTGTAAGTAAATCATCCTCAATTTCATTTTCGTGTCGAATTTAAATTTTAATTCGGAAATAAGTTTAGGTTAGAGGTGTAAGGGGTATAGACAGGGAAATAATATATGTGTTATAAACATAGAAAATATATGAGTTATAAACAGTGAATAAACAGAGAAATAATATATATGTTAGACGCCAGTAAGGTTTTTATAACAGTTCACGTCGAGTGAAGCTGTTTTTATTATATAGGGACATTTAAGAACAATCTGCTCTCTATTTCTTATTAAAAGGCAATTCATTCTATAAAATCAGTTTTGGGATATAGACGGATCGCAAAAACGACGATCTAGGGTCTTTTTAAGAGCGACGTAATGTCTAGAGAAAAAAAGCAAGAAGTTAGAATTGGATTGAAGAGCAGTTGATACGAATGGGTTCTCCAATAGGGACTTGACAACTTTTTTTCGGTAGTAAATTTTCATAATTTGCAGACGTTGTTCGTTCGTGTACTTAACCATGATGAAAATGTTGAGTTTACTGAATAAATTGACAGTGACAGTTCGATGATCAGTGAAAGGGTGCGTTCACAAATATTGTTACTTTTATCACTGTAGGGAAATTTCTTTGAACATTTGTTTGCCTATTACCTTGAATGAACCGGTATGGCTGCTTCGTTAAATTAAGAATGGTGTTTCTTTTCATAAAATATATAGAAGGAAAACCCAGAACAGTCAAGAGGCCGATTGAAGGCGGATACAAAACATGTTTCATTTCTCGCTGTTCTCTACTTATCTTATATTTATGATACTAAAATTTATTTAGAAAAGAATTAAACTCTAAAAACTGTATTGACATTAATTGATTGGTTTAGGTGCACTTGTTATATTTCTCTTTATGTAAATTGTTACATTTTTTCTTGTGATTTTTCTTATACTTCTTTTTTGTATGTATAGCCAACTTAATTGTTATACTCACATTATTTTAGGTGGGCTCCACAGCTGTGTCCTGTTGTTGGTGGTGATGCCTGCCCTGTTGCCGGGTACGCCTCTAGCCAACTGTGCGCCAACTGGAAATAAGCTGTAGCTATATTTGAATTAGAACGTGCAGATCCTCCTTGGATTTGTGAAAGAGCGAATACTTCTTGTTGTGAATGATGATGCCGCCCCTGTTGCCGGGTACGCCTCTAGCCCACTGTACGCCAACTGGAAATAAGCTGTAGTTTACTTCCCCACCACTAGCTATATTTGAATTGGAACGTGCAGATCCTCCTTGGATTTGTGAAAGAGCGAATACTTCTTGTTGTGAATGATGATGCCGCCCCTGTTGCCGGGTACGCCTCTAGCCCACTGTACGCTAACTGGAAATAAGCTGTAGTTTACTTCCCCACCACTAGCTATATTTGAATTGGAACGTGCAGATCCTCCTTGGGTTTGTGAAAGAGCGAACACTTCTTGTTGGATGGTGATGCCGCCCCTGTTGCCGGGTACGCCTCTAGCCCATCGTACGCCAACTGGAAATAAGCTCTATACTTCCGCGCCACTAGCTTTATTTGAATTGGAACGTGCAGATCCTCCTTGGGTTTGTGAAAGACCGGCCACTTGTCGAATATCATGCCGTTAAGGTAAATAAAAAACCTTCAAATTAGGATTTTACTACTGTTGCTTTATTTTAAGGTTATTCTACTATTTAAAATTACGGAAACTTTTCCTTCAATTCATTTAATACTTTAAATTTCACGTTCAAAATTATTTTTACTATTTAACAAACACCGTAACTTTTCATTCAATTTATTACAGCACAGCAAATGGCCAACAACAACTGCAACCGAAGCACACAACCGTTCCAAGCTTCCCGGCCGTCTCAACGAAGATTTCCCGACGATGATTAACTTCGAAACTAACCGACGATATCATCGCCAGAGGGGGGTTATGCACCACCTACATTTATTTTGTTTTCAATTTGTTTTATGTAATTGAATGTTAAATGTATTTAATGTTTTTGTATCGTGTAATTACGTCTAATTGTACATTCCATTTATGAATGTGTTAACTTTTGGATAAATGATTAATTGTAATGTGTAAATTAATGTTATAATATAATTGTATTTAAACTGAAATTGTTCGTTTCTTCGTCGGTGGATTCTGTTGGGGCGTGTACGTTTATAAATACATAATTGTACCATAGGCCCTGTATTTTTAGCACAGACATTCGGTCAATAATAAATTGCACATCTTTTACATGGGGCGTAATCTTCTTGCTTATGATGAAGCCAGTTCCGAGGTTATGTGTATCGGTACCTCCACACACCAGTGTAAACCCCTTGGTTTCGATTACTTGATGTGGGAGTCGAACTTCCTGAAGCGCGATGATGTCCATTTTATATTGTTTCGCGTTTTCTACGACCGTCTGTATCGCGCCTGGTTTATATGACGTTGGAACATTCCACGTGCCGACGCGTATATCCCGCTTTTTCAGTTTTTCCCTACGTGTTCTTTTTGCCGAGTCAGTGTTTTCTTGATAATTTTTTCCCTTATGGTAGTGTCGGCTCATCACACCTACGCCTACCGGGTTTTTCGTGGAATTGTTTTTGGATATTGGTTATTCATTTTTGATCCCACGAGACTTGGGGTTTCAAATAGTCCCCCACATCAGAGCCCCGTTTTGATGTGGTAAGGTCTGCTTACTGCTCTGATTCGACCCGGTGTCAGAGAGGCGCCGTTATAATACAGCGGGTATACCCCTGGCTGCAAACCATCCAATGGGCACGGTGACGCGTAACACCCTGGATTAGGGGTGGTAGATCTTTGTATGTTACTCCTCGCTAGCCTGTCTGACATGGGTGACCCGCACCGCGTCAAGGTTTCTACCAAGCGGGGGGCAGCCAAATGTATGGGGTTCCTTAGGAGATGCAAAAAGTACTTCACACCATCCAACATGGCCACTATTTACAAGGCGTATATTCGTCCAAAAATGGAGTTCCACTCTCATATTTGGTCAGACGCATCCAAAACTGCACTACACGTGCTCGATAGGATGCAAAAACGAGCAGTGAAACTTATTGGGGACCCAGCCGTAAGTCGATCAATTTCGTCGTTAGAACACAGGCGCAACGTATCATGCCTATCTCTTTTCTATAGGTATTACCGCGGTCGTTCCTCAACTGAACTTGCTGAATGCGTTCCGCCCCTTCAGACATTTTCCCGCGATACCCGTCAATCTGTGAATGCGCATCAGTTCACGTTGAAAGCGGACTTTAGGCGCACAAATAAACATAGCGAGTCATTCTTTAGCCGAACCACACGATCGTGGAATGTTCTGCCTGATCATGTGTTTCCTGGCCGTTGTGATGTCTGGACATTGAAGACCAATATACATCGACACCTCGTTTCCTTATCCGCTTCCTCTCCATCCGCTCGCACTCTGTTCTGACATTTAAGGGTACTTCAAAATATCCTTTTGTGCGCGCGTTAGTGTAAAAAAAAAAAACTAAAAAAAAAAAACCAACAGAACTGTTGGTGCTGTTTAATATTATCGTCCCGGTCTATGTGGGAGATAGGCCTATTGAAGCAACCATTAGGTCTCCTAGTATAGTTGTTCCATCTGCTGAGGGGTTATCTTTTAAAAGCTTGAAGCTTTTCCATTAGGATCACAGATTTACAAGACCATACTGCAAAAGCGTGTGATAGTCTAGATCGGACTAGCTACATATATCAGAGAAATTTAACTTAGATGACTATATTACTCCAGGGTTTTGTGCAGTTGCTTAAGTGGAACATGGCTCATATGCCCGATGACATTTTTTTTTGTTGCAACATTTTTTATTTTGTTTTATATTAGTTTCTAATTTATATCATCATCATCGGCACTACAACCGGGGACCGGTCTTGGCCTTATTTAGCAAGTCCTGAGGCTTGTTAAATTTTTCATAATGATTTTTTTTTTTTTCGGACAAGGTCATTAGTCTTGCGCCAGAGGCTCCCCGACGGGGAATCGAACCCCGGTCACCAGCGTGACAGGCGGGTACACTAACCACTATACTATCGAGGAGCTTCTAATTTATATGCTAGACAAAAAATGCTTAAATTCTAGCTTAATTATCTTATATTATAACTTACTGGTCCTACGCAGACGCTCTAAGCTAAAACTAATGACTATTGTGCAATTCGATGAAATTCATTTTTGGTATATACATAATCCACAACATATTTCAATTTATTTTATGACAGACTCAAATTAACCTTTTTTATGCCGGACTAAAATGCATCTCGTATTTTTTAATTATCGTTCTTTATTAAGGGCAGATTCTAATCGCGGTACCCAAAGAAAGATATTTTCCTGAATTTTTTTCTCACAGAAGGAAATGAATAAAAGAGTAAAATTTTTGTCACTTATTTATTTACTTTTAGGGTACATAACCAATTTTTTTTATTACAACATAATGTCACAAAAATATCTGACGAGCCCAGTATTGTGATCGTCTCAAAACAAAAAAAAAAAAAATAGTCGCACCATGATACTTTAGCAGCTGTAAAAATTATGAGAAATGAAAAATCATAGAATTTTTAGAAAATTGAGTGTATTTGGATTCTGAAGTAGAAAATTAAATTAATGGCAAACATTGAAATTTTGTTTATTTTTGTAAACCCTAAATTATACATTTCTGAGACTAATGACCTTGCCCGAAAAAAAAAGCAAATCATTATGGAAAATTTAACAAGCCTCAGGACTTGCTAAATAAGGACAAGACCGGTTCCTGGTTGTAGTGCCGATGATGATGATGATGATGAAATTATACATTATTTACTTTGAGTTTATGCCTTTAGGCGTACAATCACGTTTGTAGATTTGTTTATAGTTATGAGGACCTCATCCTTTAAAATGTCGCTAAGGAAAAATACAAACAAATTTTGTGGCGGTTCCATTCAACGCCACTACTTACCTGCCCATTACGATCAAGTAACTTACTCCTAGGTTTAAGGACAAGTATTCTTGGCAGGTCCATTTGTAAAGCCATTACTTACCTTACCATCATATACGCTAAGAAATCTTCTAAGCACCTAAATCAGTAATTGCCATTTGCTAACGCTATCGCATTAGCATCTACAAACTTTCACACAAGGGCATGCTTGCGTGGCGGTTCCGCCAAACCCCACGGTTCGCCTTCCTGAAAAAACCCCAATAATAATTTATATAACCTAAAAGTCCCTGGAAAAGAAAACTTACCTTTCATGCATCTCTTCGCATACATTTCCTGTAAGATTGCTTTCTACCTTTTCAAGAGCCCCAGACAAATTTCAATTTCCCACACCTGCACTGCAATTTCCACCCACCATACCTGAAACATTTCCCTTTGCAAGGACATTAACGCATACAACGCGTTAGATAAGGTTCCTGGAAATGATTCTGTAAAGTGCATATGGCATCATGAATCCCAAGCCAGTCGGCACCCTTTGGCTGTGTTAAAAACCCATATTAGACGACAGATCTCTTCTAAAGTGTGCAGTTTGTAAGAGTGAGGGACACCCCGCTAATTATCGAGGATGTCCTAAATTCCGCGAACTACAGGGAAAAACGTTTTCACAGCAACGAAAAATAGAACACCCGATAGTTCAAGCCCGACCAGCACTAAATGTAACACCCCAGTTGTCGTATGCTCAAGTAAAAGCTGGTAGGAGAAACACGCCACAACCCACCACACGGGTACCGCCGCAACATACTGGGCCTCCAGAAACAATAACACTAGCAGATGTGCTCACAACCTTGCTCGCTATTCAGACGCAGATGAAACAAATGCAAAAACAAATAAAGGACCAGGACACTAGACTAGACTGGGTCTATTCGCAATTGTCTAGCCAGCCGTTAATATAAACCCCCCAACAGAAAGCACAATTAAGGCTCTAGTCGTGAATGTAAATTCCCTTATTAGAATCGAGAGAAGAGCCGCTCTCTTTAAACTGTTGCAAGACGAAAATCCGGAGGTGCTTCTGGCTAGCAAAACTAAGCTGAATCAGAGGCATAAACTATGTCACACAAACTACGACATTATACGAAGAGACCGACCCAACTGAACGCAAGGAGGAGGGGTGGCAATCTTTGCTAAAAAAGAACTTCAACATAAGGTAATATATAGTGGTGAGATGCGCAGATTTCAGGTGCTTGAAGCGTGCATTATCCGCATACCCCTCCGACAAGGTAGGGTGATGTATGTGATATCTGCCTACGCACCAGAAGCACATCAACAAAATCAATTTATAGTGGAGCTAGAGACTCTTTTCCAATGCTTACAACTTTACTCGGAAGGGAACTATTACATCGTAGGTGGCGATTTGAATGCTAAACACCCAAATTGGGAAAATAGCATATCCAACACGAGAGGAAATCAACTAGCTGGTTGGCTAGATCAACATCACATTGAATATAAGGCTGACCTGCTGGCTACAGAATATCCTTCTTTCCCCAGAGGCGGGTCGTTCCTCGATATTATGCTTATTGACACACGACTTAAACATACACATACTAACAGACAAAATATAAACTGCCTACGCACAATTGAGTATGACAGCGACCATTGTGCATTATCAATCGTGATAAAAACACCAAGCGAAGTTGTGGAACTCGGTGAATGTATGATACCGCAACCCTATAACTATGGGGGTATGCGATGGACGCGTTTCACGAGAACCTTAACAAGAGAAGTTCGCTTAAAAGATATTAACCCTCCTACCAACAGAAACATACCCAACGATGACATCGACAAATACATACAAAAAATGGACGAAACCATAAAACAAACTATGGATAAAACAATACCAAAAACCACACATTAACACAAAAAAACAACATTAACATGTACCGAAACGCCACAATCAACGCACTCCACAGGAAAAAAAGTAGACTTTTGTCGCAACTAAAACTACGGTACAGACGATTTATTGATAGGCACGACCAGGAGATAATATCACTGAAGTCCAGATTAAAAAATCTCCAACAGCTGATAAAAGCCAACTATAGGCTATCAGCAAATTTGTATTGGAACAACAAAGTTCGGGCGGTAAAATCCAACAACCCTAGGATGTTTCCGCAGATTAATAAAATATTTAGACGGAGTAATGAAAACGAGATTCAGTGTCTCCAAATACCACGAACTGACGAAAACCAACGAATGCTGACAAATATAGGCATAGACACAAACAACGCCATCCTAAATGACGAAGTTTTTGTGTTTGAAGATGCCTTGGAAAAAGTGAATGTTGTAGGGGCCGTCTTCCAAGATCTGTACAAGACAAATGAAGTGATTCGCCGCAAACATGGCTTGGAAGATAGAGTTTTACTGAATTATCGTCATCTTCGAAATGACATTTCACAGTGGCGAGCAGAAAACCATGGTTTTATCGAATTCAATAATGACAATACGGCAAACGTCGAGATGACTGTAGAAAGTGCCAATAGCCTTTTGATCACTAGTGAAGACATCCATGGCGTCTTTGCATCATTAAGAAACAAAAAATCAGTTGGAATCGATGGAGTACCCAATATAGTACTCAAACATCTTCCTCCCATCGCAATGGACATATATGCAGTCTTGTTTAACAACGCTCTGAACAACGCACACTATCCAGTACGTTGGAAAACGGCCACCATCCAACCGTTACCAAAAAAAGGGAAAGACAAAACAAACCCAAAAAATCTGCGTTCGATCAGTTTGTTACCGAGTATCAGTAAAGTATTCGAGAAGGTTCTAAACAAAGCTCTACTTAAATGGGTTGAGGACAATAATATTATACCAAATAACCAGTTTGGTTTTAAAGCTGGTCATGAAACCACACATGCCGCAGCTAAACTGGTTTCAGACATTCAGTGGAATAAAAATCTGAAACAGTGCACAGGTGCCTGTTTGATTGACTTGGAGAGGGCCTTCGACACCGTTTGGCTAGAAGGGTTATACTTCAAGCTAATGAGACTAGGCATTCATAAACCACTATTGTATATACTATACGACATGTTGAATGAAAGGAAATTCGTCGTCAAAAGTGGCAATGTGACCTCCAACATTACTTACCAAATAAAAAACGGTCTGCAACAGGGAGCGGTGTTATCTCCAATCCTTTTTAATATTTACACTAGCGACCTAATAAGGTCTCTTCATCAGGCTATTGCGAATTGAAATCATTAACAGATTATTACAAGGGGATTTCAATGATGTTCAGCGATACTGCGACTACTGGAAACTCAAAATCAATATCCAGAAGTGTGAAACCATCCTCTTTAGAACACCACTGGCTGAAGCTACCAGGGACACCAAGAAAAACTGGCGAAAGCTAGCTATTATGGGACCACACCAACAAACACTGGAAACCAAAAATGTAGTCAAATACTTAGGCATCTGGCTGGATCAGTATCTATATTTTAACAAACATGTCCAGGCTGCGCTGGCCAGGGCAAAGAAAGCTTATGCTATGAAAAAAAGACTGTTTCATAGTAGTCAACTTGACAGCAGAGTTAAAGTTATATGCTACATGGCTCTCATCAGACCGATGATTATATATGGATGTCCAGTGTGGTTTAATGTGGGACCTAGCTTAATGGAAAAGATTCGGATTTTTGAGAGACAATGCCTCAGGATGTGTCTCAACTTACATCGTACCTACTCCTGAATCCGATCACAAAAAATACTATCCCAATGAAGCGTTGTACAATGGGGCCAATATAAACAGAGTTGATAACTTTATGATCAAGCTGATCCGAGGGCATCTTGGGAGAGCAATGAGCTCCCCGAACGATTTAATTTTTGGTGTATATTACTCAAACAATATGTATTATGAGGGGGTACGTCGCAATGGATTTATTCCACCAGAAGCATTCCTTAGTCTTGACATGAATGGCCTTATACAAAATGAATCCGCTATACCGTTGATTTATCACGTGCGTCGGTCGGGTACAGATAAACGAATATGTTATAATCGACAAGTTGCGCACACAGATGAAGAGCGCCTGCAGTTTAGGTTTAGGTTTAGGATAGAGTTAAGGTTAAAAAAAAAAACAAAACATTAGTTTAGTATTTAAGTTAGATATAAGGTAAAAAAAAAAAAAAAAAAAAAAAAAAAAAAAAAAAAAAAAAAAAATATGCATGAACGAAAACAAAGGGCGAGTCAGAATAGAAAACCACCTCTCAGAACCATTTGAAATCCGTGACGGACTAAAGCAGGGAGATGGTCTATCACCGTGTCCTTTTAACCTTGTGCTCGAGTATGTCATCAGAATGGTACAAGACGACAACATGGCCGGATCATCCCTTAACGGGGTCACACAAGTGCTCGCATATGCGGATGTCATCGCCGTTCTGGGCGGTAATCTAGAAACTGTTAGTAAAAACTGTGAAATCATCATGCAAGCGGCAGAAGAGGTGGGCCTAGAAATAAATGAAGACAAAACAAAATACATGATTACGGCGAGAGCAGGTGGACCTCAGAGAACACATATAAACGTCAGAGGTAAGATATTTGAAAAAGTTAAAGAATTTAAATATCTGGGAACGATACTGACGGCCAGTAACGAAATGTCGAAGGAAATTAACAAGAGACTGCATTCCGGCAACGCTAGTTGGCACGCAGTCAGTAAACTGCTGAAATCCAGACTGCTATCACGTAACATAAAGCTCCGTGTCTCTAGAACCATAATCATGCCGATTGTTCTATATGGATGCGAAACATGGGCTCTCACAAAACGGGAAGAAAACAAATTCCGCGTATTCGAGAATAAAGTTTTGAGAAGCATCTTTGGAGGTAAATATGACGAGGAGGCAGGACAATGGAGGAAACTCCACAACCACGAATTGGAACAGCTATTACGCAAACCTACAATAGTGAGAGTAATCAAGTCGCGAAGATTAAGATGGGCCGGACACGTGGCGCGAATTGGGAATGATAGGACCGTGCATAGAATTCTTGACGGTAGACCAACGGGAAAGAGACTGGTAGGAAGGCCGCGACGGAGATGGGAGGACAATGTTAGGTTTGACCTTGAGGAGATCGGATCGAATGGTCAAGCGTGGAAGGAGAGTGCCCAGGACAGGGAACGATGGCGAAACCGAGTCGGTGAGGTCATGAGCTTCCGGGTTCCTACAGGCCAATAAATAATAAATAAGGTAAAAAAAAAATAACAAAAACAAAGTTTTTTCTGTTCTTCATTTTCTTTGTATCTAATTAAGTTCCATAAAAATTCATGTAAACAAAATAATCACAATGTCGAAAGACAAATTTTCATGCTTTAAGCGTATGCATGTAACTTAGAGAGTCCGCAAAGGACCAGTAAGTTAAGAAATAAGATAACATAAGCTAGAGTATAATCATTTTTGTCTAGCAAGTAAGTAAGTTATAATAATAGGAAGAAATAAAAAATATTAAAAAAAAAAAAAAAAAAAAAAATTAAAAACCCATATCGGACAGCTTGTTTTTACAGATGCCATAAACCATATTTCTACGCATGTAAACATGCATAGGATTCAACTCATTGTTTGTTTTCCCACTAACAAACAATCTGCAATTTCTTTCTCTGCCGCAACTAATTACCTGGCATATACAAATGTAAGCAAGGGATTCGTTTTGGTCACCGACCCAAGATACGATATGCAATTTCCATTGTATAAAGTATCGCTCCACTTAGCACCTTTTTACCAAGGTCCATCATAGCGACGTTGCATGGGGTAAACATGACCCTCATTACGGAGCGAACCATTTGGTCGCCTCTTCCTTTGTTCTCGCCGTCTGCTTGCTTCGTTGTTTCATTGCCTTCAAGCACGTGCAAATAGCATCGATCAGTACGGCCTCACACGCGTACCATTGTACTGAATGAGTGCATTTCCTTGGCGGCCACACCCTTAAGAGAAAAGTTTTTCTCACGACTAACCGAGGATGGAATTCAAACCAGAGTTCTATCCTCGAGGAGTCTCATTCCATCACCAGATCAAGTCAGTCGGGTCTCCACTACGCTACCTTAGCGCTCGGTACGCGTAAATACGATGGGTCACCCTTTTACTATCGAGGGGTGCGATCAGAGTTCGCACCCCTGCGCGTCGTGTGTGTACACATTTTTTCTTTCGTGGCGAATAAAAAAAGACAAATTTATTTTCTTAATTAAATACACAATATTCTATTAAATTATGGTTTTTACTTTGCAACCATTAAAACATTCGTTCAACATAAGCTATTCATTTAATTGTACTCCCGAAACCAACGTGTAAACTAAAGTTAATCGTTTTTCCAAAAGTAATCCTTTTTGTGTGGAAAAGTGCTGCAACCAGAAAGAAATTAATTCTGGTTCACATTGGATTATCAATTTAATTAAATATCAATGGAGATACAATTAAGTAAAGTGAAATAAAATAAACTATGATAAATCTTGTGTTTATTTTTTTCATTCCCGTCTGGTGATTGTGTGGCGTTTTCCTATTGTGTCGGTAGAACATATATATAATGGAGGAGGAAGTGAACCAAGTACCCATGCTGGTATATACTTCCTCCCCACACTTGCATCCAACGCATCATGTTCCTGAAATATAATTCGGTTATCTCATCATGTAACCGACATTAACCCTAAGAAGCATTTTTTTATACACGTGCAGGACATGTTCACCCTTGCCTTATCTGCTGACCCATGGGTCGATCGTTCAAACGACAATCTACAGCACAGCTCATTGCTGGCCACCTACAGGGATTCAAGTGTGGTTTAATGTAAACACACACCATCGACAGATCGACCGATGAGACGTTAGCAAAGTGAGCACGATCGAAGTGATGCTATACGCAGTAGCCGATCGGGTAAACAATCAATATGCCCATGTTTATCAAATGTTCAACAGCTGCAGCCAAATTTCCCATGATCGGTCGCTAACCGAGAACCGATAATTGAATTGGACACGACCATGATTGTTATTCAAACAATCATACCAATGACCATGTCCCACGATCCGTTTCCCTAAAACAAGCATGCACCCATGCACCCTGGCCTTTGCCATCATAAGCGATGTTCTGTTGACTTAACATCAACAAAAATAACATCTGTCCTCTATCGTTATGATGGCAATACGGCCAGCCTCCGTTCATGATCCTCTATTTGATCAGCTGCATGATTGATTTCTTTCCGTAGCACCCTTCGCATTTTTGTTTGTCCTTACTTCCAGCGAATGGGCATTCTACCAGACCTGTACGGTTACGATGGAAATACTTCCATTAAAACCCAAATCGATCGTTCATTGGTCATCACCAAAGAAAAAGATCCGATTTGCTCCTCCCACATCGGTGGAAATCCACCACCGTCGCGACTGGTTGTATGTTCTCGACAACAGCCTGGGAGCCAGATTTTAGTCACCGCTGCGTTCAGACACGCAAAACAAATCGAGTTTAACCACGAGTTGTGCACTCCTAATAGGAAGAAATCTCTGCGCGGGTATAACAGTTATTTCGACACTCTGTTGTCCAGTAAATGCGATCCGTGATCGTGGGTCAAAAATAAAAAGGTCGCCGAGGAAGTTAATAAAATATAATACATTTTCCTGTTGTGTATAATCTGTTTGTGTAAAAAAAATTAAATGACAATAAATTCACCCATCTGTATTTTCGGATAAATTTCGATTATCGTCCAGTTGTAAAACCACCCAATGACATTAAAGTGAGGAGAAAGGAAGACCTAGAACAGCCAACCAAGGAAGTTAACGAAACATAATCCTTTTTTCTGTTGGTGTTAAATCCGTTTGTGTATAAAATAGAATTACAATAAATACACCCAACGGTATTTCGGATATATATTAAGTATTGTGTAGTTTGTAAAACCACTACAACGACATTGAAATAAAGAAGTGTTAATAGTCAAAATAAAAACTACTGTGTTTTATTTTCCTTCTGGAGTGAAGTTCCGTTTCTCTTGGAGTACAATACCCAGTGATTACCATCTGTGCGTTTCACTTTACCTTTGTGGCTCCTGGGTCCACCGTGTTCGGCGGAACTTTGACAGTGACAAGGAGTGGTGTTTGTAGTGAACCCGTGTCGTACGCCGGCACACCTACATCAAACCCCACAATTTTGTCTATTTTATTTAATTTTTTTTACTTTTTTTAAAATTGTTTACTTTTTTAATTTTTTTTTTAATAGTTGTATTTTTTGGGCAACCATATTTATTGCTCAACATAGTTGGCTTCGAGGGCGATACAGTTGATATAGCGATTTTCCAACATTTCGACGTCCTTTTTCTAGTACGAGACGTCCAAGGCTTCGAAATACGCCCCCACGATGAGTTCCTCATTGGATCTGAATGTATTTCCCTGGAGCCACCGCTTAAGTTTTCCGAATAGATAATAATCGCTGGGGACCAAGTCTGAAGAAATCGTAATTGGTGCAATTTGGCTATCGCTTTCAAGAACGTGTGTGATTGTGCGTTATCGTGATGGTTCAGAACTTTTCTCTTTGCTACATGGGGTTGTTTTTTCTTTATTTCGTCGTTCAGTTTGTCCAAAATACTCCTTTGGCTGTTCTTCCATCCTGCAGGTAATCGATGAAGATTATGCCAAGCGCATCTCATAAAAACGGAGGCCATAACCTTCCTGACTGAGTATTGGTCTATTGACCGCTTTGGTCGGCTTTCAAGACTTTCCTCTCAGGCGTATGGTCAAGGACCCACGTTTCATCCATCGTCACAAAACGTCGAAAAGAGTTTGCTCGATTTCGCTGCAACAACGCCAAACCGCCCATCGAATCATCAAATCTGCTGTTGTTGACCGACGGTCAGCAAACGCGGCATCCATCCCCCCGATAGCTTTTTCATCTCCAAAATATCGTGTAAAATTTATCCCGCCCGTTCTTTTGAGATGCCCAGCGCCTTATCCAACTCGCACAACTTCAGTTTACGATCACTCAAAACGATTCGATGGAGTTGCTTTATGATTTCTCCACACGTAACCTCTTTTGGCCTTCCAGAGCGAGGTGCGTCTTCGGTGCTTGTACGACCCATTTTCAATTCACTCCACCAAAGATAAAATGTTCTCGAAGACGCAGATGTGGTATAACATTTCTGCAACCATTGTGTTACGTCTCCAGTCGCCGTGCTTCCTCTTTCGAGGGAAGAGCGTGGAGGTTATTATAATCTTTTCTTTTATTATTAAAACAATTATAGTTCTTATTTATTTTTATATTTTATTTTGTTTTATTTTTATTTTATTGAACTCAGCTATCTCAAGTTGAGCTCTCTTCTTTCTGTTTTTTTCATATAAATTTACTTGTTTATATAGAACATTTTGTTCTAACTGACTGTGGCGTATAAACTGAACAAAACAATCTAGAAGTCTCTGTGACTTAGAATTTTGAATAAACCCTGAACGAGAATCAAAGTGGCCATGTTTTGAAATGAAAAATGTGCTTGTTATGAAAAGGGGCATATTTATGAAATGTGCTGTAAGTGACTGGATATAGAATATAGTGTCTGTTTATTTATGAAATGTGCTGTAAGTGACTGGGTATAGAATATTGTGTCTGTTTATTTATGAATTGTATTAACTGAGAATGTAGGATATGTGAGGATGTAGTTTTAAGGGTTGTGTTTTTAAGGGTTGTGTTTGAAAGGACATGAGTTAGTGTTAAAGCGAATTAGGGTAGTATTCTGGAATACAACATCCCACCCTTCTTCGAGAAAGAAAATTATCCTTGAAGAGAATAATTTTCTGTTAACTATTGCTTAGATTAGCTTTAATTACCGACTTGGATTTTCGTTCAATTACAATGGCGTTCAAAGTTAATCTTATATCAAAAGTTACAAAAATCCAAAAGTTCTTAATACTAGAAAAATAGGTTACAATAATCTAAAAGTTTACTTATAGTCTACTTACATTATCTTTTAACTAACTTTAAATATTTCTAACTAACTTAATATTTCCACTTGGAACCTTTTCTTGTATTATCCAACAACTTTTTTTTTTTCTATACGTATAATTAATATTATTTCTCAAAATTCTCTTTTTCGTTCGAATTATATCCCAATATATATTTTAAAATGTATTATATCCCAGTATATAATAAAATTTTTTTTTCAAAAATTTTCTTTCTTTCTTCCCCTTTTTTAACTTTTTTTTTTTTTTTTTTTTTTTTTCGTTTCCGTCATTTCTTACAATTGTTTTATATATTGAATAAAAACAAAGGCCATTTGTTAAGTGTCTATCTTTTCCTTAAATTTATGGAAAATTTTCCAACCGTGTTTAATTTTAAGATAATTGTTAAAAATTTGGTTATGTTGTGTGTATGGGTTATTTATTTATTCCGAAAATAGTTTTATATTATTATTGTGTAAAACTTTGAATTTATTTCCTATTTTGTTTCTGAGTTTTCATCGGATACTATGTTGTGTATTTCGTAGGGACCCTCCCATAAGGAAGCGAGCTTATTTTTTCTGGTATGGTTTTTTATGAGTACCTTGTCGCCAACTTTGAATTTTTTATGGCTTGTCCCTTTGTCATAACACGCTTTAGATTTTTCCTTTTTGTCCTGCAATATGTTTTTAGCAATCTTGTAACCGTACTGTAGGCGGGCTTTTAGTTCGTTAGCGTAGTTCTCATAGTTGTATGACGTTTGCGGATTTATGCTGATCGAATTCGGTATTCGTGCAGGAAAACCATAGAGTAATTCAAAAGGGCTAAATGCGGTGCTACTGTGCGGTGTGGTGTTATACACAAACATTGAATATGGTAGCCAAGTATCCCATGAGAGTTGGTCCTTGTTAACGTAGTGTCTGAGATATTCGGCCAACGTTCGGTGGCTACGTTCTAAGACTCCATTTGTTTGGGGATGATAAGGTGTTGTTTGTATCTTTTTGATTTTTAGAATCTTACATATTTCTTTAAAAAGGTGGCTTAGGAAATTGGTGCCTTGGTCCGTTAATACCGCGTCGGGTATTCCGAAACGACATATGATTTTCTCCACAAAACTACGAGCTATGGTGGGTGCTTCCGCATTGGGTAGCGATATAGCTTCAGTGAACTTTGTTAAGTCATCTTGGAACGTTAATATGTATTTATTACCTTCGTAACTATTTGGGAGCGGGCCAACAATATCTAGAGCTACTCGTTCGAAGGGGGTTGTACTTGTTGTTGTGATTTTCATCGGGATTTTTCTGTTTAGCGTTAGTTTGTTTCTTTGACACGAGTCGCATTTGCGGATGAATTCTTTCGTATCTTTTATGAGGGTTGGCCAAAAGTATCTTGTTTTAAGCCGTTTGATTGTGCGGGAGACTCCCTGGTGCCCTCCAAAAGGTGAATTATGGAAGTCACGGAGGATTTGAGCGATATCCTGTCGGTCTTCGATATAGATTCTTTTGTCAGAGTAAAGATACACGGTGATCTTGGTTTGGGCGAATGTTTGTATTATGGCATTTTTAAGGCGGGGGTTTATTGGCTCTTGTTTTGGGATAGAAATGTCGATATGGTTTACCTTTTCTTTTTTACAATAGTTATGAATTTTGCTGAGTGTTTGTTCAAAGCTGGGTTCGGTTCCTATGTCTAGCGGCAACGTAGTAACAATATATAAAGGGGATTTAGTCGTGTTTGGGTATAATTTTATTTCGTTTGGATTCGGACGTGTATAGGTAGGGATGGTTTTAAGTATCTTTTCGGTTTGGCCTTCTTTATTGGGTAATATAAAGATCTGAATGGGTGACCGGGTTTTGGCATACTCTATGGGTTTAGAGATTTCGATTATCTTACATTCGGTATGTCGGAGAGTAATTTCCTCACTTGCGGCTACTAATGGTTCAGCGGTACCTTGACCTCTCGTTTTGCTTCTAGTGGTAACTAGTACCTTGCCTACCTCTTGTGTGTCTTGGAGGTTAATAGGGAGGCGGCTAAGTGCATCTGCGTTGGAGTTGTATTTTCCTGCCTTGTAAATAATTTGGTATTCATATTCTTCTAGCAATATTCTCCAACGAGCCAATCTTGATGTCGGGTCCTTCAGATTCATGAGCCACTGTAGTGGTTTATGGTCTGTACATATTGTGAACCTTCGTCCGTAGATGTAGGGGCGAAATTGTTTGACGGCGTAGATGATTGCCAGTAGTTCCTTTTCTGTAGTGCTGTACCTGGATTCGGCGTCGTTAAGGGTACGGCTAGCATAACAGATAGCTTTGTCCTGGCCAATTTCTCCCTGCGATAAGACCGCGCCTATTCCAACGTCGCTAGCGTCCGTAGTTACTATAAAGTCTTGATTGAAGTCAGGGTAAGCTAATATGGGAGGTTCTATAAGTTTATTTTTTAACGTATGGAAGGCTTCATCACAGAAGGGGTCCCATTTAAATGCTTCGGTTTTCTTTAGTAACTTCGTTAGTGGCTTTGCTGTGGTTGAGAAATTGTCTATGAATCGCCGGTAATATCCTATGAATCCGAGGAATGATTTTACTCCCTTGACATTCTTGGGTGTGGGATATGTTTTAGCAGCTTTAATCTTTTCGGGGTCTGGTTTAAGACCGTGTTCAGAAATTACATGACCCAGATACATTAGCTTCTTCTTCAGAAAAGTACATTTATCTGGTTGAAGCTTAAGGTTATTCTGACGTAAACAATTAAATATTCGTATAAGCTTTGAGTTGTGTTCTTGCAGGTTATATCCGTAAAGGACTATGCCATCGATGTATACAAAGCAGTCGAATCCTTGTAATCCCATTAAAACGTTGTTCATTAAACGTTGAAAAGTTGCGGGCGCGTTTCGTAGACCAAACGGCATACGGTTATATTCATAATGTCCATAAGGGGTACTGAAGCCGGTTTTGCACTTGTCTTCATTGTCCATTAGGATTTGATGAAATCCGCTTGCGAGGTCGAGGGTGCTAAAATAAGTTGCCCTCCCTAGTTGATCTAGTATGTCCGTGATATTTGGTAACGGATATGCATCGGCAACAGTTACTTCGTTTAACCTACGGAAATCAACCACAACTCTCCATCTCTTATTACCTTCCCTGTCAGCCTTTTTTGGTACCAAGAGCAAGGGGGAGTTCCAAGGACTAGCACTGGGTTGGATAATACCACTTTGTAGCATGTCATTCACCTGTTTGTGTATCTCGGTTTTTTGTGTGTCCGGGAGCCTGTAGGGTTTGGTAAATACGGGCGGCTTGTTCGGGTCAGTAATGATTTTATGTTTCAGCGCTTCTGTGAATGAGAGGTTGTCACCTTCGAGAAAAAATAAATCATTGTATTCTCTACATATTTGAAGGATAGATTGTTTTTCTTCACAATTACAGTGGCTGAGATTTATTATTGATGTTAATTTATTTAACCTGCCTTTGATTAGGTCGTCGGATTGACTAGAGATTAGGTTGAAATCACTTAGCTTGTCCCATTTGAAGTCTACGTCTTTAGTATTCACCGTTTGTTCTGCTTCCGAAGTGTTCATCATTAACACCTTTAATTTGGAGCTCTTGGGGCTGGTTAAGGTTTCGCCCACGTATATTCCTGGCATGATTCGTTTTTTTTGAATGATTATATCGCCGGACATGTCCTGGTGTTTACTATTTAACGGAAAGTCTACAATTTGTTGGCTTCTGGGTTTTAAAGTGAAAGTTGCTCTTTCAGTCTCATATGCTGCTGGAACATTTTGTACTTCAGTCTTTGCTGCTGAAACTTTGTCACCCAATCTTCTCTGTTTTCGCTTTCTATTCTGTTTAGAGTTATTACTTTTTCCTTTTGATTCGAACTGAAGGTCTGAACAGGTGGCTCGTGATTCACATACTAGCTTATTACGGAATAGGCTCGGTGACTCGTTTGTAGAGCCGTATGGCTTTCTTCGATGCTCACTATCATTACCCTTTGACATTGGAATCTTCAGGATGTGTTCCTTGAAATCGATTACACATCTATATTTAAATAAAAAATCGTTTCCTATGATTCCGTCATAAGGCAGATTTATTTGTTCGGTGAGTAGGTGGAAAGGATGATCCATGAGCATGGTATGTTCCTTGGTTTTTACTTCTAGGGTACCACTTACCGCCCCCAGGGTTTTCAAAGAATCACCTGCTAGTGTGGATATTGTGTAGATCTTGTCATCTTTTTTCTGATTCTTTAAGCACGATGATTTTAAAAGGCTTTGGTCGGCGCCGGTATCAATTAGAAGAGTCGTGTACATATTGTCTGCGGGACTAACTCTAAGACGTATCGCTGGTTCTTTAAATTCGGGACAAAAGGGTACGTGGAATCTTAGATTTGGTGTATATTGATGATTACAGTCGTTCGAAAGGAATGGCTGTGTGTCTCCTTCCGATTTGCCTTGTTTCCTCTCTATCTGAGTCGACCGAATACTATAGATTGAAGAGTGCCGTTCGGCATGATTCTGTTGGCGTCTGGCCTCGCTTTCCGACTCTTGCACCCGAGAAAAGTGAACATTTTGCTTATCGTTTTGTCTATTGGTGATTCTAGGATATTCACTAAAACGATTTTCGGTGTTTGCCGGATTATTTCGGAATGGATTACGCGTTGTTGTACCTTGTTGGTAATTTGTTAAGGATGGTCCATTCCTAGATATCTTGTATCTACACTCGTTCTCTGTGTGATTATTCCGTCCACAGAAATTGCATATAATGTTATATTCTCTTTTTATTGGTTGTCTATTCGGAAAATTGTTGGACTGCATGTTCCGATAACAAGTGTCCTGAGAATGACCTGGCTTACCGCAGGTTTGGCAGACTATTCGTTTAAATCTGTCATTATAGTTATATGGCCTGGGAGAGTTGTCCATTCGAGCAGCATGTGATACTACATGTGCAATAGACTGTTTTAAACTACTTCCCCCATGGACTTTGGCTAGGATTTTCAGTTGTTCATTCTTGAGACCATCCTCAAATATTTGCACTGCTAATTTTGAGTTTTCTTCTATCAAGAATTCTCTAACCACCGCGTCTGCTGTTATTTCACACGTAGCAGAGTTCAGCGTCCTCAGAGCATTCGCAACTCTATCTCCGTATTCCCGAACGGTTTCTCTGAAGTTTTGTTTCAGGGATATCAACTCATTGTGTGCCGTTGACCGAGATTGCTCCTCTTTATATTCTGATTCTAGTTTATCCCTTAAATCCTCCCATTTAGCAATTGTGCTATACCTAATTAGATCATAGGCAGGACCCTCTAATCTATTTTTGACTAGCTCCAAAAATGTTTCATATATCTCCGGATCTGCCCTTTTCATAGACCTAAATAAAACGTCTCCACCGGAAGTAAATTGATCTAGGTCGCAGGGTTCTCCGTCAAAGGTAGGGACGATTCTGAAAACATCAGAAATTCCGACAGAAAGAGCCATTTCAGGGGGGTTATGGTGTATTTGTAGAGAGTGGATTTGTTCTTCCCCCTGCCTAGCCGCCTGTCTCGTGTAATACGGACTCGTAATCTTGAAAACTCTGAAATCAATGTATGGCAAAATCACTTCTTAAAAATACGGTATATAAAAATGGCCTTTCTTTTAGTTATTCAATATATATGAAAAAGAAATTTAATTTGGTCCCAAAGCTGTAGAGAAAGAAAATTCGGCGAAAAAGACAAAACGGAAATGTCGTCGAAATACTGGAAAGAGAATAATAAATAATAATTTCGAAATAATTTCTATCGGACAGAATTGTTAGAAAAAAGGAAAAGTTAAAAGTTCCAAGGTAAAAATATTCCTACGGAAAAATGAACAGAAAAATTGATATTTCGCTAACGATTCTTACTACTAATATATGTTGATTGATGTTTTGTTCTCCTTTTTTTTTTCTTGTGTTGTCTTCTTGTGTTTTTTTTCTCTGCTGCCACTGAGGTTAATTTAGATTTCCTCTGGAACTCATCGGCAAAGGAAATTTCGAAGTTATTTGCACTCGATACATCGAATGTTCCGCCATCCAAGTCGAAAAAAAGTGAGGACCTTCCTTCCCTCTTTAGGGTTTTATCTTGCACTAATCTTCCTCTGGGATCGAGTCCTCCTTCGAGGATTAAGTCGTCCTTCGGGGATTGGTCTTCCTTCGAGGATAGAGTCGTCCTTCGGGGAGTCCACCAGTCTTCGTGGATCGGTCTTCCTTCGAGGATTGGTCTTCCTTCGAGGAGTGGTCTTCCTTCCAGGAGTCCACTAGTCGGGAGTCCACCAGTCTTCGTGGATCCCACCGGTCTTCGTGGATCCCACCGCTGCCACCAGTGTTACGTCTCCAGTCGCCGTGCTTCCTCTTTCGAGGGAAGAGCGTGGAGGTTATTATAATCTTTTCTTTTATTATTAAAACAATTATAGTTCTTATTTATTTTTATATTTTATTTTGTTTTATTTTTATTTAATTGAACTCAGCTATCTCAAGCTGAGCTCTCTTCTTTCTGTTTTTTTCATATAAATTTACTTGTTTATATAGAACATTTTGTTCTAACTGACTGTGGCGTATAAACTGAACAAAACAATCTAGAAGTCTCTGTGACTTAGAATTTTGAATAAACTTTGAACGAAAATCAAAGTGGCCATGTTTTGAAATGAAAAATGTGCTTGTTATGAAAAGGGGCATATTTATGAAATGTGCTGTAAGTGACTGGATATAGAATATAGTGTCTGTTTATTTATGAAATGTGCTGTAAGTGACTGGGTATAGAATATTGTGTCTGTTTATTTATGAATTGTATTAACTGAGAATGTAGGATATGTGAGGATGTAGTTTTAAGGGTTGTGTTTTTAAGGGTTGTGTTTGAAAGGACATGGGTTAGTGTTAAAGCGAATAAGGGTAGTATTCTGGAATACAACAATTGCAATGATTTTTCAGAAGTTTATATATACATTGAGCTTATTGAAACTGATGGATTGAACACTTCCATAGCTGATATCCACTCCTAATGAGATTTCTCCAAGAGTTAACTTTCAATAAGCTCTCGAACTATTCGGATGTTGTCATCTGAACGACTTGTCCTGAGGCGTCGATCATGACTTTCGTTTTTGATACGGTGTCGCCCACTTTTTATTTTCTGGCCCACGTATACACACGATTCTGAGACAGTGCATCATCATCAAACTGTGCCTTTCATCGAGAAAAAATTTCCGAAGTTTTAACGCTTTCATTTGTTAAAAATCTTATAATAATGCATTGCGCAACAGACGTTGCACCTCTTGCTCGCTGATGGTTGTACTGACTACAAAATCGAGCGCGATCGCTAGCCAAGCCGATTCCGCTAGTCTTCATAAACCAAACAACAGCCACGCACAAGAATATCGAATTCGCAACTTGTTGCTAAACAAAAAAGTAAAATTACCGTATATATATATATATAATTTTTTAACAAGTTAATTGAGTGACGATTGGCTGGACTGCTCCTGTCCTTGTCGTTTTTGGTAATGGGGTAGGTAGTTACTGCGGTTTTCCAAACAGGTTGGATAATATGCATTATTTAGAGTGTTAACGTTCACTATTTAAAGAGACAAATGCCTTAGAACAATGTTTGGAAGGCAATATATTCCGGAAGATCTCTTATTCTTAATGGATCTAAGGATGTCCGTTAGTTCATCCTTGTGCACAAACATGTTCATGTTTAGATTTCTAAGATAGTAATCCGCTCTATTATTTTCATTAAAGGATGTGAAACTTCGACTTGTGAGATGCCAATTGCATAGTGAATGTGGTTTTGAAGAGCCCTAGTTCGTGGTCGAACTTAGTATGAATGGATTCGTTCACTCTGTACACCGCCTCGCAACAAGCTCTAAGATCTCGACTATTATTAACTCTTTGTTGGAGTTAATGTGTTTCACTGCAACTTGACATGGAATGTCATTATAATCTTTCCTTCTAAATACTTTATTTGTGGGAACATATTCGATCCCAATAACTTTAATAGTTTTTGATTAGTGACATAATTGTTTTATATTTTGTGGTTGTTAGATGAGAAAACACAAACATCCCCAGGCTGCCCCACATACGCGTCTGTAAATATTTAACATTATCGAACTTCCATCTAGTACAGGGGTAGCAAACTCGCGGCCCGCAACATTTTTGCCACCTGGCCAGTATATCCCCAGACAATAATATATAATAAAATAACAAACCGACGCAGAATAAAAATAAAATAGGTACAATTCGCAAAAGGATTTTTTATGTATACTCCTTTTTTTGCTATTATTGAACGAAATGCGTACATTTGTTTTAAATATAATTCTTGAATTATACCTACATTCCTTTGAATATTGATTTTTTTTTGCGGCCCACCTAAAGTTAAACCGTGACTGGCCATGTCGGTGTACTACGATCGGACTCCTAATTATGGTTATCGCTAGAAAATGGTACGACTCGCAATCAGCTCCTCTGTATGATCTCACGTCAATGATATTTGAATGGTGTCTTTTATCTATGCGGAAGCAGTCTATTTGGTTACGCGTTATGCCGTCGGGTGATATCCAACTGACTTTATGAATTCATTTGTGCTTGATCGTTGTGCTTTTTTCACTACCAGATTTCCCAATTTTCTTCTTCCCAATTTTCGCGTTGAGATATGTGGGGGTTCTTCAAGCCATTTCCAAAGAACCGCCCACTCCCTTTTAATTAAACGTCTCCCACTTACCAGGCAAGTCATTATACTCATCTGTAAATGAGCAGCGTAAGCTACCCTGCATCAATTTCCACCTGAAAACATAAGCCCACGGCAAGATTACCCTCTTGCCGTGGCATCAAACTTTCACCCCGGGGCATGCTTGCATCCAACGCATCATGTTCCTGAAATCTAATTCGGTTACCTCGTCATGTAACCGACATGAATTCCCGAACATGTCAATGCGCTTTGCTGAGAAGCACTTTCTCATACACGTGCATGACATGTTCACCCTTGCCTTATCTGCTGAACCATCGGTCGATCGTTCAAACAACAATCCGTTGGTCCAAGAAGACACGCCGCCCAACGTACTTGTTGACACAGCTGCAGCCGACAGTTCCCTACCACTTGGTAATTACATATTGCCCCCATATCCATAGGTTCGCAACCATTGTAACCAATTCCCTTTTATCGGGCAGCAACCGATTATGGGATCTGGGCATGAACATGATTGTTACTTAAGCAATCATACCCATGATCATGCCTTATTATGCTCCTGTCTGTAAACTAAACAAACACACAGCAACCCGTGTTTATTCTACTTACCAACCACTGGTCCATGGCCACCCTGGGCGAGACGTATGCTTGCACATCTGCAAGGCAAATTCCTCACCATCGTACCCATGTACCAGCACATTTATGCAAACAAATCTCAATTCTTCGGTTGACCTATCGTCCCCGAAGAATGTATTGCCTACAACGGCATGATCGTGAACGCCCAAGTAAACACGATAATGATTCTATGTAACATCGGCTAAACCACGAACGATGTGCATCTCATCGTATGACCCTTGAAATAGCGTTTCTGTTTACTTAGGGCACAGAGACCTATTTCGTTTTCAGGCGTTCACCACGGTGATTTATGACAACAATGCCTGCAGCCGCTTATGCTCGTTCTTTTGTTTGAACAGGTGCAGGACCGTTCGTTGTCTGTATTGCAGGCGAAGGGGCACCGTACTTGTCCTATACGGGCATATGGGAAATCATCCCATTTAACTCCGTTTCGATCGCCCATTGGCTGTCGCCAAGTAGATCCGATTCGCCCCTCCCACCAAGGTGTGATCCACCACCGTTGCATTTGATGGGATGTGGATTGCATCTGCGAGTCAGATTTTATTCTTTGAAGGGTGCGCACCTACGTTAACGAATCCCCGCGGAGAGTTGTAGCGTTTCCGCCAAACCCTACGGTCTACTTACCTGAAAAACCCCGATAACTACTACCCAACTCCCTTAAGTTTGCTAATGCAACGGTATTAGTACCTGTAAATGCTTCACGCATTATATAGATCACCATCTGTAATCATAAAATCCCTATAAAGAAAACTTACCTTCATGCATCCCTTCGCATACAATTTTCCGTAAGATTTCTTTGTTTGCTTATTTGGTATTCTGAACCAATTCGGTACCAGACAAATTCCAGTAAACAAAATAATTCGGATTGCATTCAATGTAACAGTCATGACAGGGACCATAAATATCGCGCCGTCTATTTTCCCAGCCGCGTCATATACCTTTTCATACACATTGCCTGGCAACCTTTTTTGTTTGTCTTACCAACAAACAACCCAAGCAGCTGCGTATAATTAGCGCAATAGACGCTGAAACCAAATTCTCCAGCATTTCATAATGCAAATATGAACCCGGTTTCTATTGCAGCCAGAGATGCCATAAACATCCAATTTGCTTTTAGCACCTTTTTCTCCTAACGTCGAAAATAGCGACGAGGCATCGTATAAACATGACCCTCATTAAAGAGCGAACCATTTGGTCGCCTTTTCTTTTGTCCTTGCCGCCTGCCTGTTTCGTTGTTCCACTGCACGTGTGAATAGCATTGATCTCAACGATCCCACACATACCACCATGAACTTTATTACAAGATCTGGTTTCCTATACCACCAAGAGAGACTTTACGTTTCCCTGGTGGTAGGTAAAAAAAAACGATATCCTTATTGGAGAGGATATCGTTGTAGTCTTATCCCAACCACTGGACGGAGCGGTCGAGCCGTTCAGTATCCCGTGTAGGGTGTGCTCGGAGTGCACACCCTGGAGTCCAATTACCTCAGCCGACCGCGCTGGTCGGCCTGTCTCCAGCTCGCCGTAAAGCTATCGCGAATTAACCTCCCACCGAAATTAACGACACATTTCATTGTTAAAGCGTGTTTCCTGTGCTGCTGCCCAATAAAACGTTTTCAAAAAGAAAGGAAATCCCCCAACATTCAACTTCCTGTGAACAACTGAGTTGGTGTTTGTACCTGCTGCGATATTCGGCCAAACTTCGTTAGTGAATGATGGAGGAAGAAGGGAACCGAGTGCCCATGTCTGGCACAACACTTCGTTCCCCACAGAGTCATCGAGAGTTCGTCCACGAGTTCGCTTTTTTTATTAAGTCATTTCTTTTCGTGTGCGCTTCTTTTTGCCACACCGTGTTTCACCAGTTTTTTAGTTCAGTAGCGAGTTAGTTTGTGTAAAAGAAATATAATTTAATTTCCTTAAACGAAGTGTATCGCACTAACTTTGTTCCCGTGATAATAATTAATTTGGATTGTCACCAGCTGTAAACGAGGATTCGGGATAATGATCCATTGATGTGAATCCCATCAACTTGGAAGTGTTTGTAAAACTTATGTCAATTGACTCGTGCCTTAATACTATAAGTTGTATTGAAACTAAGTGCAAGGTCGGATAAATACTTAAATAAATGAAGGTTAAATAATAAAAACAAAGCTCCTGTGTTATATTTTACTCCTGTTGTGTACGGTTTGGCTGACCTTTGGTGAAGAACAGTGTGCTTCGGAACAATTCCGAACAATTCTCAGTGAACAATCAGTGGTGTTTTGCTCAACCTACGTCCGTGCCGACGCCCCCAGCAAAACCTACCCGCAGTTTTATATATAGTCGTTTCAAATGTGTTTAAAAAAATGTATTTTGATATATACAAATAATTTTCACTAATAAAATATTATTACACTATTATTAGCTTATTATATAATAGTGAAAAGTATTATTATTTATTAAAAAAAAATTGCTCTGTGGGGATGAGAAATAGGGTGTGCCAGCATGGGCCTGGTCCACTCCTATCCCCATCAAGTCCATTGTCTGTTCCGCCGAACACTGTCTACCAAACGCAAGGGAAGGATAATACACTGATCGCACAAGAGAAAATAAGAGAAATAAAACACACTGTTTAGTCGTAATGGGTCTTTTTATTGTTCTCTGTTTTAATTGTTCCAAAATTCATCGAGACAAGTAACATGGATAGTTTATAAAAACTTAAAACTTTAAGAACTGATTTTGTTACTAGGTTCTATTTGATGCATGTATACAGAGGTTTGTTGTAATAGTTTTAATTTTTTGTTTTAGGACTATGGTTTTAAGTTACATCTTATTATTTAACAGATTTTATATGCACGATACTTCGTTACAACCTGCAACTGTTCAAAAATAACTGGTTTGCCTCTCCCCAGAGAAGTCTAATAAAAAAAATCCTGGGAAAGGTTGGCGCAAGGCTAATAACCTTGCCGGAAAAACATATTATTATGAACAATTTATCCAGTCTCGGATAACGACCGGATACCGGTGGCGAGACTTGTTAAATGAGGCCAAAACCGGATCCCGTTTGTAGTGCCGATGATATGATGATGTGTGCTTTATATGGAGGACAAATTACGTTTACTCAATATATTATAACTTACGTCGTCATTTTTGTGATTAGTCTGTATTCCAAGACTAATCAAACGAATTCCCTAGTAATAAGAAATAGAGAGCAGACGACTCCTAAATGTCGCAATATAATAGAAACAGCGTTACTTACCATGAATTGGTATAGATGCCTTCCTGACATCTAACAAATATATTGTTTCTCTGTTTAAACTGCTTGCACTGTTTTTTACTTACAAACTCCTTGCAAACCAAAATTAAAATTGAATACCAAAATGAAATTGAAAAACATTTACGCATAGGGATGAAAGAAAGGGACGAATGACTTTGTTCCCTTCCTCTTTCACCAATGTCCTCCTATTCAAATTGAAACGAATTTTGTTGTAATAGGCCTTAGATAAATTTACGAAGTCTTTTTATATGATTTTCAATTTTAACTATTTCTATGGAAATTCACATTTGCTATGTTAACCAAGCAACGCCTACTAATCGAATCGAACGGGTGCTTGTTCACTTGAGTGTTTTCTACTAATTCCACTGAAATCTTTGTAATAATCTCAGGTTGCTTTTGAACACAGTAGGCGTCGACTAGTCGACTAAATAGATAAACTGAAAAAATAATTCAATTATCGAGCAGACGTTGATATAGACGGACAGCAAAGCGCGATCCCATCTATATTGGCAAATATATAGATATAGAAAACATTAAACTTAAATTAAAACTTTTTTTTTGTGAATTATTTAGTAAAGTTCTGTTATTCAGGTTTTCAGGACCTACCATGGACGTAGCAACGATTTGTTAGTGGCTGCTTAGGGGTTCAAAAATCATCATGGCACCAATCAGAACATTCTGGAGTTATATTTACGTAAACTATAATTACAGTTTATATTACATAAATTATTTTCATATTTTTAATTTTTTTTAAGTTTCTTTAATTTTTGTTGAAGTATTTATTAACCTCCCCTTGATGCGGTGGGTGAATGTTTTCTTGTTAGCTCTTTTCTGGGGCTTTCTTCTTTAATGATACAGAGAGTCTAGTTTCTTTCTTTTAATTAATTTTTTTAGCCGTTCTTTAGATGATGCAAAGAGACAAGCTGATCTGTTTCGGCTTCTTTGGAACCACTTCTTAGAAGACGCAGAAAACCAGGCCTCTCTTTTAAGATTTAATTTGAGCTTGTTTTTAGATGATGCAGAGAGTCGAGATTTTCTGCTAAGAATTATTCGGAGCCCATCTTGAGAAGACACAGAGACTTGCTCCTGTTTTGAGATTACGTTTTAGGTTGGTTTTCGAAAATACACGGAGCCCAAGTATTCTGTTAAGATTTATTTTTGATCTATTTTTGGATGACGCAGAATGTCAAAATTCTCTGTCGAGAATTGTGCAGAGCCTCTCTTCAGAAGATCCAGAGAGGCCAAATTTGTTAAGATATGTTTTTAATCTACTTTTAGATGATGAAGAAAATGAAGATTCCGTTTAAAGATTTATTTTTAGACTGTTTTTAGATGATGCGGACGGTCAAGATGTTCTGCTAGGAATTATTCAGAGCCTTGCTGCAGATGACTATGTGGAGACCAGTTTCTCTTTTGAGATAAGTTTTTAGGCTGTTTATGGAAACTGGATGTGGTCAAGGTATTGTTATTATTTATTTTTGATATATTTTTAGATGCAAAAAGTAAAAAGTTTCTGTTAAGAATTATTCAGCACCTGTTTTCAGAAGAAGCACAGATGCATCATTTTTTGTTAAGATTTATTATTAGCTCGTTTGTTAAATGACGCGAAAGATCTGTGTTTTCAGAACACACAGGGGATACTAGGTTTTTATTTAAGATAATCTAGAGAATCAAAGATTCCTTTTTAAGATTTGTTTTTAGCCTCTTTTAAGAAGAGGCAAGTGGTTTAAATCTGTTAGGATATATTTGGAACCCGTTTTGAAAAAATAGAGAGAGGAAGAGACAGAAGACTTTCTGTTTAGAGTTGTTTAAAGCTTCAAATAACCTCAACAAGAAAAACTTCTCTCCTTCTCCCCCTATCTCATACTTTCTCTTTATCTTCTCAAAGCAGGTTCCAAATATATCTTAATAGAGAATCTGCGTTTTCTAAAATCAGGCTAAAATCAAATTTCAGTGCAAATGCTGAACTTTCTGTATTTTCTAAAAAAAGGCTCGGCGCAATTCTTAACAGTGAATCCCTGCATAATCTGAAACGAGAACAAAAATGAATCTTAAAAGGCATCTTGATTCTGAGCAATATCTAAAAACAAGTTTGGAATAATTCTTAGCAGAGAATCTTGATCACCTACATCTTCTAAACCCAGGCTAAAAATAAATCTTGATTCGTTGAATCTAAAAATCTCAAAGAGAACCCGATCTCTTTGTTTCTTTGGAGTACAGAGAATTTTGACTTTCTGCATCATCAAAAAATATATCGAAATAAAACTTAACTTGACTTGCATTTTCCAAAAACCGCTTAAAAATTAATCTCTAAAGGGAAGCTGGTCTCCACATATTCTGAAGACAGGCTCAGAATAATTCCTGACATAATCTTGACTCTCTGCATCATCCAAAAACCGTCTAAAAATAAATCTTAAAATGGAATCTTCATTTTCTGCATCATCTAGAAGTAGGCTAAAAATTATTCTTGACAACAAATCTCAATACATCTTCCGAAGACAGGCTCTGGACAATTCTTTACAGCGAATTTAGAATTTCCGCATCATCTAAAAATAGATCAAAAATAAATCTTAGCACATTACTTGGAGTTCTTGGATTTTCGAAAAACATCCTAAAAATTAATCTCAAAACAAAAGTTGGACTCTCCGCGTCTTCTGAAGACAGGATGTGAATAATCCTTAACATAAAATTTTGACTTTCTGTATTTTCCAAAAGCAAGCTCAAATTAAATCTTAAAAGAGAGTCCTGGTTTAGTGCGTCTTCTAAGAAGTGGTTCCAAAGAAGCCGAAAAAGTTCAGCTTGTCTCTCTGCATCATCTAAAGAGCGGCTAAGAATTAATTGAAATATATAGACTAGACTCTCTGCATTATTAAGGAAGAAAGCCACAAGAAGGGCTAACACGAAAAATGCAACCTTCGCATCAAGGGGAAGTTAACACATCCTTCAACAAAAATTAAAGAAACATAAAACGAAAAAAAAATATGAAACCGACTGATTAAATTTAAACTGAAATTATAGTTTACGTGAATGCAACTGAATGGTGCTCTGATTGGTGCCAGGATGGTTTTTGAACCCCTAAGCAGCCAGTTCCGAACCGTTGCAACGTCCATAGTATGTCCTAAAAATCTGCATAACAGGACTTTAAAAAATAATTCACAAAAAAAAGTTTAAATTTAAGTTTAATGCTATCTATATTTATGTATTTGCCTATATATAAGGATTCGCGGTTGCTAGCACATCTAGACGAATTAACACAAGCTCTCTTATTTTTTTTTACAAAAACAACCTGAGATTATTACAAGTTTTTAGTAGAACTACTTAAGATCAATCAAGTAAGCAAGCGTAAAGCAATCGAGATTTTTTCAATAACACTTCTTTGTTCTTTAGTAAACTTAACGAATGTTGATTTCAATTCGAACACTTCAAACTGGAGGTCTCATAAAAATACTCCGGACATTTATTCAAGGCTTACTTCGAATGCAGCCGTCTCAAGACGGAGAATAAGAGGTCATTGATGAAGGAGCAAGGAAGAAATGGTATTATACGAAGGAAGGCTTAATAATAAACTTTCGGCGCACTGTAAGTAAGTGATCCTCAATTTCATTTTCGTGTTCAATTTAAATTTTGATTCGCAAACAAGTTTAGATTAGAGGTGTAAAGGGTATAAACAGGGAAATAATATATGTGTTATAAAGAGAGAAATAATATATATGTTAGACGCCGTAAGGCTTTTATAACAGTTCACGGTGAGTGAAGCTGTTTTTATTATATAGGATCATTTAATTCATATGAGTCTAAACTCTAAATTAAAAACAAGAAGAAGCAACAACTCCGCGAGATAATCATTAAAAAAAAATCACCCAAACAACAATAAATACAACCTGCGTTTTTTTTGGAAATTATAAATAACTCTAAGCTAAAAGCAAAACATCATTAAAAAACCAAGAAATTACAATTTTAATTAGTTCATAAGTTGTAAATATTGTGCAAACTACTAAAAAAAAAAATTAAGAACAATTTGCTCTATTTCTTATTCTAAGGCAATTCATTTTATAAAATCAGTTTTGGGATATAGACGGATCGCAAAAACGACGATCTAGGGTCTTTTTAAGAGCGACGTAATGTCTAAACAAAAAACAAGAAGTTAGAATTGGATTGAAGAGCAGTTTGATATCAATGCGTTATCCAATAGGGACTTGACTTGACAACTTTTTTTCTTTTTTTGTTGTACAACAATATATCAATCAAATAAGTCGAAGTACAGAGTAAAAAACATAAAGAATGAGAGCAGTTAATGATCTGTCAGTATGATGAAAATATATTCCGGTCACCAGGACCAATGCTCTGAAATCAAGTTGGTAGCGGATTGTAAGAAATGCGATATTGTATTTTCAAACAGTCATATCCCAGTTGGGGGTTGTAGGAACAAAGTCAATTATTAAGGTACTTGACGTACTGTGTGTAATATTCTCTTTTTTTACATTATAATTATATTCTCAAATTGTTGTTATTTAGTCATATGGGGGATGTCAACAAACAAAATAATACTTTACGGAAATTTGCTGCTCCACAACGACAATTCACCTTTTCCCCCGTTTGTTGAGGTTTATTTTTATTTAATATTGTTTTTCTTACCTCGGTGGTTTAGCTTCCGGGTCTTTTGGTCTTTCGTCCTAAGATGAAAAGAGGAGATCTAATTCTTTAATTATTTTATTTCATTAGTTTATTTATTTGTTGTGGCCGTGCCTTGGCCTCAGGATTTCGACTGATTGATTTATGGTTTTTGGGTTTCGGACCAGCGGTTCGCCCTTCGGAACTGGACTAATGATGAAATTGAAAATCATCGCCCTTTTATTCTTTTTTAAGTTGAGATTTGCCAACGTTTTTAATGTAAAAATTCCAAGAAGCACACAAGATTTTGTGTGCTTCAATTGGAGTTGTGTTCTGGGAATTGATTAAAGGTTTAGTCGGATAGGTTCCTGGAAGGGGAATCATGAAATGCGTTTTGAATTAAGCATTTCATGATGTCAGGATTTTGGGAATTGAATCAATGTGCGACGAATTAACTTTTGGTTTAATTCGTTGCTCATGTGATTCAATTATGGAATTTGGCTGTAAGTTAATGGGAAGTATTGGGGATTTGGATGGGATTATTGGTAATGTTGGGGATTTGGATGGGAGTGGCGATTTAGGATCGCTACGCGTTGATAGATTCTCATATTCCAAACTCGCATCGCGATTATCTAAGCATATATAGTCGAAGGTTAGTTCTTCATTGGCCTTAATGTGTCTTAAAGAAAAAAATGTTAGTTTCGGTAAATTGACGTCTAAACAATCAGTCCACAACGGGAATACTGCAGACGTTGTTCGTTCGTGTACTTAACCATGATGAAAGTGTTGAGTTTACTGAATAAATTGACAGTGGCAGTTCGATGATTAGTGAAAGGGTGCGTTCACAAATTAAATTCAAAAGTCGCTATTGGAGAACTCGATATTAGCCATCTCATTAACCGTCTTTCGCGAGAACGCTTACAGCTTCAGGTGGAATATTGTTACATATATTACTGTAGGGAAATTTCTTTGAATTAATTTGTTTGTCTATTACCTCGAATGCACCGGTATGGCTGCTTCGTTAAATGATAAATGGTGTGTTTCTTTTAATAAAATATTTAGAAGGAGAACCCAGAGGCCGATTGAAGACGGATACAAAACATGTTTCTTATTTTTTATTTCTCTTCTCGCACTTTTCTCTATTTATCTTATATTTATAATACTGAAATTTATTTAGAAAAGAATTAAACTCTAAAAACTGTATTGACATTCATTGATTGGTTTAGGTGCATTGTATATGTACATTTGGTTGACAAAGAAGAAACGAAATTAGCCTTTGCCACTGTTTTAATGCGCGATGGCATTATTTGATCAAAATCTGCACTACCACCGGAATCCGGTTTTGGCCTTATATAGCAAGTCTCTCCACCGGTATCCGGCCCATATCCGAGACTTGTTAATTTTCCCATAATAATTCGTTTTTCCGGGCAAGGTTATTAGTCTTGCGCCAAGATGGTATTATTTAGAACGTGACAAATTGTGCTCTACTTTCCAATCGCCCGTAGTTGCGCTTTTACTTTTCATTTTGTGTGGCGGACGGAATTTAATTAAGTTATTTAAATTATTTAATATAACCTTTATTAATTGACCAAAAGTTCGGTAATATATTTCTTGACTGTCGTCAAAACACGACAAAAAAGTGGAGGGGAGGCTGAGTTAAACGAGACAAGAACTAATGTGTCCATCAGTGATAATGTTAGGCTCGGTCTAGCGATATCTACAATACTATTGTACAATACTTAGCTTACGTATAGGGATCGGCCCATCTCTTGACTGGGTCGGGGTGGGCGTGGTAAGTGAGGGAAGCGGGGGCGCATTGACGGGGGGCGATTTGTTGTTGGGAAGGGGATAGCCTCGTGGGGACGTGCAGGTGGGTTAGTGTTGGGGATCGATTTAGGAGGGTGTCGGCTGGAACTGTATACTGAGAGTTTGGGGTGGGGGGAATGGAGTTTGGTTGATGGAATGGGGTGCAGCAGCGACCGTTTTTGTTCGGGTGGAAAATCCAGTCGTACCTGGAGGGAAGAGGTACGCGAAAACTGGACCTAATATCGGAGGGAGGAGGCACGATGCAGTCTGTTATGGAAATCTTGTATTTTTTACGAAAATATTCCGAAATCCATTCGGAGCTCGCGGATTTGTGGGCGCCCTTTAGCAGATAAGAGGTAGGCTATTAGAACGGTTAAGTTTATTAATACGGGCCATCCATTATTCGCGGGTCCAAGAAGTACCAAAGTGAAGAATTGGCGGGTAGACATCCTGGACCGTCGCAGAAAATGGAAGGGAAGGCGCTGGTGACAGGTGAAGTAGGAAGGGAGGGGGATGCGGTCGCGTTATTGAGTTCCTCAAACAAAGACAACTCGCATCGTCGTGAGGGGAGTGGGTAAGTAAATTTAAGTTGTAAGGATGTGAAGGCGCCGGGATTGTATCGAGTTTTTGTAGGATATGTTATGCGTGTTTTAACAATATATATTAAAGTATGTTTATTAGTTAAGGGTATTTAATGTGGTAAGTTAGGTGACTTACGTGAGTTTGATCGTTGAGCGGTCGCTGGAGCAGCTGCTTGTCTGCGACTGGTTGCAGGGGGCGTTGATTGGTTGCTCCCCTGTTTAGCGTCGGTTGGTCAAACTGAAGTTCTTGATGTCAATGTTGACGTCAAGTACACAAACGAATATTTTCGCCGTTTTCAATTTGTTTTTATTTTGTATTTAATTTCGTCCGTGCTGGTTCGGAGATTTACGTTGAATGATTTAATTTTTATTTTCGCCATTGACGTTTAGTTGTATTAATCGACGACAACGCCGGTTTTTATTATTTTCTCTGCCAAGTAGAATTTGCATGTTTAAGAGCATGACAATGAGGACATTTTTTATCCATAGCACCAATTACCACTTTCGAAAGAGCATAATATTCAATATCGGGCTCATACTCGAATGCTAGACGCAGGAATGAATTAGATGTAAATGATCGATGGACCTGTTGGCGTTGTTGATCATTTGCTCTGCGTCTGCTGATTGTAAAACGGCGCGTTTGTCTCTGTTCTAATCTTCTTTCTTCATTTCGTTCAGTTCGCGCATCTGCTGATTCATATCGATGCAATCGCGCCATGTTCACACGCACATTAGTATTATCTTGCTGGATTTGGTCTTCTGTTCTTTGGGCTCTAGCGGTTCGCTTGCGTGCAGCTCCACGTGTTTGACGGCCTAAAGAAGTTCCTCTGCGTCTAGCTGGCATTGTACAAATTATTAATAAGTAATAAATAATACGTTTAACACAATAGTTGTTGTTGACGGGAGCTCGTGATGTGTTAAGTATTTTTTAGGTTATACTAAAAGAATAAACGTGAGAACTACGCTCAGAAATAATAATTTCACTTACTTTTCAATAAGACAGGAAAAAATAATCACAGCTAAAATTCAAATCCAAATTAATAAATTCACTTGAAGATTACACTGAAATGGTACAATTACATAATGTTTTAATATTTACAGAATACTATAATGTATGTAAGTTAAGTAAACAATACTATTATTTCTTCTTATTTACACCGGTTGGCAAGATATCCATAGAACGCTTTCAGGAGACTCGTCAGTTTCTCCCGTCAGTAACGTTGGCGTGGCTTGGGTAGGAAGCGCTCCCATTGGACAGCCGGCCCTGTTACTATGCGGACCGTGGGCCAAACACTGGTAGAATATTCTTTTCTATCTCATATGTTATTTACATTTGAATGATTATGATATCAGCTGGTGGGGATAACTAATCAATTATCACTTACACAGTTATCGACCGAGGTTGGAAATTAATAAATTATTAACATTTATTAAACAATTGCACTTATGAGCATAAAAAATAGATAAAAACCTATTCTCAGACCTACCGAATATATATGCAAAACTTCATTAAAATCGGTTGAGTCGTTTTGGAGGAGCTCGAGGACAAACACTGTGGCAAGAGAATTTTATATATATAAAGATAAAGAAAAAAGATAAAGAAGATATAATTTATTATAATAACAATTTGAAATTAATGTATTTAATATAGTTTAATTTAAATATGTTCAATTTCATTTAGTTTTGTGTAAGTTAATTGGGAATTAATTGACTTACTTGTGTTTAGTCGACCGTTGAGCGGTCGCGGTGTGTTGCGGTTGATGCTGCTGCTTTCAAGTTGCAGAGGGCGTAGAGCGTCGTGCTCCCCTGTTCGGCTTCAGTCTGTTGCTGTTGTATCTGCTTTCTCACTTATTATATCTTCAATTAATTTTTCTTCAGATATATGTGTAAATATATCTTATATATAATGATATATGCATTATATACATAAAACTAGACAATAACATACCAAAAAATCCTCTCGGGTAAAAAAATTAAAAATTACGAAAGGCATACACAAACGGTAAACTGGGGTAGAAATATACCCCACTTGTACTTTTAATCGTTACTACTCAAGCATGCGAGACCGACTGGAGCTAAAAGTGTGTGTACTATTTAATTATGGAATAGAATTATGTTCCAGGGTCTCGTGTTGTAAAAGCAAATCGTTCTTTCGGCGGGAGTTTTAAAAACGTATACCGATTTAAGGTTATCGCGATGTTAATTATTTTGAGCTATCATGTTTAATGGTGACAGTTACATTTTGTGTTTCTGTCGTTACTTTGTCTCATCGGGACGGGAAACTATTATAACGAATGCCAACCCAGCGTTCTTGACACCCGGCTTACCACCTTATGAGAGCTGCAACTTTATAAATATAATTCTAGGTTTTATAATTTCACAGTTTTATGGGGTTTGACGATAGTTGTGAAGAACTCTCTATATGAGCTTTGATTTCTACGTTAATGCTCTAGTATGCAGCGCTGATGATCTTGCGAAGTTTTCTTGGTGCGGGTTTTTTCATTAAGGTTGTATGTACTTAGTGGCTATTGCTCCAGTAGAATTTATGTGGCATTCTTTGGCATACCGTTTCAAATAGCACGGAGTCTTCAGCTGGACTTACCTATAAGAACAGCCCAAAAATTGTCGAATGTCAATTCTATTTTGATATGCCGTTGAGGTTTTTTTTTATCCGACGCCAACGCCGTTTTATTATTATTTTTCTACCAAGTAGAATTTGCACAAAGTAGTTTATGCAAATTTAGTTACTTGACGATTTTTCTTCCCTTTACAGGTAGAGGGGAAATTTGCGGGAATTTGTAGGTGTTAGGCGAGGACATGGACGCGAGGTCGGTAACAAGATGAAAATTTCAAGATTATTACTACAGCACTCCACGGCGACAGCTAATTATATGATGTTTCTCATGGGAAAACACATTCATGTACAATGGCACAAAAGTTGATTTACAATTTACAATATCATTTCATGTAATATATTCTATTCGAAATTATTACGCTTCGTATTTGTTCACACAGCAAAAACATAATTTCAGCATGAGTACTGTAAATATCGGCAGTCTTTTCTCAATTGAATTACAATTTTTTTTGTTTTGACATCGCTCTTTTATTTCGACGCCAACGTCTTTATTATTTATTATTGCCAAGTCATCATCATCATCGGCACTACAGCCGGGAACCGGTCTTGGCCTTATTTAGCAAGTCCTGAGGCTTGTTAAATTTTCCATAATGATTTGTTTTTTCCGGGCAAGGTCATTAGTCTTGCGCCAGAGGCTCCCCGACGGGGAATCGAACCCCGGTCTCCCGCGTGACAGGCGGGTATTATTGCCAAGTAATTTATGTAAATTTTCTGGCGCAAGGCTAATAACCTTGCCCAGAAAAACAAATTATTATGGAAAATTTAACAAGCCTCATACTTGTTAAATAAGGCCAAGACCGGATCCCGGTTGTAGTGCCGATGATGATGATGATGAATTTATGTAAATTTGCATAAACGTGTTGTTATCAATATTAGACACAAGAGGATGGCCAACGAATTTCAAGTCTTTGACATCGTGCCAATATTGATTACACTTCATACACAAGGGTGTGTTCCGGTGCCTTAGATACTCATCGTATAAGTGTCCCTTCATATTGCAGAACCTGCACGTCATACGTGCAATCAATGCGTGTGGTGCACGCGTGTCCCGGACCTGGTTGGGCGAATCACCGTCGCAATCATCCCCACCTCCCAAGTGGAGCCGAGGTATATCAGGTCTTCTTGATCTTGATCCCAACTGTCGTTTAAGCGAACGCGGTGGTGTTTGTGGCCTAAACGGGTTTTTTACCGGTTGGGGGCGTTTGGCGGATTTTTAAATGCCGATAGGCTGATGGCTGATGAAGTGTTCCGCCGAACACCGTTCACAAACAAAAACAAACTGGAATACGGAGAACACTGTCACAAATAAAACACAGCAATCGTTTTTTAGATTTCGTTTTTATTCTGTATTAATGGTGAATCCATGAGGGTTTGTGGCTGGGGTTGGGGTGGAACTTGAAGGGGCGTCGTCGCATGTGGATGCTGGAGATCCGCTCGAGATCGATCCGTGGCCATTACTGCTTTGGCATGTCGTGCAAGCTCGTCCAGACTTAGATCTGTTGACGGGGGCGACGATAGCTTGCACGTATTCGGGCAAGGATTTCCCTAAAGATAGCCGTTAAGGCTCGGTCTGATATGTCTGTGCCGGCTAGTGCGCGGAAACGGGCGGCACGTTGGGACGGTCTCATCCCCAGTGTGTCGGTCTGTCTCAACAGGCGTCGCAAGGGATTTTGCGGTGTTTCCGTATAGGGGGGATACATCGGCTTCCCGCAAGGGAGTTGGTACTTGTGGTGGAGTCGGGGTCGGAGGAGGGGTCCTGGTAGTTGCCATTGTTGCTGTCTCGAACGAATATTGCGACCTGTTATAATTATATATGCAATTCAAATATAATATAGTTGAAGTATACTATTAATATATTAGGGTAATAGTAAAACACTTACGGTTAGAGCGGACCGTTGAGCGGTCGCTATGTGATGCTTGATGTTGATTGGAGACAGCAACTGTTGTTCGGCTTGAAGGTGCAGGGGGCGTTGATGTACTGGGGAGCATTTTGCTATAGTTTTGTTCTCCTTACTGCTAAATAATTATCGGGATCTTTATTATGGAATCCTTTCCTTGGGTTTTGTTGTTTTGGGATAATGTTTTCTTTGCTAAATAATTATCCTTGTTATGGAATCCTTTGCTTGGGTTTTGTTTATTTGGATAATGTCTTCTTCTGGCATTTTGTGTTTAATCTGTTCACATACATGTTACTCTACTGTTCGGCTGTGTAGTTTTACGGCGAATCTCAATTCTATTATTATTTGCCGTTGACGTTTAATATTTATCCGGCGTCAACGCTGTTTTATCATTATTTTCTCTATCAAGTAGAATTTGCACAAAGTAGTTTATGCAAATTAGCTGCTTGGCGAGTTGTTTTCCTTTTAGGTATAGAGTGGGAAACTTACGAAAGAGATTTGTGGATGTTAGGGTGGACCTGCACGCGAGCTAGGCCCGTAACAGACCTCGTGATTGGCATTTACCTTTAAAGTTTCGCGTCGTAAATCCGTCGCTCGGCGCGTGGATTGCTTTGTTGACGGGGGTTCGCGTTTACTTATCCCAGGGACGTTTATCTCAAGTGGAATGCGGCGAAACGACCTACTATTTCCAAAGATATGACAGGGACGGGCCTAGCACAAGAGGATAATGTCTGGTTTCCTAAGGTGAATCAAGGATATGCCTAACCACAAGGATATCACAACGGGGCGCATTTGTCGGAGTAGGTGCACTTGTTATAGTTATTTATCAACAATTTAATATTTAATGTAGGTAATATATTTATATATATTTAAATATGTTTTTACTATTTAAGTAAATGTTAGTAAGCGAAAGGACTTACTTGGTTGCTCTTGAATTTTCTTATGTTGAAATTGTTTGGTGTCAGCTGTTCTTGATGCTGCTGTCAAGTTGCAGAGGGCACGAGAAGGTCAGAACTATGAAGGTTTTTTTTTAAAAAAAAATTTTTGAATACGTGCTGCAATGGTAGGAACGAAACATCACGCGTGCCTTGTAGGTTCGCGAGTGTGTTTCCGGCTCTGAAGGAGCTTACAACATTTTTACTTTCGAATATTTTATTAAAATGTTTCAAGTAATAAATACCACACGTTAAGCCATTAAAAGAATGTCAAATAATTTAATGTTTGCATAATTGAAATCGACATACAAACAATAAAGCCAAAAAAATTATAGTCTCCCGTTTGAAATGCTTTTTCTTTTTACTTTTTGTAAATATTACATTTACTTAACATGCTCTGTAGTAATTAATAAATGAGAATAAATCAAACATTCAAAAACATTGTTATCGGACAATGGTCGCTACCCAAAACTTGGCTGTGTATAGTAAACAAGTTTTCTTTTCTTATTATTATTATTATGTTTCCTAGTATGGCTGCACAACTCAGTCTGTGTGGCGGAAGTAATTTTCTCTTGTTCAAAAGGAAAGTATTCGTCAGTTACTCATTTGTAAATTTGTTTAAAAAATTACTAGCAAGTTAAATGTGTGATGAAACTAATTTGAAGCCTCAAATTAGAAGAAAAGGACACGTGTGGCTGCATGCAAGTTTGTCTGAATCGAATATACATAAGTCATTTTGAGTTTTGTATTTGCTCGGAAGGAGCTTTCACAAGGGAGAGACAAAAAATGTGTTTATTTAAAAAAAAAACAGGAAAAAAAAACTTGTGGTTTTTTTCCTGCTCTACATTCTTTACATTTTTTTACATTCTGTCCTTGTCTATATCTGTGCACTTCCTCCTTGGGATACTCAATGTAACGGAATAAAAAATTTCCTTTTGGGGATGATTCTACTCACCCCACAGTTCTCTTTTTCGTTTTTCTCTTAATCGAGAATTTCCACCAGGAATGATCGCACTCTTTTTTGGTCCTGCGGTTTCCGCTTCGTCGCAGACCAGATGTGTGGATGCACTCACACAGACGCGGAGGTTGCCGCCTGTGTGGCCGTAGATCTTCCACTGATCGCCGGAATTTTCACACCTTCTGTTGGGTTGCTTCTGTGTACATTTGGGCGTGTGGTTTATTCTTGGCGATCCCGGGATCGTGGTAATTATCGTTGGTTGTAATAATTGTATTTGCCTTGCACTATGGGAACAGTGTTTTAGTTTATTGCTGTTTCTCAGCAATGGTCATTGTTTAGGCGAGGTGCGTTGCGGTAGGGTCCACGGTTTAGCCGATAGATTGTTTTACGGCAATTTGCTTATCGCCGGGGATTTAATGTTTGTCGTCAGTTGGCGCAGCTGTGTGTTATATTTTTTGTATACAATTTGAATGTAATATATTTAATATCTTTGAATAGGTAAGTTAAGAGAAAGGACTTACTTGGTAATTCTTGATTGTTGAGCGGTCGCTGCAGTTGCTGCTTGTCAGCTGCTGGTTGTTCGGCGGCAGGGTGCAGGGGGCATTGAAGTACTGCTCCCCTGTTCAGCTGTAGTGACGGCTTTGCTTTTCAGATAATTCTTTTGATAATTCTTGATTTGGACACATGTGTGTGGTTTTGCCGTTTTACGTCGAATTTTTGCGATACTACGGCTTCGATTTAAAAAAACAAACAAATTTGTTCTCCAGTTCTAGCGAAGTTTTACGTTGAATCTCAAATATTTATTTATTTGCCGTTGAGGTTTTATTTTTTATCTGGCGCCAACGCCGTTTTATTATTTTTTCTCCACCAAGTAGAAATTGTCCTGTTTGAAAGAAGGCTGCGAAGAGACTTCCGCCTTTTTTGTTAGAGTAGACTTCACTACAGCGTTAGGGATACCATCCAGTCCCGGGGTCTTGTTTTTTTTTATAACCCCTGCACTCAAGAGTACCTCTTCGGTGGTCACGAGAGCTATCTCTCCTTCAGTGATCATCCACTGCTCTTGGACTCTCAATACAACAACAACAATAAACATCAGCCCCATGGGTTGTTATTTAATTCATCCCTTAGGGAGCAGAGCGCATCATATTTACTTTTGCGGATCACATTCCTCAACTCTTTCCGTTTGTTCAGGAATTCCGCATGCAACTGTGGGTGTTACGGTTTCTTGCTCTTTGTTGCAAGCGTCTTAACCTGTTGCACTCCGATCGCACATGGGCGATTTCTGAGTTCCACCAATACACTGGTTTGATATCCCCTGTTGGTGTCTTTTTCGTGGCATAGAAGGATGTTATGGTGATTTAACAATTGAATATTAATTTATGTTGTAATATTAATTCACTATATTTAAATTACATGAATGGGACTTACTGTGGATTGACCGTTGACGTTCTCTGAAGCGGTTGTTGATGCTGCTGTCACGTTGCAGGGGGCGTTGAGCCTGCTGCTCCCCTGTTCAGCTTCAGTTGTGCTTTTCTTCGTTCTTCCTTCTTTTCGAAATTAATAAAATTATCGAACTCTTGTTTTCGAAGTTTTACGTCGAATCAATTATTTTTGTTTTTTGCCGTTGACGTTTTATTTTATTATTCGACGCCAACGCCGGTTTTTATTATTTTCTCTGCCAAGTAGAATTTGCATAAAGTAGTTTATGCAAATTAACTACTTGGCGAGTTGTTCTCCGTTTAAAGGTAAAGAGGGGAAACTAACGAAAGGGGATTAGTGGATGTTGGGGGGACCTGGACTCAAGGTCGGTCCGTAACAAGCATCACATGCGGTAGTTAGCCACTTCATGACTTTTCCAGCCTACCTGTTCGCACCGGCCTCTGCGTCAAACTGTGCGATTTGGTCTTCCAGTATATAATCGAGCAGTTCTGCATCGAGGTCCTACTCTTTCCACCCATTTTTTTGGGCTCTCTCCGCCAATTTGCCAGTGATGAATCCCCTGTGCGGTATTATTTCGTACATCACGGCTTGGTGGGCACTATGGGTGTAGGTGTCCAAAACTTGCCACTCCACAATTCTTGCCAACATGGAGCTGGCAACTGTGATGTCGATTTTGGACCGGCCTCTCGTTTATGAAGGTGTCATCGATGCCATCATTAAGCAACACCACATCTAGGACTGCGAAGGCTTCAAGTAGTGCCAGGCCTCTAGTGTTGCTCCTTGTGCTTCCCCATTCTACTGCCCCAAGCGTTGAAATCTCCAGCAACTATAAGAGGGCTCTTATCTCTAGCTACTTGTGTCATTCTGTCTAAAAAGTATTTGAAATATTATATTTCCCACCTTGGCGAAGCGTAACAACAGTAGAAATGAATTCCTCTGATCTTAGCATAAGCAATTCCTTCCAGCCGCTGGACACATCTAGATTCCATGGGTGGATTTCCAGTTGCAAGATGGCCGCTTTTCACTGCTGTCTTCTCACATGTAATAGTACCAGTGCCAGGCATCCTGTACTGTTTATTGATGAGTACCACGTCGGCGCTATATTCCTTAACCGTTTGGGAAAGGAGATATTGTGCAGCTCCACAATGGTTTAAGTTGATTTGAATGCACTTAAACCTGTCCATTTTTATTGAGAAGATTGGACATCGCGTTTTTAAATGCTCGGCATTTGTAACTCCCTGTTGAGTGGTGGTTACCGCCTTCGCATCCTAATTCGCAAAGCATGCATTTGGGTTGTGCTTTACAACATATTGCTTTGTGGCCTTTTCTCCGCATTTCAAACAGTTTTCCGAACGATCTTCTTCGGGTTTGCAAGATTTCGCCACATGACCGTATTGCCAACATCTGAAACATCGTGTGGGTGCGATGTGTTCTCGAAGTTTGCATCTCACCCAACCAACCCGTGTTATATTTTTTTGTATATACAATTTGATAATATATTTGTAATAATAATATATTTGATATTTTATTAATATATTTATGGGTAAGTTTAAATGGACTTACTTGTATATTTACCGTTGAGCGGTCGCTGCAGCCTATTGTTTGTCTGCGACAAATTGCAGGGGGCGTTGAACGTCGTGCTCCTCTGTTCAGCTGGATTCAATCGCTGTTCCGTTAATATTTGGTTTTGACTATTTTCCGTTATCTATCTTTCTATTCTATGTAGATTCAATCGTCGTTCTGGTGGATTTTTGTTTTTGACTATTTTCCGTTATCTATCTTTCTATTCTAT